>CM042670.1:5661280-6261280 GCA_023638005.1 Forsythia suspensa
AACTACAACAAAGACCTTGCATAAAATTAAACAATTGACTCTTTGACTCTTTAATTAAGACAAATAATTAATTTGCATCAATCCCTTCTCCTTGGAAGAAACTCGTCGTTGAGTTCAGTATCACGTTCATCCTTCTTGCCTTCACCATGATACTCATAAGTATCCGAGACATTAAATGTTGAGTCAATTCCCATATTCTTAGGTAAATCCACTAATAAGCATTTTTCTCCAATTTTATTGATGATCTTGTATGGACCAATCTTTTTTTTTTGCTTAATTTAGAATAAGACCCTACTGGAAATCTTTTCTTGCGTAGGTAAACAATTACCATGTCTCCATCTTTGAAAAACTTAGCCCATCTCTTCAAGTCTGCATGCTTCTTGTATCTAGTATTCGATTCTTCAATTTTTAGCTTGATTTTCTCATGTAGCTTCTACATTTTATCAGCCATGATTTCACCCTTCAAATGACTTTTCCTCATTTGTGGTAAGGGAATTAACTCATAGAAATGTACCGGTTACTTTCCATAAACAATCTCAAAAGAACTCATCCCATAGTCCGATTCTTTGAATAGTTATATGCAAATTCAGCTTGTGCTATAACAATCTTCCATTGTTTAGGATTGTCTCCGACCAAGCATGGAAGTAGATTTTCCAAGCTTCTATTAACGACTTCAGCATGTCCGTCTGTTTGGGGGTTATAGGAAGTACTGTACTGAAACTTAGTTCCAAGTTTCTTCCATAATGTCCTCCAAAAATGAGATAGAAACTTTGAGTCCCGATTAGAGGTGATTGATTTTGGAATCCCATGCAAACGTACAACTTCACGAAAATAAAGGGAAACCACATTTGATGCATCACTAGTTTTATTGCAACTAATGAAATGAGCCATCTTTGAAAATCGATCGACAACCACAAAGAAAGAATCCATGCCACACTTACTTCTAGGCAATCCCACCAAGAAATTCATGCTTACGTCTTTCAAGGGACTGTTGGTACAGGCGATGGTGTGTACAAACCTGTATTCTGCACTTTTCCTTTTGATTCTTGGCATACGTGACATCTTTCAACGAATCTATGCACATCCCTCCTCATCTTGGGGCAAAAAAAAATTTGCTCAACCATGACATATGTCTTATCTTGTCCAAAATGTCTTCCTAAACCTCCACCATGCATATCTTGAATGATTCTTTCCTTTAAAGAACAATCTGGTACGCAAAGTTGATCGCCTTTGAATAGAAAACTACTGTGTAGCAAATAATTTCTTTGCTACTCTCTGTTACAATCTTTCCAAACTGGACCAAAGAAAGGATTAGTAGGGTACATGTCTGTGAATGAATTAAACCCTTCAATAATAACACTCATTTGTGTCAATAACACAGTCATCCGGCTATGTGTATCTGCTACTTTGTTGCTAGCTCCAGATTTTTGTCGAATTACAATAGTAAAACTGTTGTAGTAATTCAACCCAACGTGCATGTCTCCTATTCAACTTTTGGCTGTTGATATGCTTTAATGCTTCATGGTCTGAATATAAAATAAACTCCCGTTGAACCAAATAATGGTACCAGTGCTTGAGGGCATGACTGATAGCATAGAATTCGTGATCATAAGTGTTGTACCTCCTCCTTGTATTGTTCAATTTCTCGCTGTAAAATGATATAGGCTTGCCTTGTTGGCTAAGTGCTGCACCAATCCCAATCCTGGAGGTATCGCACTCCAATTCAAACACTCTTTCAAAGTCTGGCAAAGCTAAGACAAGAGGTGAAGCCAGTCTTCTTTTAATGTGCTTGAAACTTTCTTCAGCTTTGGTTGACCACTCAAATTTTCCCTTCTTCAAACAATCAGTAGGGCAATTATGGTGCTGAAATTTTTAATAAAATGCCTATAAAATAAAGCTAAGCCATGGTAACTTCAAACTTCTGCAATTGTAGTTGTTGTTGGCCAACCTATTAATGCTTCAATTTTACATTCATCCACTTGAATCTCCTCGAAATTGACAATGTATCCCAAAAACAGCAAAGAGCTCGTTAAAAATTGGCATTTCTTTAAGTTGGCATAGAGCTTTTCTTCTCGTAGAACATTGAGAACTTCCCTCAAGTGCAATAAATGAGCATCTTTGTCTTGACTGTAGATCAAGATATCGTCAAAATAGATGACAACAAACTGTCTAATGAATGGTTTTAGAACTTGATTCATCAAACAAATAAATGTGCTAGGGGCATTTAGCAAACCAAAAGGCATTACCATCCATTCATAGAGTCCTTCCTTTGTCTTGAATGCAGTTTTCCATTCATCACCTTCACGAATTCGAATTTGATGGTAACCACTTTTGAGATCAATCTTTGAGAACACCTTTGCTCCATGCAAGATATCCAACATGTCATCCAGGTTTGGAATTGGAAATCTGTATTTTATGGTAATCTTATTGATAGCTCGACTATCAATACACATTCTCCACGTACCGTCTTTTTTTGGAGTTAAAAGGGTTGGAACTACACATGGGCTCATTGACTCCCAAACAAACCCTTTTTTCAACAAATATTCGACCTGTTTTTGAAGTTCTTCATGTTCTTTAGGGCTCATTTGATAGTGTGGAAAATTTCATAGGCTAGTTCCAAGTACTAGATCAATATGGTGGTGAATACTTCGATTAGGAGGCAAACTTGAGGGCAATTCTGATGGAAAAGTATCTGCAAATTCTTCAAGAAGAGTGCGTATTTTAGAAGGTATAACTTGATGGTCAGCCTTTGCTTCTTTCATCAATAGAACATAAGCAACTCTTTCAACTTCAAATTTAGCCAGAAATTCTCACAGGTTCAAATAAGAATGTCCATAAGTTGCTTTAGACTTGGAAATGTTTTCATCATTTATTGAAGCAAGTACTACTTTGACTCTATCCTTGTAGAAGGCATAAACATTCTTTTCCCCATGACGGATAGTTTTATTGTCAAATTACCACGGCCTGCCTAGTAATAGATGACATGCCTCCATCTCCACCACAACATAAAACTTTGTTCGAGTAAGATTTTCAAATAGAGAAAGGAACAAGACATTGATGTGTCACTTTTACTTCGACTCCCTTCTTGAACCATGCTATGCGGTAGGGCTTTGGATGATGTTGAACTTTAAGGTTCAACTTTGACATCATTTCTTGTGACAGCTACTTCCATCAATAATAACATTGCAAAGTCGTCCATGGCTGGTACATTTGGTTTTAAAAATGTTGTTACGCCTCTGATCGCCTTCAGTAACTTAAGGAGTTAACATGACACGTCGAACAACGAGATTATGGAGATTTTGATCTTCATAAGTGACTTCATCTTTAGCAAACTCCAACAAACTTTCTTCTCCTTCATTATCATGATGAACTTCTTCAATATTGTTATAATCATAAATTTCTCCGCTAGCCAATAAGTTACTGTTTAATTTTCTGCATTCTAAAGATTTGTGACCCTCTTTTCTACATTTATAGTAGATTATTTTTCCGCCAACAAATTGAGATGAAATGTTTCTTCCAACATTATTACTTTTCATTCATCGTCCTCTATCTCGTCCTTGTGGATTAGTGGTTGAACTAGAATTTTGCACATGATTTAGGGCTGTTGTTGACTTCCATCCACTACTGCTTTGAGTTGGATCAGCATTAAATTGACCATGTTCTCTCTCAGGCTGAGTATAACGATTGTTAGGTTGTTTTGTTGGCTTTAACCTTCATTGCAAGTTGGACAGCACTAGGTAGTGTCCAGCAAAGTTGTAGCTCCAAAAAATTTTGAATAGTCAGCTTTAAACCCATCAAGTAGTGTTGTATCACCTGAACTTCGGTCTCAGCTATTTGCACATATGTTTTCATTTTGTAAAATTCATTTGTTTACTCTCGAACAGTGCGTGCTCCTTGCTAAGGAGATTGATATTGCTGAAAAAGAATTCCTTCAATTTGATGGAAGAAATTGGCTTCGAATCATCCGTTGCATCTTTGGCCAGCTATGAATTTTGTCCTTTTCAGATTGAACTCATGTCATCTGAACTTGTTGCCACCAAGAAGAAGCATAGCCCTTCAACTTTATGGCCACCAACTTCACCTTCTTATTTTCTAGAAAGTCAAGGAACTCAAAAGATTCTTTCCATTTCATTTAACCAATCTAGGACTTCTTCTGGTTGTTCTTCTCCGCTGAATTCAGGGACATCTAACTTGATTCGTGAATCTTGATTGTTTTCACGATTGAATCTCAGTTGTCTTGCTCTATGAATTATATTTCCTTCTTCATCAGACGATTCACCTGATTGCTGAATTTGTCCAATAGAAAGTTGATTCCTCATATTTCTTTGCTGATTGTTGTTGGTTTGCTCCCCAACAGGAGGAAAAGTTACACCTAAAATGCCAGACTGCTCCAATCTAGAGCACAATTGCATTATCTATTGCTGCAGGTTTTGAAATTCTTCCTTCCTAACTCCTTTGACAGCTCCATGTTCAGCCATTAATCTACCGTAGTAACATGTCTCTTTAGCTCTGAAACCACTTAATGTAAAGCAAAATTAGATACTCCAATCACCGCCGGAGTCCAGATTTCTTTAAGGAAAAATTCTGGAAGAAACCCCTGAAAAGAGAAGTAATAAGATCTGATATTTTAATCCAAATAAGTTATCATTCTTCCTCATTGCATTGACCTTTTTAAAGTAAACAATGATTCTTAGATAATTAAAATGACTCTTAAAATATCTAAACTTCAACTAAATAAACCTAGAAAAAGACCAACAGACCTCATGACAGAACATGTTCCAAAACACAATTAACTACAACAAAAACCTTGCATAAAATTAAGCAATGACTCTTTGACTCTTTAATTAAGACAAATAATTAATTTACATCAAAGATGGACATAACTTATAATTAGGTCTGCTGTAATAGATATTTGAAAAAATAAATGTGGAAATAAATCTAGAGCTACCCACCACCAGGGTGCCCTGAAATTTTTGGGGTCTTAGGCGAAACTTTAAATGGAGGCCCTTATAAATGGGAAGTAACACATTTTGTAACAAATTCTTCTTGTTGTTCATTCTTATTTTCTCCATTTCCTAAATTTTCCTGCCCATGATTCATCTATTCGTTATCCACAAAATTTTCAAGCTCTTCATCCATGTTGTTATTATTTTGAACATTTACATTTTCAAATTCTTCACCAACTGATTATTTTCTCGTATTATTAGTATTACTATCGAGTGATAATTTTTTCCATCGCTCGTGCTTGATATTTAATAAAATCTTCAATTTTTTTTTTGCATTTTGTTCTTGTCCACACACAAAAAAAAAAAAATTCCTAGAAGATATGATAAGACAATCCAATATTCCAATTATTAAAAACAAGATAAGGTAAGATTTAAAACTAGTGAGGAACATCAATCTTTGATAATATTGTAGTGTTTGGTTTATTGTTTAATATTAGGCCTAGATAATATGTAGGATTTCTTGTTTGGATCTTGTTTAAGTTGTTTGGGCTTATTTTAAAATGAATGGAGTAACTTTTATAAGGTAGACGAATTAAAATAAAAAAAATAGAAAAATTGTTGAGCCCAAATTTTTGGAGCCCTGCAATGGTTGGTGTCCTAGACGGTTGTCTAGCCACTTAGGTCCAAAGTCGGCCCGGCTAGTATATAAGAGTGCTAGCATTGTCTATTTGAGAAGTCTGTCTAATTCGACTGGTTAAATATATTAAGAATACCTAAATTTCAATGGAATCTATCAAAATATAAGTTGGGGATACCTAAATTTATATGATTTTTAAAATTCATTCAACTCTGAGTTGAGAACATCCCCCTAAATCTAGCTTGAGGCTCTATTCGGGATTTATTTTAGAGCCCAACTTCTAATTGCCTAAACAATCAGAAGTTTTTTAGGCATTTGGTATATTTTTAAAAAGTTATTATAAAAGAATTTGTACATTCTAACAGCAAATTTTGAGAAGCAACAAAAGGGTATCTTGTCAAATTCTACTTTTAACATTTCTATTGATTATTATTAAAATATCAATTTTAATCCTAATTAATTAAATTAATTTATTTTATGTCATATGTTTATTATTATTCTAATTATAATGCACCTCTACAAATAATTTAAAGTTCAAATTTAATTGATTTTTTCACTATATAACTATGCTTTTATTTTGTAATTTTTATAAATTTTGAAACTTAATAAATGTTAATTATTTTTATTTTAAAATAATTTGGATGAATGCATTGTCTTGAAAAAATATTTGATAATATTAGATATTGTTATAAAAGTAACAATGTATTTTACACTACTTATGGGTAATAATAATACAAAAAAATATTATTATAATCAATGTCTATTTTAGTAATTTTATAAGTCACTTTGGTTACTAAACGCTTAAATGCTGATTTTGAAACATACATCAATTTTAAAATAAGAGTTTACCAAACACTACACAGCAAAATTTGATTCTTTGTTCTAAAAAATCCGCCTAAGTTTCACCTAGGTTCCGCCTAGGCGTGAAGCGTGGCCACCACGCCTAGCCATCACCTTGCCCTTGTCTTGCTCCTGCTTATGTAACGCCCCAAAATTTCTAAGGCTTCGGGGAGCTATTACAATTCATAGAGAGGTAAATTATTGCGGAAAAAAGTGACTTTAATAAAAAACCAATTGTCAAACAATTGAATAATTCTTAAACAATTAAAAACAAGTCTCAAAACGTTAATTAATTTGATAAATGAAAGTTTAATGCTAATAATCGAAACTATGACGCTGATCGTCTTATTAATTTAAAACTTCCTAAGCAAATATAAATTTACTTGGCGACCATTGGTACAATAGCTTCACCAATCTACCACGCATCTAACACGTTAAATGTCACATGAAAAATTGTTAATAAGGAGTGATGAGTATAATTAATTATACTCAATGAGATGCTTGCTATTCCACAATCAGTCCAAATATTGTAATTACATATAAATTCATCTTACTAAACTGAACTGGGAATTATCACACAATGACAATGATAATTTATGCAAGCGCTGCAAATAAACTGAAACTCGAAGGTTTAACTGAACCCGAAAATTTAACTGAACTGATTCATAATTTCTTTCGAAGGAGTACTGAAGTGAAGTAATTAAATTACATATATAAATGCAATACGTAGAAAGACGTGGAAAACAACTAATAGCACATAGCACCTAGCATTAGTTCTTAAAAATGTGAATTGCACTGGAAATTGAACAAGTTTTGGATGTAAAAGTTGCAAAGAGAGAATACAAGGTTGCTGAAAATTAAATATTTTCTATGCGTGGAGGAGTATGCAAAATGTTACTGACTGTTTTTCTTGAATAAAAATGTGAGTGCTGGATTATTTTTATAAGCTTTACAATTTGTTTTTAAAAATACACACTCACAAATAGTTTAATTTAATTTTAATCAAATTGGGAGGGAGGGAGGGAGGGGGGAGAGAGAGAGAGTAAAACCAATTTTGGATTCAAAGTGAAATCTGGCCGAAAATATGCCAACCTAAAAACAGTCCCATTTAAATTTATTTAACTACAGAAACTTTTAATTGTCTCTATTTTGGGTTTAGCTTATTCAAAATTACTTTTTTTCGAACCTAAAATACATGATTAAATACGAGCTACTAAAAAAGCCTAATATTGATATACTAAAACTTATTTTTTCATATTAATTATATAGCCCAATTAAATTTATCGATTCTAAAACTTATTTTCACTTAGGTTCTTTAACATCTCAAAATTTTTGGATTTCTACAATCTATCCTCCTTGAACAAATTTTGTCCTCAAAATTTACATTAGCTAGTCAGAGAGTTCTTGATACTTAGCTTTTAACTGGAATACACATATACCACTAACTAACGTGAACATAAGGAACAACTCATTGTTTATAGTCTGTATTCATATAAATAATTAGCTACTAATGCCACAAACATGATTAAATACATACTTGTCTAATGATAATGCAGAAATAAACTAATATAGGTTTACAAAATTAAATAATTTGTATGTCTCGTGATCATGAAAATTATTCTAACCATAACTTGTAAATGATCAAATCATATATGTTTGAATATCGGGTAAGTATTAAAATTTAACTTGCATGACATAATCATACTCGCACAAAATTACGAAACGTAAATTCTTTTCTTATTTCATACCTTGAAAAATAATGGATGGTGGCTGATCAATGAGCTTTGGGTGTCAAGAGTCTCGTAGTAAAATAGAATAAAATAAAATATTCATTATATTTTTTTTGTTTAATGTTACTGTTCATGTGAACGGTAGAAAACAATGTTTACTGAATTTTTAATTTTTTTAAAAATGTTACTATCCACGTGAACAGTAGACGATATTGTTCACCAAAAAAATACTTTTTTTTTTCGAGTCTACAGAAAGGTAAACCCAGGCTCTGATACCATTTGTAACGCCCCAAAATTGCTAAGGCTTCGGGGAGTTATTAAAATTCATAGAGAGGTAAATTATTGCGAAAAAAAGTGACTTTAATAAAAGACCAATTGTCAAACAATTGAATAATTCTTAAACTATTAAAAATAAGTCTCAAAATGTTAATTAATTTGATAAATGAAAGTTTAATGCTAATAATCCAAACTATGACGATGATCGTCTTATTAATTTATAACTTCCTAAGCAAATATAAATTTACTTGGCGATCATTAACACAACAGCCTCACCAATCCTCTACGCATCGAACACGTTAAATGTCACCTGAAAATTTGTTAATAAGGAGGGATGAGTATAATTAATTATACTCAATGAGATGCTTGCTATTCCACAAACAGTCCAAATATTGTGATTACATATAAATTTATCTTACTAAACTGAACTGAGAATTATCACACCATGACAATGATAATTCATGCAAGCGCTGCAAATAAACTGAAGTTTAACAGAACCCGAAAATTTAACTAAAGTCATTCATGATTTCTCCCAAAGGAGCACTGAACTGAAGTTATTAAATTATATATATAATTACAATACGTAGAAAGACGTGGAAAACAACAAATAGCACATAGCACCTCACTTTAGTTCTTATGAATGTGAATTTCACTGGAAATTGAACGAGTTCTGGATGCAAAAGTTACAAAGAGAGCACACAAGACTGCTGAAAATTAAATATTTTCTATGCATGGAGGAGTACGCAAAAAGATGCTTGCTGTTTTTCTTGAATATAAATGTGAGTGCTGGATTATTTTTATAGGTTAAGCTTAACAAATTGCTTTTAAAAATACGAACTCACAAGTAGTTTAATCAAACTGGGGGCGAGGGGGTTTAAAACCAAATTGGGATTCAAAGTGTAAATCTGGCCAAAAATATGCTAACCTAAAATAGTCCCATTTAAATTCATTTAACTATAGAAATTTTTAGTCGTCTCTATCTTAAATTTAGCTTATTCAAAAATTACTTTTTCTTGAGCCTAAAGTACATAATTAAATACGAGCTATCAAACGAGTCTAATATTGACATACTAAAATCTATTTTTTCATTAATTAAATATTTAACCCAATTAAATTTATCTATTCTAAAACTTATTTTTACTTAGATCCTTTAATATCTCAAAATTTTTGGGGTTCTACAGCTTATGCTTCGCCTAGACTCGAAAAATATGAAGCTCGATTTCTATTCCTAACTATGTTTTACGCTTTTTAAAAAATTACTTAAAACACAGCAATATCAAACCAATCCTTAATCGAATTATACCAATTCTTGAGAGAATTTTGGTTTTAACAAAAAACTACTTAAAATTATGTTGACAACTTTTGAAAAGTTTTAAATATTTTGAAGGCAACTAGCACTCTTGACTATATCTATTTTTTTATCTTAATATAAAATTACGTAGTTCACGATATTTACACGTTTTGACGATCGATTTCTTTAAATTTTTTGATAATCTTGCTTGAATAGAGTCAAATCTATTTCAGCTTATGGGCTTTTTATATTTCTATGAAAGTTAAGAATGAGTAAATGAATTTAGCACAATCAAGAATCACAACAATCACATAAACTATAGTTGTATATCTACGTAGGAATCTATATCATTACTGGAGCTAGAATACGTATTCGGTATTAATAAGATTCTCAAATAATCTTAAATTTGGCCAAATAATAGGAAGACAAAAAAAAAATTTCAATAACAAATGATAAAAAGTGAGATGAATATGAAGTTTGAAAGTTCTAAAACTTAGATTAATTAAATTAATAGTAATTTTAATCTTAATTAAATTAGCAAGTGGACATATCGTAGTCGAATCAAGAGAGACAATGATAATGATTGTGAGATCAAGACAATGATGTTCGTTTACCTAGTCTTGTTAAGTGCGGAATTTAAAGAATTAAATACGAACATAAGATGTAACGTAGTAAACTCCGAAGGGAAACATTCACGGCCCTCATGGCATGGGTAAAAATAATCCGCTAATAATCTTGTTCAAAATTACAATAGTATCGATTTTTTGTAATTTCGCAAAATTAACAAAATAACAATCAAAAGAAAACAGATCAACTCCATTGGATACTTCTTCTTCTGACTTGTTGATGAAGTGAAATCAAACCCACCGGTTTTGATTTTATCACCACTTTCCTATTGTATTTGACCGTAACCACCACTTGGATTAAGAACTCTCGTTCTTAACTTCACGCCAAGTAAATTGAACAAGATATAGAATTGTTCCTTGAGCACCAATTTGATTTTGATTCTTCAATGAGTTTGAAGAAAACTTTTTTGCTTTGAAAATTGAATCAATGAAGCTTCGAATCTTGTTTTCCACAAAGAATCTGGCGGTTTGGAGATTGGAGAAACAAGAGCAAAAAATATTTTTCAAAACATTAATTTTTTATTGATTTGTACTCTTATAATTAAAGTAGAAATCAAATTAAGAATTATTTCTTACCTAAAAAATATGCAACAAGAATGGTAAGACAATTAATAGGAAAGAATATATAGAAGGATATTCTAGATTTGTAGAAGGAATAAGTTTAGGAAACTCAAGATTTATCTTTAAATATTTCCTTCCTAAACAAATCTAAGAGAATAATAAAAGATCATTTAACCTACAAAAAGAGTTGTCAAGAATATTCATGTGATCAGAAAATATCATGTATGAAAACAGAATAAAATCGCAGTTTTACAGATCTGGAAAAATAATTCGCTTATCAATGCAGTCAATCAAAATTGGCGTTATCCAGACCAATCATAACCTGCTCTTTTAACATTAAAAATCATTTATATTAATTAAAAGAGCCAAGATATAAAAAGTAAAAAATATGTCACTTATTTTTCCAACAATCTCCCCCTTTGGCGTTGTTTAATTACAAACACATAACTATCGAATTTTTAATGTAAGTGTGATGTGTGTTATGGCATGTGAAAAATTAAAGAAATAGCATCAACATATACGGGTTATAACTCCCCCTAAGTGTGTAAACAAAAAACTCCTGCATAGAAGTTAACAATATATGCAATTACCACACACATTAGACACAACCTTAATATTGATCCCCCTTAGCAAGATACCATCAAAGTGTAATCATCAAACCACCATAAACCTAAAAATACTACTAGAAAAGTTTAACAAACAAGGTACCATCATCAAGGTATAAAACTAACAACCACAAACTTAAAAAAATACCTAACTACTCTCTATTTTGTAAGAGGAACGCCAAAGGAAATAACAAGGAGGGAAGATAAAAACAAAAGTAAAGCAGTGTTTGAAGTGAAGGAAAGTAGAATGTAAGAGTTAATACAATCATCCATAACCAAATAGTTAGAAAGTTATAGGTCAGAACCAGAAAGAGTCAGTTTCATGAAGATCTTGACTTCTTTGCACCGGATGCAGATGTTTTTGCATCTCTCTTGCGAATAGAGGTATCTGATGGAGCAGCAACTAGTGGAGGAGCATCTGGCATAGGTGCAGCAGCTGGGGCAGCAGTTGTCTCAACTACTGGATTAGAAGCCGGAATCTCCATCTAACCTCCGGGATGTACAGAAAATTCTGGAGTAACTATCTAGTATGCAGACTTAATATGCTCATCATCCAAATATTTCAGCTTACCCAACACCCTACGCATGAAAATAAATTCATCAAAAAAACTTTTGGTTAAGGCGAAAGTTGGTCTACTTGTGTTCTAACCAGTCCCATCTGAGTTTTTAGTCCATCCAGACGTCAAGACTGGTCCAACGAAGACAGAACATGCCTCTAGTTAATGTTTCATGTTTGAACATTTGGGGGTCTGAGCTGGGAGTAGGAAGTACTCTGTAGGCACTCTCTGAGGCAGTGGGAGGCCTGCTCTGACCAGCAGGTGTGGGCTCTTCAGCAACATCATCAATTTTACCTTTCTCTTTTTCAGCCCTCGTGGCTATTTTTGTTGGAAGAGGTGTTGGAGTAGATTCTGAAGATTTATCAAGAGTAACATCGAAATCAGAATCTGATTTTTGAGAAGGTGGCTTACTTGAACCTTCTACGATTGGGGGAGGCTGTTCAGACTCCTCATCACTAGTCTCTTCAGCCTCACGAACTTGTTCTTCAATTCTAGTATTGTCAGACCCACTGTCACCTGTTCAGATCTGTCATGTTCATCTCCTTCTTCATCTGGTTCTTGAGTACTTAGGGTAACTATCCTGCTCAGAAAAGTAATGGGGTCTTTAGATGTTTGATGGGGCTGTGATTTATAATGGTTGACTGGCAGTTGATATGCAACAATGTCTGTCGATTGGTCAGCCTAAGATGCAACAGCCACTGGAGAAGTGTTCGGGTCTGAACTAGAGGGCTCCAATGTTCGTGCACTTCGCCGAAAAGTCCTTACCGGTGACTTTTGAGGCCCCATCGAGTTTCAACAGCAACCGGTAGAGTAATAGTGTTCTTGGATGAACCATCATCATTTTTTTTTTATTTTGGCATCTTGGTTTTCACCATTATTTGAATTTGAAATAAAGAACTTAACAATAAAGAACTTAACACAACCCTAGAATCAAATACAAGCAATAATTTGATGTTAAGAAATTTGGAAATCAAGCATGAGAGAGGAATAAGAAACCCTAAGTCACGGTTTAATAGGCAGAATTTTTCAAAATTGCACAATGAGGAAACAGTTAATTTGGGACGTGTATAAAGCAGTTACCAAAATTAAACTGATGATTGCAGTTATGGATATATAAAAACAACTTACCTTAACCAGATATTTGAAATTCAAATTTATTCTCCTAAAAAGCTATTGTATGGAAAATGGAATTTTTAAATTTGGAAGATCAATAAAATCAGAACAAAATACGATTTGATACCATGAAAGATTCATCTAGATTTTTCGCAGTTAAAGCTGATTGTGCTACCAATACTAGACTAGATTTATAACGTGAGTGTGCGATAGGACATACTAGACTAGTCAATCATAACCTGTCTCACTAAGTCAAAATTGAACATTGTCAAGAAGATAAGTACTGAGATGTATTTCAAACCAGTCATCATCTGAACATATCTTTTTAAATAGAAAGAATATGTGCGTGCCAGACATGAGTACCATAGTAATTTTCTTTTGAGTGTTCAGAGTGTTGACTTTATATATATATATATATTGTCAAATCACTAAATTTATAATATCATGGAGTTGACTTTCTCACAGCTATAAATATCACTCTTTTGTACATGATTTTTGTTCATTATCAAGGACGGCTGCACACGTCTATGGTGGTAGTTCACTCCTCCATGAAATTGTCTGTTTAACACAACAATATACTATAGTGCCGAGAGACATAGATATTGGCCATAGGTCATAACAAATTACGCAACTACTTTAAAGATAACAATCTAGTCAGTAGTAAGGCACAATCAACCAAGTTAATATGTCTTCAAAGTGTGCTTATCTGAGCATAATTTACCATAAGTATAATGAGCATACCATACTGATTGGTTCATCCAAGTAAATCTCAAAATTCATAGATCAATCATACATTTATATCATATGTTATTTGCAAGAATACCCTTTTTTTTAAATAAATTAAATAAAAAATAAGTAAATGCAAACAAACACACATGATAAAATCAAATCAAAAAAGAAAAAAAGAAAAACACTACTTCTACTAAGTAAAAAATAAATAAATTTTTTGTTAAAGAAAACTAATGCATCAAACAAATGCCTACGGCCTTTCGAAGAGTCTCAAATTTAGCAAAATCTAAGGTTTTGGTGAACAAATCAGCCAACCGATACTCAGTCTAAATTGCTCCAAAGTAATTACCTTTTGTTCGACCAAAATTCTAACAAAATGATGTCTAATGTCAATATGTTTGGTCCTAGAGTGCTGAAAAGGATTTTTAGAAATATTGATAGCACTAGTGTTATCACAAAAAATAGTAATATAGTCCTATTCAATACCATAATTACATAGCATTTGTTTCATTCAAAGTAGCTGAGTGCAACAACTACCCGCAGCAATATACTCAGCTTCTGTAGTAGATAGAGAAATAGAGTTTTGTTTCTTACTTAACCATACGATGAGATTGTTACCCATGTAGAAACATCATCCACTCGTACTTTTCCTATCATCCAGGTTTCCAGCCCAGTCAGCATCAGTGTATCCTACAAGATGAGAGTTAATATCATTTATATACCATAAATCAAAATCAGAAGTACAGTTAATATAGCGAATAATTCGCTTCACTGCTGCAAGATGTGATTCTTTTGGTTTGGCCTGATAACGCGCACAAACTCCAACACTGAATGATATATTAGGACAGCTTGCAGTCAGGTACAACAAATTGTCTATCATGCTTCTGTACAAGCTAGAGTCAACCTCCTTGCCCTGGTCATCTCTGGAGATTTTCAAGAACGTGGCCATGGGAGTTCTGACCCATGATCCAACATGTTTGATCTGCAAACCTAAAAAGAAATTTAGTTCACCAACCATACTCCGAATTCATTTTGCATAAGTGTAGCAAACTCCTTGGATTTTGTTTCTAATGAAAAACCAAATACAATATCATCAACGTAGATTTGTACAACTGCTAATCCAGTTTTAAAATGTTTGATGAATAACGTTTTGTCAGCTCCTCCTCTCTTGTATCCATGTTCCAACAAGCACATGGTCAATCATTCATACCAAGTACGTGGAGCTTGCTTTAGCCCATATAGGACCTTTTTGAGTCTGAACACATGGTTAGGAGAATAAGGATCAACAAATCCCTTAGGCTGCTCAACATAGACTTCTTCATTAAGAATTCTATTTAGAAAGGCACTTTTGGCATCTATTTGGTACAGCTTGAACCTCATTTGACATGCCACAGATAGTAAAAGTCTAATGGATTCAAGTCAAGCCACATGTGCCAATGTTTCATCAAAATCCACTCTTTCTAGTTGAGTGTATCCCCGTGTAACCAAATTTTGCATTGTTTCTGACTATGTTGCCATGTTCATCTTATTTATTTTTGAATATCTACTTTGTCCCGATCACATTTGTGTCCTTTGGCCGAGGTATAAGTTCCCACACTTCATTTCTGTCAAATGAGTTGCTCTTCATGCATGGCTAGAACACAATTTTCCTAAATAACTTCATTTATATTTTTGGGTTCAATTTGTGAAGTATATCAAACATTTCCAAGTTCATTAACAAGCCTCCTCCTAGTCATCATACCATCTCCAGAATCTGAGAGAACATTGTCCAATGAGTGTGCTTTCTGTATCCAAGAAGGAGGTTGCTTTCTCATGTTCTGTTCGTTGTTTGTTTTTGGTACGTCAGAACTTCTAGGAGCAGGGACAGAGACACCAGAACTTGATGCTGGCTATTCTATCTATTTATCACTGTCTAGTGCATGCATATGATTGTCTTGAGTAGGTTGACGTCCAACAACATATTCTTCCAAAGACTGAATATTAGGCTCCTTTGAATTAGATGAAAAATCATCACTGTCATCAATTTTTACATTAATTGATTAAATGATAGTCTGAGTACGCATGTTATAAATTCTGTAAGCTCGGTTGTTCTCAGAATAACCAATAAACACTCCCTCATTACTTTTTGAATCGAATTTACCCGAGTATTCCCAATCATTTAAAACATAGCATTTGCTACCAAAGGTATGAAAATATTTGAGATTTGGTTTTCTTCCTTTCCAGATTTCATAAGGAGGTTGAGTGGTTCTTGTTCTTAAAGACACATGATTCAAAATATAACAAGCAATATTAATAGCTTCAGCCCATAATTTAACAGGAAGCTTCTTACTATTTAGCATTACTCTAGCCATCTCTTGTAGAGACATATTTTTTCTTTCCACAACGCCATTTTGTTCAGGAGTTTTAGGTGCAGAAAATTCATGAAAAATGCTATTTTGATCACAGAATGTAGAGAAAATAGCATTTTCAAGCTCCCTTCCATGTTTACTTCTAATCCTCAATATTTTTATTCCCTCAAAATGTTTTTCTGTTGTTAATTTTAGATGCAAAAATTTAAATCTTTCAAAAACATCAGATTTTTCTCTCAAGAAATCTACCCAACTATATCTAGAAAAATCATCCACACATACATAAATATATTTCTTGCCACTAACACTTTCAGTTTGAATAGGTCTCATCAAATTCATGTGAAGTAATTCTAATACATGAGATGTAGTAAGAAACTTACCTTGCTTGTGAGTACTTTTGGTTTGCTTACCTTTTAGGCACAAACCACACAATTCTTCAGATTTTTCAGTACGCTTTTGAACGCCTTGTACTGTATTCAATTTTGTTAGTCTCAACAGAACACTATAGTTTAAATGTCCCAATCGTTTGTGCGACAACTTGGTAGAGTCAATCTTTGAAATATGACAAGTAATTTTGATGTCAAAAAGATAACATTTATAACTAGATCTAGTACCATGTAGAATGCAACTACCATCATATTTCAAGACTTTACAAGAATTTTTTGATAACATAACCAAATGTTTATCATCACAGAGTTGACCTATACTAATCAGGTTAGCTTTTAAACCTACAACAAAAAGAACTTCTTTTAACAAGAAGAATCCATCAATTAGAATAGTGCCTACACCTTTAATTTTACTATGTGCTCCATCACCAAAAGTGACCAGACCACCTTCATGACTTTTGTAGTTAATTAGATAAGATCAATTACTATTCATATGTCTAAAACAACCACTATCAAAATATCAAGAGTTAGAAATAAAAGTTCTATAGGCAATATCAACCATATAATAATTTAAATTACCACTTTTGACCTAAATTTGTCTTACGTTAGTGTTGCTATGGTGTCTCATTTGTCTATTAACCAAGTTTTTACTATATAAACAATGAAAAGTGTCGTGTCTTAGATTACCACATATGCAACATTTTACAAAGTAATTTGATTTACCTATCTGTATTGAGAATTGATATATTGGTTGTATAATATTTTTGAGTCTTGGCATTGGTCAGAATATGCATAGGTAGGTCAGCCTTAGTCCTGACGGCGATGGGAACAGTTTTGTCTGAAAATACAGAAGACTTTGTTTCTTTGATGAAGTAAATCTGATCTCCAACTTTTCCTTTACTTTTTCCAACATATCCCAAACCTTTTTTTGACGTTTGGAGTTCTTCCATAGCTTAGGGTTTCACTCAAATGAGAGGCTCCAATTGTTAGTTGTTTGACCATTTCTTTTGATTTTTTTAATTCATCAAGAAGATTCATAATTTGATCGTCATTCTCTTTTAAGAGATTGGTTAGAGTGTCATTTTTAGAATCAACTGCTGCCTTATCATCTTCTAAAAATTCCATCATGATATGAATAGAAAAATTCTTCTCCTGTTCGTCTTTTAATTGTTTGTTCACACTGATGCAGTTAGAATACACACAGTTTGATTCTTCAGATGTTGTAGTCAAGGAATCAGAACCTGCAGTCAATTTTTGCACGGAGTCAGTATCAAAATGTAAGTTTACAGTAAGAGATGTTACCTGATCATCAGTAGTTTTGTCGTCTTCGTCTTCGTCTGACTCATTTTCATCATCTTCACTTCAAGTAATATTTATAGCCTTTTTGGTAAGAGATTTCTTTGGAGTATTTGCACATTCAGAAGTAATGTGTCCAAAGCCATCACACTCTATTGCATTGAATTTGATTGTCAGATCTATTCATAGATGTAGTGGGGTTTTGTTTTGTGTTGTTCGAAAATCTCTTCTTTTGTTGGAGTGGGGTATTCAAGTTCTTTCCCTTTTGATTTTCTTTTAGAAATTTTTTGAATTGTTTAGTGAGCATGGCCATGTTTTCATTTGTTTCACTCTCCTCACCATCAACCTCTTCTTTATCGTTTTTAATTTTGAAGGTGTAATTCACATGTCATCAACGATCCCACCAATTCTTCAACCTTCATATTCCCATTTTCCTTACTTTCTTCAATTGTAGTTACTTTGGAGTGAAAACGATCAGGTAAGAATCTGAGAATTTTTTTTTACAATTTTGCTCTCTGAATATTTCTTTCTCAAAGTATAAGCAGTATTGGTGATGTCACTGAGTTTTGTATATAAGTCTTTGAATTGTTCATCGTCTCTCATGGTTAGTTGTCCAAATTCTAGAGTAAGAATTTGAAGTTTGGATGACTTGACAATAGATGTTCCTTCATGTGCAATTCGTAAGATGTCCCAAACTTTTTTAGCAACCTGACAAGTAGAGATCAAACAAAATTGATTAGAATCTACGAAGGAGAATATGACATTTAAAGCTTTGGAATTCTAATTAGTATAATTAAAATCAGTTGTAGCCCACTCGTCTGCCTTTTTCTTTCTTTCTACACCATTTTCAATAATGGTGGGAGTTTTGTAGCCATGGAAAATAGAGTGCCAAGCTTTTTCATCAAGGGATTGGATATAAGCTTGAATCTTAATTTTCCAATAGGCATAATTAGTACCATCTAAAGTTGTCTAAACTGAGCCCCGTCCATATGTAGGTTTCTTTGGATCGCACTTATAAAGTGTACCTGATCTGATACCAATTGAAAGTTCTAAAATCTAGATTAATTAAATTAATGGTAATTTTAATCTTAATTAAATTAACAGTGAACATATCGTAGTTAGAATTGGCGAGAGACAATGATAACACTTCTGACTCGCATAATAGTATTCGTTTACCTAATCTTGTTAAGTACAGAATTTAAAAAATTAAATATGAATACAAAATGTAACGTGGTAAACCCCTAAGAGAAACATTCACGGGCCCCCATGCCATGGGTAAAAACAATCCACTAATAATTTTGTTCAAAAATACAATAGTATCAGTTTTTGTAATTTCGTAAAATTAACAAAATAATAATCAAAAGAAAATAGATCAACTCTCTTTGATATTTCTTCTTCTGACTTGTTGATGAAGTAGAATCAAACCCACCGGTCTTGACTTTATCACCACTTGGATTAAGAACCTTCATTCTTAACTTCACACTAAGTAGATTGAACAAGATATGGAATTGTTCCTTGAGCACCAATTTGATTTTGATTCTTCAATGAGTTTGAAGAAAACCTTTTTACTTTGAAAGTTGAATCAATGAAGCATCGAGTATTGTTTTCCATAAAGAATTCGGTGGTTTGGAGCTTGGAGAAACAAGAGCAAAAAATATTTTTCAAAGTATTAATTCCTTATTGATTTGTACTCTTACTTAAAGTTAAAGTAGAAATCAAACTAGAAATTATTTCTTACCTAAAAAATATGCAACAAGAATGATAAGACAATTAGTAGGAAAGAATATATAGAAAGATATTCTAGATTTGTAGAAGAAATGAATTTAGGAAACTCAAGATTTATCTTTAAATATTTCCTTCCTAAACAAATCTAAGAGAATAATAAAAGATCCTTAACCTACAAAAAGAGATGTTAATAATATTCATGTGATTAGAATATATCGTGTATAAAAACAGAATAAAATCGCAGCTTTACAGATCTAGAAAAATAATTCGCTTATCAATGCAATCAGTCAGAACTGGCGTTATCCAGACCAGTCATAACCTGCTCTTTTAACATTAAAAATCGATTTTATTAATTAAGAGAGCCAAGATATAAAAAGTGAAAAATATGACACATATTTTTCCAACAAAGTCTAATACGAAATTGTAGAATTAAAGCTTCAAAAAAGTTATGTCGTTGTCTTAATTAGAGGAAAATAGTCAATTCTATTCAAATTACAAAAACATGTAATAAGATAGAACGACGTCGCAGAGTGTAGAATAGTAGAAGACAAACAAAAGATAAATGTTGGAGTCTTGTATTCAAACAATATTCAATTATCTTATTCATTCTTCTTGCTTTGAACCCAAGAAACTCGGCTTTTAATGCAAATTCAAAAGAAAATTTTGTGTTTTGTGCCCCTAAAAATATATATCTTTGATGTACTAGAGATATGATATATATATAAGAAAAGATAAAGGCCAAATTTCCAAAATGGCCCCCAAAATCAAGTTGCCAAAATCAGCCTAGGGGCAATTTTAAGACTCTCGCTTGAGCGTGGAAAATTCCTACTCAAGCACTAAGTTTTGCTCTCCGGCATTTCCAACGAAAATGCGTAACTTTTTGTAGAAAACTCGCAGTCGAGATCCGTACTTAATTCGATAAACTTTCTAATGTTTTATTATATGGCTAGTGAAAATCTCTACATCAAATTCGGGCAACCTTTTCTTCTGCTTCTTTTTTCCCTCTCTCATGGTGAATAATTCTTTTGAACATGCGTCTTCTCTTATCATCTCTAGTTCAAATCCATCTCCACCCCAAATATCAGTACTCATATCACAATCAACGTTGCACCTAAGTTACTTCTCAAATTAACACCTTCAAATTACTCATCATAGCGTGCTCAATTTAATTATCTCATTCTTGGTCTTGATCTCCTACATTTTGTCAATGGCATCTATGTCTGCCCTTCTTCTACTATTGAATCAAATAGAAAGTCCAGGCCAAACCCTCATTATAATTGGCTGCGACAAGGCCAATTGATAATACACGCTTCTTTGCTTCATTGTCTGAATTTGTGATTCTTCTTGTTTCATCAGTGAAAACCAGCAAAGTAGAGTGGAAGAAATTAGCAAAACTTTATGCCAGCAAGTCACACTCTCGCATTGTTCATCTTCAAGACAAATTGGCAGCCATGAGACGTGGCTTGAAACCTGTGTCTGATTTTCTTCTTGGTATTAAAACTATTGTCGACAAATTGGCTTTAATTGGTGCTCCACAATCTGATGATGATTTTATCATATTGTCTTTCGTGGACTTGGTTCTGAATTTAAAGAAGTTGTTGCTGCTCTGAAAACCCGTGACACTCCGATCTCATTTGAGGAACTCTATGACAAGCTCACAGGATATGAACAGGACATGAAGATTCATTAAGCACCAGCAGAATCTTTTCATGTTACTGCAAATTAACTCATAGAACTAACTCCTTCAATTCTTCACACAAGCAGAAGTCCAACATCTTTAACACCAATAGGAAGCAAACAAATCATCAATCTCATGGTATTCTTCCATAGCCACAAGCTCCTTAAACGAGCAATCAGCATTTTTCCTTCCAGTGAAATTTCAATCAAACTCCAACTCCAATCCCAATCCCAATAGTCTGTTAATTCTGTGGCAAAAAAGGAGATGAGGCTAATCGGTGTTACAAATTATTTCCTCATCTACGACCAACTCCAACAGCAAATCATACAACTACCTACTCTCCTCACAATGGTAACTGGCTCATGGACTCGACAGCTTCTCACCATGTGACATTTGATCTTGAAAATCTCTCCCTTCAACAAACATATGAAGGACCAGATGATGTTGTAATTGGAGAGGGTTCAGGCCTTAGAATTTCTCACACTGGTTCAATTTCTCTATCATACAATTCTCATAATTTCAATCTCTCTAATGTTTTGTGTGTTCCTTCCATAAAAAAGAATCTTATCTATATTTCTCGTTTTTGCAAATCTAATCAAATTTCTGTTGAATTTTTTCTCAATTTTGTTGTTGTAAAGGATCTAAGCACAGAGGCACCACTAATTCATGGTCAGAATAAGCAAGATGTTTATGAATGGCCAAGCACCATGCAACCTAGAACATCACATCTTTCTCCACCTCTTGCTTATGTTGGAATAAAAGCCTCTATTCAGATTTGGCAAAATCGGCTGGTCACCCTTTTGTCAAAATCACAAGTTACATAGCTCAGTCTAATCTAGTCTCATTATCATCTAAATTGTCGTCGGATTTTCATTGTGTGTCATGTCAATATAACAAAAGTCATTGTGTGCCTTTCGGAACATCTTTCTTACAAAATAGATGACCACTTGATCTAGTGTATACTGATGTATGCAGTCCTTCTCCCATTTTATCTAATGATGACTTTCGTTACTATGTCATTTTCGTAGATCATTTTACCAAGTATATCTGGCTATAACCTTTATGACGCAAATATGATGTTTACCCAATTTTTACTCAATTCAGATCCATTGTCAAAAAGTTTTTCAAAACTCCTATCATCACAATGTACTCTGACGGTGGTGGTGAGTATAAAGCCTTAAAATCATTTTTCAGCACCCATGTCATTCAACATCTCAAAATCCCACCTTACACTCCCGAACACAATGGTTCTACTGAAAGATGTCACATGCATGTTGTTGAAACAAGGCTAACCCTTCTTCACAATGCTTCACTTCAATAGAATTTTGGCCACATGATTTTCAGACTGCTGCCTATTTGATCAACAAGCTTCCTACAAGCCTTCTAGCATACAAATCACCATTTGAAAGTACTATTTCACACCACACCAAACTACGCTAAATTACATATCTTTAGTTGCCTATGTTTTCCGTGGCTAAAACCATATGCCAAAAATAAGTTATAGCCCAAATCAAAACCATGTATCTTTTTGGGGTATTCTACAAATCAAAGTGCATATAAATGTTTTGATACAGAATCCCAAAAACTTTATATATCTAGCCACGTTCAATTTGTAGAGCACATCTTTCCATCCAACATTGAGTCCTCACATCTCATTCAGAAATGGTCATCTTCTTCTTCTTCTCTTGCAGCATTATTTCTCCATATCTCAGTTGTTCCAGATTGTACATCGCAAGCCCCTACAGATGTCCTTCCAGCTTCCAGTATGGGTTTTACTGGTGCTGCTACTTCATCAATATCCATGCCAACTTCTGACTATGATACAGGTAGTGCCTTTGCCCCTTTATCCTCACAACAACCCTCTTATGAACCTTCAATATCTCCAACTGTCCCTATGACTCGTACCCACACCATGGTAATTACACTATAACCAAAATAATATTTTTAAGCACAAGCAAATAAATCACACTATAACCAAACATCCTTTACCAAAATCTATTGAACCAAGTTGTATATATCAGACACTTAGAGATGAAAATTGGCGTCAAGCCATGTCAGATGAATTGAATGCCTTATTTAAAAATAGCACTTGGGAGCTCGTTCTTCTGCATGCATCACAAAATGTAGTTGGATGTAAGTGAGTTTTCTGCATCAAGAGAAATCCAGATGGAACAATTTCTCAGTGCAAACCTCGGCTTGTCATAAAAGGATTTCACCAAAGACCTGTGTTGGATTATCGAGAGACTATTAGCCCTGTTGTTAAACCCGCTACTATTCGTTTGGTGCTCAGGCTCTTATTCATGGCTGGAGAATTCAACAACTATATATCAATAATGCATTTTTACATGGGATGCTTACTGAGAAGGTGTTTATGCAACAACCTCCTAGCTTCATTGACTCAACACATCCTTCATATGTATGCCAACTACAGAAGACAATCTATGGTCTTAAACAAGCCCCTCGAGCTTAATACAATGAGCTAAAAAAAATTTTGCTTGACTTTGAATTTACCAACTCCAAAAGTGACACTTCTTTGTTCATTTACAAGTGCATGGACATCACAATATATTTTCTAGTTTATGTGGATGATTTAATTGTTACCTGTAATAATGAACACTTTATTACTCATTTTTTTACTACTCTTTCAAATAGATTTTAAGTCAAAGATTTAGGAGATCTACATTGCTTTCTTGGTGTTGAAGTGGTTCCCACTCCTAGTGGCCTTCTTCTAACACAACATAAATACATTCAAGATTTGCTTGCAAAGACCAACATGACAGGAGCAAAAGAAGTCACAACACCAATTTCAACAACTCAACCACTGATGCTACTCATTATAGGACTGTAATTGGAGTATTGTAGTACCCATATTTCACTCGATCGGATATTTCATTTACAGTAAATCAACTAGCCCAATTTATGCATCAGCCCACAGAAATTCATTGGTCAGCAGCCAAACGTCTTCTCCGTTACTTGAAGAATACCATTCATTGTGGTCTATTTTTAAAAAAATTCTCAGCCTTTAACCCTCACTGCCTTCTCCCATGCTGATTGGGCAGGAAATAAAGATGATTTCCGATCTACAACTGCATATATTGTCTATCTTGGTGGCAATGCTATATCCTAGTCCTCGCGCAAACAAAAAACTATAGCTCGATCATCAGCGGAGTCCGAATATCGTGCTCTTGCTTCCATAACAGCTAAAGTATCGTGGCTTAAAAATCTACTTGGAGAACTTGGTGTGACCCTTTCTATGCGTCCAACTATTTGCTGTGATAACATTGGTGCCACATACCTTTCGGTCAACCCAATTTTTCACTCAAGGATGAAACATATAGCTATTGATTACCACTTTGTTCATGATCATGTGACAAATGGAACCTTTAATAACTCATACATATCTACAAAAGACCACCTTGCTGATGCTCTAACAAAGCTACTATCAAGACAACAATTTGCTGCATTACGAACTAAGATTGATATCTCCAATGGGTGTACCATCTTGCGGAGGCATAATAGAGAAGCAGATTCTTCTCTTACATAATGGCTAGTGTTAGCATGATTTCAGGACTGACTGTGGACTGCAATTAGTGTTCAGATTCTTCTCCTAAGATCATGGTAAGTCAAATAGTGCGAGCAATGATTTAGGATTGCAATCTTACTATTGATCTCCTCATATTCAGTAGCTTTGGAATGAATTTATTCTGTAAATATATTCACGAAGTTCTATATATAAGTCATACATATAGCAATACAAAAATTAAACTTTTAGCAAACTATTCTACTCTTTACTTATATGTTGTTTATTAGTTCGATATTTATCAATGCAAAATTTTACCCTTGACGTGGCCCATCCAATCTTGGAATCTGATTGCTCTTTTAAGCTATAAACGGATCAATTTGCTCCTATGAGCTCTAATACCACATTGAGACTTGAAATTTTATTTAAAAAAGTCAACATTGAGACTTAGGATTTCATCTTTAAAATCAATCTAATTAAGAGAAGTGACTCATTACTTTGACCTTCTCCTCCTTGAAGGTATACAAAGCACCATGTCAAACATATAGGGGATTATGTAAGCATTTTCATATTATTGCCAAGAACCCTTGCCTTTTGAGTTGTTTTCTAGTGTCTAGAACGTCCAAGTTTTATCATACAAAAATATTCACCTTAAAAGGTAATAATCTAATTGTGTTGAACATATTCAATTACAATCATTTGGGTTGTTGTTGTGTTTAAATCACAAGTGTACGATATAAATTTACAAGTAATAAAGTGTGATAAGTCAAGAATAACTAACAAAGAGGTGGATGAATTGATTTTTACAAACATTTTCGAAAAACAATCTCAAAATAAGAAACTTCAAGAAATATAGATTAATCGAGTAATAAATGTAAGCACAATGTAAATAAATAAAAAGATATAGAGAGGGTGCAAATGATATGTTATGGAGGTTCGATCCAAATCAATGATATACGTCTCCCGTTACCAAGCTCTCCATCATGAACAATGTCTTTTTACTATATTAATTGACTTATGGTGCAATCAAAAATCCTTTTACAATGCTTCCAGTGACTTACAAACAAAGAGCACTAATCCCTATACAATATTGAGCTTTCAAGGGACCTCAATATGACCTAAAGATTTGAAGAAATTGATTTACAATAATTTTTCTTTCTTAATAAATGATAGATACAAATTAAGTACCAAGAGATACTAATACTTCAATAAGTATCAATGAATGAAAAACTCAAGTGTTAGGAAGAAACTTCGAGGAAGATAATGTGTTAAAAGTTTGATTCAATCAATCAAAGTTTTTCAATGAATATGTGGAAGAATTAAATGCAATAAAAGTTCAATAATTTTCTCAAGAAAATTCTCTCTTTAATGCTCTTGTAAGAAACTACATTGATTGCAAAAGAAAGAAAATTTGTAGAGAACAATCTGCAAAACTTTATGTCTAGTCAAATGAGATGTCGGTCGACCTACATAAATTCAGATGACCAAAAAGTAGCCATTTGAATAGTACAAGGTTAGAATCAGAACGATCAAATTTTTTAACATTAATAGTTTGGTCGACCTATGTTTCAATCGGTCGACCTATCCAGAGTTCGGCTGACCAAAAAGATCTAATCCGAAAAGTTTTGAAAATTAATTTTAAATTTGATCAAAATATTTTATGCAAGTAATATCAATATAGCTTTTGATGCATAAAATCGTTTTTTAGTTTTTATCATTCAATGCTAAAGATTAATGTGTTAGTACCTTTATATTTTGATCAAGTCTTTGATCTTTCTTGTATTTGACTTTTGAGCTTTCGTCTTGAATGATTGAACGAATTGAATTTGATTTTGACCTTTTTTTTAAGTCCAATTTGTAGTGATAGTCTTGATCTAAATCTTTGGTCATAATTTATTTGAAGATTATGATGACAATAAATCAATTGTTAGTAAAATGAGATTAACTTGCTTGTTATGATCAAAATATTATGGTTAAAGTCAACCACAGGTCAACAAAGTCGAACTAAAGAGTCAATTATTGTCCCACAAAGACTATTTTATTTGAACATTAATTTAACTAATTCTACATCTTATTTGATGAAAGTAAAATTTATAGCAATATGCTTAGGAAAATTGGCACAAATGATCCCTAACATTTGTTTTTGGCACAGAAGACCATAACCTATGTGTATCGTGCTCAATTGGTCCTTATTTGATAAAAAAGATAAATATGCTCTTAGTTTTAATTAGAGAACATTGTAATTGGATTTCTAATCTTTATAAAAAGTGCAAATGAGTCTGATAATTTTATTTTTGATAAAAAATTAAAGAAAACTAACGAGTTTTTTTTAATTAACCTTTTATTGACCAAATTGATAATGTAGTGAATTGTTTTTTATATTTTACGAACTATTATAAAATAACTAAAATTTAAGCTCATAATTATCAATAAATATATTAAATAAAATTATTTTATTATTATTAACTAATTATATTATTTAAAATTTAAAATTTTATTTTATTGTTACAACATAAAAAGAAAAATAATTTTTTCACAAACTTGATGCTCAAATATTTGTATTTAATTGAACTATTCGTTTATTAACTACAAATATTAGAGCTCCAATTGAATTCTTCATATTTTAATTTATCGTTCAAAAATAAAGAACACATAATGTGTAAATTAATTTTTATTAGTATTTTTATGTTTAAAAAATATAATAAGATTGGTTTAATGTCATAAAATTATATACGCCATTTGTTATTTATTTAACTTAATTTTTATTCAAGTTTTTCAAATCAGATAGTAATTACATATAAGCGCAATAATTTTACATTTTTTTTCTTATGAAAAATTTAATTGACACGACAATAGTGATATATTTAAGATGCTAAATTAAATATTATTTAATAAATATATTAGACACATTTACACCTTTTTGTAAAGATTAAGAATCTAATTACAATTTTTTCTAATTAAAACTAAGAGCATATTCATCTTTTTTATCAAATAAGGACCAATTGCGCACCAAAACACATAAGTTAGAGTCTTCTATACCAAAAACAAACAATTTGGATTATTCCTGCACTGAGGACAAATGTTATGGACCATTTGCGCCAATTTCCCATATGCTTATTAATACTATGTTTAACTAAGAAAAAGAAAAACAATTAAATAAAAAATATGATGTTTAAAGTGTGAGGGCTCAAGATTTCACCGTAGTTATCAACTTTAATCTTGCCTCTCAAATTAATTTCTAAAGTTGTATTATGTCGAATTCACTAATTAAATCAATTTACCCCTCTCGAATTCAAATCAATCATATTTAGTTAAGTCGCCACACTATATCTCTACGTGAATCTAAACAAGTCTTAACTAAACGCATTCAAGCACCTAAGAATTCAATTAAAAAATGCAACAATAGCAAGTCATATCTCTACCTATTTACCCAATCGTCAAATTTTACTACATGGTCCAAATGTATAACTCACTTCTTGGTTCGTTAAAATCCACACATCAATGAATTAGTGATCAAGTAATTCCAACATGAAGGAATAAAGCAAAATCAATACATTAATCCATTAATTATTGAAATTAAAGGTCCAAAACTAGGTTAAATATTGTTCGTCCCAAATAATAGTTTTGATACTCATCATAAGAGAAGAAAAACAAAAGAATGAATTGGACTTCATCACCGAGTTTAAAGAAAAGACAAGAAATAATAGAATTTTTTGCACAAAAAATGCACTGTCTTCAAGTCAAAGTCTTCAAACATTCTTCATAATTCTCAATTGTTCTATATGTTCGCATCTACGTTGTTGCTGGCTCTTTCAAGTTGTCTATTGTCTACTTACTTCTCCAACCCTTAATCTGACCTTAAATAGGTCTTTATATAGCATTTAATGCCGCCCTTTGAACTCATATACATGGAAGGACAAAAATACCCCTGCTGGAAAAATCGAAATTTTGCCCAAACAGGTCGCAATTTGCAAACTGCGGCCCAGACTATGGTAAACAGCATTTTCTATTTTTGTTACGGCCTTGCCACGGTTTGCTTACCGTGGAAATCAGAAAATTCAATTTGCCACTTTTGGAAAATTTTCAATTTGGTCCCCGATCTTTTAGAGTTGTGCAATTTGGTCCATACTTTTAGTTTTTCGTACATTTTTGGTCACTTTTGCTTCCAACCTTCAATATTGATCACTTAACTTACAAAGGCTTCCACATTGGTCTCTGAATCTTCGTAGTCATTCAAAATTGGTCCTCCTCAAGTTCTAGGGTGTGCAAATCAATCCTCAAACTTTTTGTGATTTAAATTTTGAATCCTAAACTTGTGATTTTTCTCCAATGACTCTTATAAATGCTTCCCATCACTCTCCATCATGACAGTTTTCACTAGCTTTAGTCCAACTCTAATTAAGCTCAAAATCTTCATTTTTGCTCTAAGTTCTACCAAATTTGAGTTTTAACTACAATGACAACATTTACACTACATTAAGTAGAAATTCGCCCAATTTACAATTATATATCAAGTTTCTAAATTAGGATAAGCGTCTAAAATAAACTTATCAAATACTCCCAAACTTAAACCATTGTTCATTCTGAGCAAGATTATCTATTCAAACATACAAACAAATAACAATAAATAAAAAATTACTTCATTAGATAGCCTACCGTATTTGCCTCAAGTTTTGATACAACTCAAACAATTCGTAAAAGGGTTCTAAATAATGCAACCAAAAATCAATTTTTACTTATTCGAGGCTTGACCGGTGTGTGTGTGTGTGTGTATGGTCAATCTAACCTCCATAAACTTTTAGGTTGGTTATATCCCAACCCTTAATTGTCAATTATTTTTTCTCTCTCGTGAGATGCACACCCCCAACTTGATATTTAACCTCTCACCTGATGTGTTTATTCTATGGTTGCTTTCATCACACTTATTTCTTCCTCGCTCAAGTTTGGTAAGGTCTAACCAAATGAAGCAATTATTTAGACATGTGGCCCAACCTTCAAACTTCCACTAGGTAAGTCTAACTCACTACATGTCTAAATCTCCACATTTAGTGTGCAACGCTTAGTTAGTGCGTCTTCTATTTCATGCACATGCTTTTATTCTTTTTTTTTTTTACTTGTACATATCTGTTTCACTCAGACATTGGTGATACCAATGTTAGGCCACTTCTTCCTACTATTTTTTATTTTCAATGTCCTCATTGAAATCTTTTATAGAGTAGCTTTAGCTCATGATGACATTGCAACCATTTTTTCTTTTTTGCTAGGATTGTAGCAATGCTTTCTTCTTCTTTTTTGAGTAGTTGAGATTAGACCCCTAGCGTACGGTCAATACCTAAATTCCACCTGGTAGCCAAAGACACTCTACACAAATATTAAACATGAACGGAATCACCACATATCTAAATTGCTTCCCACACCAGCTCAACCACCTTCAAACTATCCTTTTCAAATGGTTAAGTGATTGACTTTTCAATGGTGGTCTTAATTTAACAACCTACATCTACAAATCTACCAACTTATACTATCCATGTAACCAACCAAAAATAATGATCGACATGAGTGTTGTGCTCAAAATTAATAGAGTTTCACATGTAAGCTGAAAATCATAATTTTGCCCAGGCGGGTTGCAATTCGCAAACCGCGTTCCAAATAGCATTTTTTTTTGTTTGCCGGGTTTGTTTACCGTGGCAAAAAAAAATTCAATTTTCTGTTTTGGCTAATTTGCAATTTGGTTCTCAATCTTTTATAGTTGTGAGATTTGGTCCCTAATTCAAGTTTTTCGTGCAAGTTTGGTCATTTTCGCTTTCAACCTTCAATATTGATCCATTAACTCTAAAATGCTTCTACATTGGTCGCCAAATCTCCGTAGTCATCCAAAATTGGTCCTCTTCAAGTTTTAAAAGTGTGCAAATTAGTCTCCAAACTTTTTGTAATTTAAATTTCACTCATGAAACTTGTGACTTTTCTCCAATAACTCTTCTAAATGCTTCACATCACTCATGTGCCATCATGATAGTCATCACTGACTTCGGTCCAACTCTAATTAAACTCAAAATCTTCTCTTTTGTTTCCAATGTCCTCATTGAAATCTTTTATAGAGTAGCTTTCGCTCATGATGACATCGCAAGCTTTTTTCTTTTTTTGCTAGGATTGTAGCAGTGCTTTTTTTTTTAGTAGTTGAGATCAGACCCCTAGCGTGCAGTCAATGCCTAAATTCTACCTGGTAGCCACATATACTCCACACAATTATTAAACATGCACAAAATTACCACATATCTAAATAGCTTCCCACACCAGCTCAACCACCCCCCAAAAAATTATTTTCAATTGGTTAAGTGATTGAGTTTTCAATGGTGGTCTTAGTTTTGACTAGTGTTATAAAAAGTCTGCCTAAGCGGCGCCCAGGCTCCACCTAAACGCCTAGCAACGCCACATGCCTCGCTCGCCTCGCGATGCCATTGTCTCACCCTCGCCTAGATTTCGCTTAAGCTCGAAAAATTTAAAACTCGATTTTCACGCCTAGCCACGCTTTATACTTTTTAGAACACTAGTTATAATAACCTAGGTCCTACAATTCGATCAACATATTCTATCCATGTAACCAACCAAAAATAATGATTGTTTGACTGTTGTGCTTAAAATTAGTAGAGTCTCATATGGATAAGCATAGTAACAAATTTTAAAATGGAGGAGAAATTATAAAATAACCAGTGCTCTTGTCAATTCGTCTCAAGTAATGATACTAGCATGTGGTTCAGAATCCAACCATTCTAATGCGTCGTCTCTCAATGTGTATGAGAATAATCTAAGTATGATAGCATCATCACGTACCCGTAAAATTGAAAATTCTGGCACATCCGAAATAATCTAGAAATGTGAGTATTTAGTTTTTCACGTGCCTTCCCATAAAATTGAAGGTTGTTGCTGAATAAGTTGATTAGATCTGTCCTCAATTGGAAGTCATTTTGCCCAAGTTAGGATATACATTGTTGAGTGCTCAAGAACTACTGATGGAGTCAAAAATTATGCAACCAGCAAATACCCGTCATCAATTTCCACTTTGTCATGGTGTTTGATCTGTTGAGTAGCTAATCGAGCAGCTTCTATTGCAACTGCCCTGGCAGCATCTTGTGCAGCGGCCAATCTAACATAATCATTCGCTATAGTGATTTGTTGCAAATTTTGTTGTTTTTGGTTGTGTTATTTGCCTCTTAGTCTAAAAATTCGTTCAAACTCAGTGTTGAATGGTTCGAGATCGCCACCTTGTGAATGGAGTATATGAGGTGTCAATCCGGATCAGGCGGGCTAGGTCGGCCCGCCTCCAATGAAGTTCGGTGATGGCCCGCATTATAAAAAGCCCGCGCCACGACGGGTTGCAGGTCGGGTCAACTCAGCCCACAAAAATTGAATACAAGTCCGGCCCAGTCGTCAGTCCATCCGGGTCGAGCTCATGTGGGCCGCAGTTCAACCTAGTTCGGCCCGTATAAATAAAAAATTAATTTTTTTTTTTAAATTACTAGAAAAATTTAGTTACCTATTGTAATTAAAAAAAATATTTACATATATAGCAAAAAAATGTGTTAAATTACTAAATAAAAAATAAATAGCAATGATAAATCCACATTTGTTAATTTTTTAATTCAATTTCTATTTTTTTTAATATATTTAAAAACTAAAACAGCACGCATCTATCACATCTTTAACTTTAAACGGCTCTCTGCCATTTATTAAAAAAATCAAAATAGGCCAGCGTTAAGGTCGAACCGCCCGGGCCGTGAACAGCCCGTCTGGTTCACAGGCCGACCCGCGGTTCCGGGTCAAGGCGGGTGGACCGATGCGGATTCGGCCGGCCCACTCGTCTTGACACATCTAGGAGTATACAACAAACACATTTTTCTGTTACAAAGAAAACAAATAAAGAAAAATCTAACAAAAGCTATAAATAATCTAAACTAATGTCAAATAAATAAATAGTCCTCGAAAACGGTGCCAAAAAATTGTTGTGTTTAAATCACAAGTGTACGATGTCAATTAAACAAGTAGTAAAATGAACCTCAAGAATCTGGATTATCGTCCCACGAAGACTATTCTATTTGAACATTAATTAACTAATTCTGCATCTTATTCGATGAAAACAAAATTTATAGTAATATGTTGATTAATAATATGTTTAACTAAACAAAGAAAAACAATTAAACGAACAATATGATAGTTAAAGTGTCAGAGATCACAATTTACAGTTAGTCATCACCTTTAATCTCACCTCTCAAGTCAATTGCTAAAGTTGTATTTGATCGAATTTATTAAATCAGTGTACCTTTCGAATTCAAATTAATCTTATTTAGGTAAGTCAACTCGTTATATATCTATGTTAAATATGAATAAAAATTAACTAAATGTATTTAAGCACCTAAGAATTTAATTAAAGACCGTAACAATAGCAAAGACATATCTCTACTTTTTACCCAATTGTCAAATTTTACTATATAGTCTAAATTTATAACTCACATCTCGGCTTATTAAAATCTACACATCAATAAATTTGCGATCAAGTAATTCAAGCATGAAGGAAAGAAGCAAAATCAATACATGAATCTATTAAATACACAAAACTTGAGAATTGAAATTAAATGTTCAAAACTACGTTAAATGTCGTCCGTCCCAACTAATAGTTTAAATACTCATAATAAGAGAAGAAAACAAAATAAAGAATTGAAATTCATCACTCAGTTCAAAGAAAAGGCAAGGAAAAAATGAATATCTTGCACCAAGAATTCGTCATCTTCAAGTTAAAGTTTTCAAACATCGTCATGATTCTCTATTTTTCTTTACGTTCATCTCTACGTTGTTGTTGACTCCTCCAAGTTGTCTATTGTCTCCTTACTTCGCCAACCCTTAATATAACTTAAATTAGATCTTTATATAGTATTTAATGCCCCTCGAACTCGTGTACATAGAAAGGACCAAAATACCCCCACATATAAGCTAAAAAAATCATAATTTTGCCAAGACTGGTCGTGATTTGCAAACCGCGATCCAAATAGCATTTTTTATGTTTGCCGCGGTTTGCTTACCGTGGCTGGACGTGGAAAACATAAAATTCAGTTTTCCACTTTTGGCTAATTTGCAATTTGGTTTCCAATCTTTTACAGTTGTGCGATTTGGTCCCTAATTCAAGTTTTCTTTAGTCATTTATGCACCCAACCTTCAATATTGATCCATTAACTCTAGAATGCTTCTACAATAGTCTCCAAATCTCCATAGTCATCCAAAATTGGTTCTCTTTAAGTTTGAAAAGTATGCAAACCAGTCTCCAAATCTTTTGTAATTTAAATTTCACTCATGAAACTAGTGACTTCTCTCTAATGACTCTTCTAAATGCTTCCCATCACTCTTGTGCCATCATTATAATCGTCGCTGACTACGGTCCAACTCTAGTTAAGCTCAAAATCTTCCATTTTTGCTACAAGTACTACCAAATTTAGATTTTACCTACAACAACAACATTTAAATTAAATAAAGTAAAAATTCGTCCAATTTGCAATTATATGTCAAGTTTATGAGTTAATGGTAAGCGTGTAAAACATACTTATTAATTGTCACAAAGCAACGGTTCTTTACGTATCGATCGACTAAAAACAGTTTTGACAACATATTAACTCAACAAAGATGTGGATCCTTAAGTTCTTTTTGGCGTCTTTCTACTTTAATTTAGTGATTTCACATTCGTTTGAGAAGCAAATTTTAAAACGTAATTCAAAACCCTTAATTTGGATTGGATTTTTGCTAATTTAGGTTAATTTAGAGCTGTTGAAACTCTACAAATTTGTGCATTTGTTAGCCCCTTTAAGTTTGTGGTAGCCAGCAATCTTATCTACGTCCATTTTGCCCTCATAATTTTGATTGATAGTGTGTTGTCACAAGACAGATTTTTTCCTATTTTTCCAGAGATTTTAAATTTTAAAACAAATAACATCTAAGTTGGTAAAAATTAAATAGTAATTTATTTTAACATGTAACATCTGTTTTAGTGCCAAATAATTAATTTCTTTTATTTATAAATAAAAAAATGAAATGCATTCGTACATGTTTTATAATAAAATTTATCTCAAAGTGATAATTTACTCTTTAACTTAGATAAACGTGCTTTAATAGATATTTTTTTGTTACGTTAGTTTAAAGATAAACTATTCTCACTTCTTTATTTCTTTTGGAGCCGCGATTCTTTAGGACAAAACTTGTGAAATTTCAATAGAATATAATAATAATTTATTTTGATAAAAATAAAAATAAAAATAATAATTTATAAACTATTTTTGGTTCGTTTTTAAATTATTGGAGTTTCAAGCCATCGTACAATTATTATACACTCCAATTTAACATATACCATGTGCTATTACTTTAGAGAACATTAAAGCACACCCACTTAATCTTTCAATTACTTTAGTGAGATTTTGAATCTCCCACGTATTTAACACGTGAATTTTGGTTTTCAAGCTACAGAAACTATCAACATCGATGCGTAATTGTATAGGACTTTCACGTGATTTTAAAAGTTAGAAGGTAAAATCGCTAATCTATTGAACGTCCAACTTTAAATAACGTGAAAGTTACGTACGATTTTAATATCTCTATTAATTGTTTTTCGTCACATATAGATTTAAATTTAGGGCTTGTTCGGTATAGATTTTTTTTATAAAAAAATGGGTTTTTTGTCTTTTTTTTTTTTTACTTTTTTCAAATTTTTTTATTGTGTAAAAAATTTGAAAAATAAAAAAAAGTAGGCAAAAAATAAATTTAAAAAAAAAAAAAAAAAAGAACCGAACATGCCTTGCATATTTAAAACATCGCATTTAAAAGTTAAAAACTTAAAATATGGTTCTTGAATAATTGAGACTAGATTGACTCCACACAAATTTTTGGACCACTAAAGATATTGAATTATTGATCAAGATGATATCATAGTGGTAATGATGATACCATATTGGCATGTCCAGTTATGTATATATCATTAATTGTTATTGTTTGAATGTTGGGAATAAAATAATTTAAAATGCAAGAAAATTAATATTAACATGTTAGAAATTAACATAATGCAAAACAATAATGGACCAAACAAATAAATAAATAAAATCAAGACAATCTCAAATTTATTAACAAAAATTTCATTTGTTATCTAGTAATAAACTTCAATTTATTGTGATCATCTTTAAAAATAATTTTATTACTATTACAAATATGCACTAAATAATAAGGACAACAGTATATTTAGTTTCCAATTTTTAAAAAACGTAAGGCATATATATTTAATTTTTAAAAATAATACCAAACATCTCAACGTTTGAAAAAATAAGTGTGGAAGGTCCCTAACGATAGAATCTGTTCATTTTCTCTGTTATCTGATTCAAGTAAACTTCACGCATTATTTGACCCAACAATAAATGCTTAAAAATGTTAGATCACTACAAGTGCTTAAAATTAAAAATATATATCATTAAAAAAAATATTACATCTTCATCTTCTCCAACACACACCTCCCTTCCCCCTTCCTTAGATACCTCCACCCATTAAAAATCATCATCTTCTCCAAGAGTATATCTTCATTAAAAAAAAAAGTTTCACATAACTAAAAGCACTTAAAGTTTATTATTATTATTATTATTATTTTAAATTTTAAGCGCTTTTAGTAATTTGACGCTTTTGCTCCTCTGATTTAAAAGGTTTATTTTTGGATCAAATAACGTGTGAAATCCATTTGAATCAGATAATAGTAAAAATTAACACATTCTGTCATTAGAGACCAATTATATCTATTTCTTTAAACGGTGGAGATGTTTGGTGTTATTTTTAAAAATTAAGGGTCTCTTCTCTTTGCCATTTTCAACCCATTTTCTGTTTTGTCTTTTTAAAAATAGTGAAAACGTGTTCTCTTTGCCATTTTTCAAAACACTAAAAAAATTTACAAAGGAAATGAAAAACAAAGATTTTATCATTTTAAGTGTTTTGTTAACAAAACACGGAAATGGCCAAAACGCGCGTTTTGGTCGTTTAGGTCACCGTTTCGATTCCTGGTTCTGCCTTTTTTATTTTTCTTTTTTTTAACGCTGGGCAAAACATTGATAATTTAAGCATTTTTCGCTTTTTTAGACAAATCATGGCTCTTTACCCGAATGGTCGGGCGTGCGGATTTGATTGTGGAGGTCCAAGGTTCAATTCTCAGCTTCTTTCCTTCTTTTATTGAATTATGTTTAAATGTTTTTAATTGTTTTAATAGTTTTTAAATGTTTTTAATTCCATAATTAAATATTTTTAATTGTGTTTAAATGTTTTACATTGTTTTTAAATGTTTTAAATTCTTTTATTAAATGGTTTTAATTCTTTTCACATGTTTTTAATTGTTTTAAATGTTTTTAATTCTATAATTTAATATTTTTAATGGTTTTTAAATGTTTTTAACTGTGTTTAAATGTTTTTAATTCTAAGTTTAAATTATTTTTAATTCCAAATCCAAATTTCTAAAAATTTTCAAGTAAACGTGTTTTCGAGTTTTCTGTTTTTAGAAACAATTTTTAAAAATTCTAAAAATAACGCATTTTCAAAAATTTTAAAACAAACACTCAAAACACAAAACACAAAATAAATTCAAAACTCAAAACACAAAACTCAAACGCAATGAAAACACACCATAATCTACTCATTCTCCTTTGTAGCAAGTCTTTTAAATTGGTCTTCAATTTTTATTATGACTGTATAATAATTAGTCTCTGACGTGGTTTTCGCATACCGAGGAAATTAAGTTCTCACCCATACTTGTATTGGTATTCATAACTTGTCTTTTCAAGGGTAAATTGCATATTTAGCCCCCCCAATTTTTGTAGAAAATTGCAATCTTGTTTCCAACTATTTTTTTGTCTAGTTTTGTTCCCAGCCTTTGAGAAAGTAGCATATTAAGGACATTTTCCCACTTTCTATCCATTTTAGATGTTAAGTCCATACAAGTGAGCCGCAAATGCCTTTTACTAAAGGGTAAATTAGTCTACCCTCTAAAAGCCATAAAAAATAAATAACAAAAAAAAAAGTGAAAAAGAAAAAAATATATATTCATCTTCTCCACCCCCACCTAATCTAACCCCCTGCCCTAGCCATCGCCATCCTCCACCTTCCTTATTTCCCTTTCTTAATGTGAAACATGATGAGATGAATCATGAACCAGGTACGAAAAGATAAATCCCCCTGATTTGCTCAAACACAAGGGAGAAAAGTTAGATTTCTCCCCATAATTTGCATGAACACCAAAGGGGTCAGAGAGGGAAAATGGAGGGTGGGGAGAGGATGGGGTGGCGGTGGATGATGTTGTGTCTTGTTGGTGGTGTTGGTGGCAATGGGAGTTGGGGGAGGTATAAAGATTTTTTTCCTTTTATTTTATTTTGTAATATTATTTAATAAAATATAAAAATTAATAAAATATGTAGTTGAAAAGTTGATAAAAATTGTATGTTTCATAAAAAAATGTGGTTAAAAAAATTAATTATTAACTTTAACACAAATTTTTATCAATTTTTTAAACAAAATCAAACGAAGACTTATTAGTTTTATTACTTTTTTAATAGGTTGAAGTGGCTGAATTAATTTACTCTTCAGTAAAAGACATGTAGGTCAGTTGACTGGACTTAACGATTAAAATACATAAAAAACCGTGGAGAGGTCTTTAATCTTTTAATTTTTCAAAAATTGGGTACTAAAAATTGGTCGCAACTTTTGGCAATGTTGGAGACTAAATATAACCTATAAAACAATGAACATTAGACGATTTTCATCATTATAGACTAATTATACAACTATATTAAAAGATAAAAGACTGATTTGTTCATTTTTAAAAGTTATACGTACTGGGAACGATAGATTATGGACCAATAATGCAATTTCCTCTATTTATAAACTCTGATTCAAACACGTAGTATATTTACCAGTGTGTCATTAATATCCCAATAAGACACATCAGTCCTGACATGAAACCAACTGTTGTCAAGTGACAAATCTCAACTCTTCGATAATTTAAGGATGTCCAAATTTCATTTGATTCTTCGATGCAATTGAGGCAATATGGCCATCTCTACAGACATTTCAGAAGAAGAAATTCAACTGCTGAATTCAAACACTACTGTTGAAGATTGTGTAGACCACAAAGGCCGTCAGTCGAATCGACTCAATTCCGGTAGATGGAGATCGGCATTTCTCATTATAGGTATTCTTCGTCTGATTGTGTTTAAAAGTAACTTTTAATTTACTTTTTTTTATCTTTCTCATTATAGTTATAAACTTTGCCATCCATTCTCCTCCACTCTTCTTGTTTGGATAAACTTAAAAATAAATTAATTTACTTTTAAGTAATTTCCAAATACCAAGATTTTTTGCTTGCAGGAAAAGAACTCATTTTAAGAATGTGCTGATGAACTTACTTTTTTTTTTTAAATAAAAAATGTTATTCACTTTTAATGAGTTTCTTCTCGGAAGATACTTATAGATAAACTTTTAAACTTAGAAGAAAAAAGTTCGAATAATATTATTTATCACTAGTTGTGATCATCGTCATTACAAGTTAAAATGGACTTGATTCATTGTGCAATTTCATACGTTAAATTGCATCACAATTCCATTGAACGATGAACAAACGTACACCGCTACCTAGACCTGTAATCATCACAACTAATGATAAATAGCATTACTCAAAAGTTCTCTTTTTTAAAAAAAATTAGTTTTTTAGCAGATTTTGATTAATGTTTGTGAAATTTGTGATTGAAAAATTGATAAAAATTGTAGTTCTCATGAAATATGTGGTCGAAATTTATTGTTGATTTCGACTCAAATTTTTTAAATAGTGATTTTAAATTCAGAAGTTAATCGTATTTTAATAGTTTTATTATTTACATTTTTTTATTTTAATTTTGTCTAATTTAAGGTGCAAAATAATTATTTTTTTTTTCTTCTTAAAATTTGAGAATTTATATTATATTTTTTGGTTAGGGGTTGAAGTGGCTGAGAGGTTTGCCTTTTATGGGATAACATTGAACCTGATAACATACTTGACAGGCCCATTGGGCCAATCTACTGCAACTGGGGCGGCCAGCCTGAATGTGTGGTATGGAACGGCATCGCTTTTGCCACTTTTGGGGGCTTTTGTGGCCGACTCCTATATTGGTCGATACCGCACCATTATAATTGCTTCTGTGATATACATTTTGGTTAGTAATTCTTGTTCTTGTTTCATTTCTTTATTTGCTATGAAAGTTTGATTAGGATTATTTTAACTAGATAAATAATTCTGTGAAACAATTCATCTTAGAAATGAGGGTCGTACTCAAAAAAAGATAGATCGAAACGATTCTATTGTGTCTCACATTGCTAAGTTAAAACTGGTGGACATATAAATACATTGAGCATCTAATATATATGGTTAGGGATGACAATGGTCCGAGCCGGCCTGGCTCTGCCTATGGCAACAAGGGCCCAGCTCGGCCCTTGTAAGGATGAGCCGCGCTTGGGCTCGGTTCGTTTCCAAAATTCGAGCCCGGCCCACGAGTTCGGCTAGTTAATTTTTATTTTTTTTAAATGCAGTATTTTCTTTGGATTAAAAAAAAATTGCCTTTGTGGCCCGTGGACCAGTCCATAAGTCGGTCCAACAGGGTGGCCCGTATTATCAAGGGCCGAGCTGGTCATTGATTCGAAAACCGGGCCCACAATGGAGCTCAGCCAATTTGCCATCCCTATGTATTGCTAGAAACATAATGTTCACTAGTGGTCCATTGCGGCGCAATGGACAATAACATGACAATTGACATTGCTTCATTAGGGATAAAAGGGGATGAAGAAAGGAAACAAAGTTGACCTTTAAAGTTGATGAAAGACGATACGATTCAAATCTTGCTTAATTTAATTCAACACGAAAGTAAGAAGAAGAAGAAGATAATCGATGATATCGATCTGGATAGAAACGTTTTTAGTAATAGTGTTTTTGAATGGAGCAATTAGGGCACGTTGGGTACTTTGGATAAGTTTTTTGTTGGATGTCTGGAGCCTACTATACTAATACACGTTTCGCATTACCCACTATTCGACCTAGTATATTCCTCTTATAGGATATTGTATACGATATAATGACAAGTAGTATAAAAGTGAATTGATTATCGTCCCGTGAAAATTGTGTTACTATCTCTTAACCTAATTAATTCTATCTGTACTTGAATCGATGCAAAACAAGAGAATTGGTTTTTACTAAACTAATCTCGAAACAAAGAATTAACTAAAGTCATCAACGATCAAAGATTTTGAGAAACTTAAAAATTTTAAAGGTGTTAGGACTCACGATTTCACCATAGTTATCATGTTTAACTTCGCCAACAGAGCTATGACAATTTATTTTATCAGTGTTGACGATCGAATTTATCCAAACTACTTAACCTTAGATCATGTATTTTTCTTGCTTTCTGTTACAAAACCAACTCTAAAGAAAAAAAAAAAAAGATTAGCAACAAAAATGAAATAACAAAATGCTAAAGAATACAGAAATGAAAAATATAGAAACACGAAAGGGATTTTAACGCTTCAACTCAAGAACCATTCACAAGATATGTTTCATCGGATTCGGGACTTGCTTACATCGGGGCATAATACATCCACCCTCAACCGAAAATATCATGCCAACCCCGGACCAAATCGAATCTCTCTAACCCTAGTTTACCAAAAACGATTCATCGCTCACGGAGGATTTCCACAAACCAAATCACCCCATAAACCAGATCAATCACTCAGAGAGTGATTATGTTTTCAAAGCTTGATCAATGATCACCCAAGATCAAAGATCCCCAAAAGAAAACCCAGAAAGAGATGAAGAACAGAAGAAGTGCGAGAGAGAGAGAGAGAGAGAGAGTTCAATCCAGAGGGGTACAATACCAAGGAAGAAGGGATGTATTGCCTTTTATCTTGGTTTTCCAACCGTCTGCCAGAAAACCACAACAGACGTGGAGGATCATTCCACTTGTCTTCATCTGGTGAAAGCAATCTTTCACTTAATCAAACTCGTGGTTGGACATGTTAAAGGCGTGTTTATCAACTAAATGTAAACCTTGCACCACATTATCCCACAATCTCCACATTGGGGCAAGTTTTCGTCATCATCATCCTCATTGCTGTGAATAGAAGTTCAGAGTATCATTAGCAGAATTCTTCTTCAGTTCATTTCCTGCAGAGAAGACAATTTAAACTTCATCAATATTTAACAATTTCAAATAATTATTAAATTTACTTACTGGAAGAACTTTTGTTCCCATATCTGCAGGATTTTCAAGAGTAGAGATCTTTTCAAGTTTGATTTGTCCTTTAGAAAAGATATCTCTAACAAAATAAAATTTCACATCTATGTGTTTGGTTCAATCATGAAACACTGGATTCTTACTAATATGAATAGCACTCTGGCTATCAGAGTATAACACAGCTTCATTGTTACCAAAGCCAAATTCATTTAGTAGACCATTTAACCAAACACCTTCTTTCACAGCACTGGTAGTTGCCATGTCCTCAGCCTCAGTTGAAGACAAGGCAACAACCTTTTGAAGTTGTGATTTCCAGCTAATACTGGTATCACAGATTGTGTAATAGTAAGCAGAGGTGGATTTCCTATTATCAATGTCCCCAGCAAAGTCAGAGTCTACAAAACCCTTTAGAATAATACCTTGCTTACAATTTCTAAACACTAGTCCTAAAGAAGATGTCTCCTTAATGTATTTAAGGAGCCATTTCATAGCTTTCCAATGAACTTCACCTGGATTAGCCATAAATCTACTCAAAACACTTATGGTAAAGGTAAGATCAGGTCGAGTGCACACCATTAGATACATTACAGACCCAACAGCACTAGCGTAAGGAATAGAGGACATCCTATCAGACTCTTCTTCAGACTTAGGACTTTGATTTGAAGATAATTTGAAATGATTTGCAAGAGGAACAGAGACAGACTTGGCTTCAGACATTGCAAATTTGTTTAAAATCTTTGAGACATATGATCTCTGATTTAGAAACAATTTGCAATCACTTCTATTTCGCACTATATCCATTCCAAGGATTCTCCTAACAGGACCTAAGTCCTTCATTTCAAACTCATCTTTAAGTTTGCACTTTATCTTCTCTATTTCACTTTTATCTTGACTTGCAATTAGCATATCATCTACATATAAGATAAGAATACAAGGAACTACTACCTCCTGAACCTCTACAGTAAAGGCAAACATCAAAGTTACTCCTTCTAAAACCTAGATTAATGATATAAGAGTCAAATCTCTTATACCATTGCCTTGGAGCCTGCTTAAGGCCATATAAAGACCTTTACAGGAGACATACCATATCAGCTTTGATCCCCCTTTTGAAACCCTTTGGTTGACTCATATAGATTGTTTCATCTAAATCCCCATTAAGGAAGGAAGTCTTAACATCTAACTAATCAATTTCCCAATCAAATTGAGCTGAGAGAGCTAAGATAATTCTGATAGTCGTGTACTTTGCAACCGGAGAAAAGATTTCATTGTAATCTATCCCTTCCCTTTGGATAAACCCTTTTGCAACAAGCCTAGCCTTGTACCTAATGTCCTTCTCATTTAACTCACCTCTCTTTATCTTAAATATCCACTTACAGTCTACAATCCTTTTTCCTATAGGCTTTTCTACCAAGACCCAGGTTTGATTCTTTTCTAATGAAGACATATCTTCTTGCATTGCAGCAAGCCATTGTTTAGAGTTAACTCCCTTAATGGCATCTTCAAAAGAATCAGGCTCATTTTCTATAGACTCATGAAAAGTAACATGTTTAGGCTGTCCCTATATCTGATAGGAAGCCTTATTTGCCTCATCTCTCTATCTCTGCCTAATTGGTAGTTATCAGGATAAGTTTCATCACTCTCTACGTGTTCCTCAACAGTCTCCTCTTGGACAGAGGAGTCTTGACTAGAATCAGGTGGAGAAAGAGAAGTAACCCTTTTATGATTTCCTACTCCATCAATCCGATTTCTCTCAGAAGGCTCCACCTGAGTTTCATTTCTCCCACCTAGGTCTATTTGGTTCTCTCCTCTTAGACCATCTTCTAAACAAGGAAACTGGAGTTCATTGAACACAACATCTCTGCTGATAACTATCTTAAAACCTCCTACACTTCTTACCCACAACCTATACCCTTTAGAACCCTCAGCATAACCAAGAAATACACACTTCTGTGACCTTGGTTCCAACTTTCCTGTATTTTGATGTGCATATGCAGCACATCCAAATACTTTTAGGTGAGTGTAAGAAGGAGGACTTTTATTCTAGACTTCCTCAAAAGATTTAAACTTTAGAGAGGAAGTGGGACTTCTATTAATCAGGTAGCTGGCAGTTTTAACAAGTTCTCCCCAGAACAACTTTGGCAAACCAGAGCTAAGGATCATACACCTTACTTTATTGAGGATTGTTATATTCATTCTCTCAGCAATGCCATTTTGCTGAGGATTATGAGCTACAGTTCTATGTCTTAAGACACCACTATCTTTACAGAGTTTATCAAACTCATAATTGCAGAACTCCAGGCCATTGTCTGTTCTTAAGACCTTTATTTTTCTACTTGTCTGATTTTCAATAAGAGTTTTCCAATCTCTGAAAACTCCAAAGGTTTCAGATTTAGACTTTAAAAGGAAGACCCAATTCTTTCTTGAAAAATCATTTACAATTAGAAAAAAATACCTAAAACCAGAGTGGGTATTCACAGAAGCTGGTCCCCAAAGATCAGCATGAAGATATTCTAAAATATTAGATGACTTGTGGATCCCAGGAAAAAAAGGTAACCTAGACTGTTTTCCCAAAACACACTGCTCACAGAAGAGAAGACAGGTTTACTCACTCTTTCTTTTCCAACAGCACCTTGCTGATTTAAGATTTGGAGACCTTTATCACCTATATGGCCCAATCTTTTGTGCCAAATATGTGATAATTCTCCCTTATCTATTCCAATAGCAGTATTTAAAACTGAAGTTGGTTCAGCAGTAATTGTGTAAAGGCCATTCTCCCTGGGAGCACTCACAATAAGCTTACCATCTTTGAGAATTCTAGTAAACCCTTCACTAATACTTATATCAAACTTCAGATCATCTAATACCCCCAAGGAAATTAGATTTCTCTGAAGTTCAGGGACATATCTTGTTCTTTGGAGAACTAGATACTTGTTATTACTCAGATTTAACCTTATTGTGCCTATTCTTCTAATTTGACAGGACATGTCATTTCCCATAAGGACTTTCTCCCCTTCACAATTCTGAAAATCATTAAACCACTCTTTAGTAGGACACATATGAAAAGTGCAGCCTGAGTCAAGAATCCATTCTTGACTAGGCTGATGTGTGGTGACAACATAAACCTCTTCCTCTAAGCCATTTTCATTATAAGCTAAAGCAGCTCCACCTTCTGTCTTATTTCTAAATTTTTTATCAGCAAGCCTTTTGGGACAATCTTTTATAAAGTGTCCCTCTTCTTGACAGTAGAAACACTTCTTGTTTTTAGTCTTTCCTTTAGCTTTGTTCTTTGGTTTGCCTTTCTTCTTACTATAGTCCTTCTTATTGGAATTCCAAGCCTTACTGCTACTTTTCCCTTTAGCCAACAAGTTTTCCCCAACTACATTGTCCCCTATCTCAGATTTGAGTTATAGCTCCTTATTTCTAAGGGCACTAATTATAATTTCAGGGGTGAGAGCATCTCTACCATAATCTAAGGCAACTTTTACGTCCTTATACTTGTCACTAATTGAGCTAAAAAGAACTACAGCAAGTTGATCATTAGAAATTTCTTCTTTACAGTTTGCTAAATCCCCAGTAAGCCTATTAAATCTATCTAGATTTGCCTCTAGGTCTAAGGTGGGATCAAGTTTAAAAGTAAAGAACTGCTTTAACAAATAAATCTTATTTGGCATGGTACTAGTCAAATAAGTTGTTTCCAATTTTGTCCACGATTCCATGGCAGAAGATGTTTCACCAATTTCTCTTAACACATTGTCAGACAAATGCAAGAAAATCGAACTCCATGCAATTTCATCCAGTTCCACCCTTTTATTATCATCAAACTCAGTAGGCCAACTATTATCAATAGCTTTTGTACATTTTTGTTGTAACAACACTGCTCTCATCTTTGGGCGCCAGAGACTAAAGTCTCATTTACCATTATACACATTAAGTTCAACTTTAGTTCCCATTTTATTTTTCAAAAGGATCAGCAGAACAAAAAACAACACTTAATATGCAGGTTCACAAAAGGTATAAAACACAAACAAAAGAAATTATTCACACAAGAACAATTTTCATAGATTTGTAATTCTAGTTCTAGTTCTACAAACAAATAGTCACTATATATATCAAGAAAACAAAGAAAATTCACTTAACACACGGAGAACTAACTGTTCACCTCAGATTCTAGGTCCTCTGAAGGGGTCTAGACAAAGGACAAATAGAAAGTCTCAGAGATTTTCATTTTATATATGTAGTAATAGTGTAAAGAACTAGGGTTAGTATTTTATACCAGATCTTGAGGATTTAAAACCTTAGGAAGAGAGAAGATCTCGAAGGATCTCTTACAGTATTTTTCCAGACGAGAACGGAGACTAAAGAATACGAACAGATCTGGTTAGATCTTTGGTTTTTCTTTCTTCCTTGGCTCTGATACCACTGTTACAAAACCAACTCTAAAGAAAAACAAAGATTAGCAACAAAAATGAAATAACAAAATGCTAAAGAATATAGAAATGAAAAATATAGAAACACGAAAGGGATTTTAACGCTTCAACTCAAGAACCATTCACAGCATATGTTTCATCGGATTCAGGACTTGCTTGTGTCAGGCATAATACATCCACCCTCAACCGAAAATATCATGCCAACCCCTGGACCAAATCAGAATCTCTCTAACCCTAGTTTACCCAAAACCAGTTACTGTTCACGGAGGGTTTCCACAAACCAAATCACCCCATAAACCAGATCAATCACTCAGAGAGTGATTATGTTTTCAAAGCTTGATCAATGATCACCCAAGATCAAAGATCCCCAAAAGAAAACCCAGAAAGAGATGAAGAACAGAAGAAGTGCGAGAGAGAGAGAGAGTGTTCAATCCAGAGGGGTACAATACCAAGAAAGAAGGGATGTATTGCCTTTTATCTTGGTTTTCCAACCGTCTGCTAGAAAACCACAACGAACGTGGAGGATCATTCCACTTTTCTTCATCTGGTGAAAGCAATCTTTCACTTAATCAAACTTGTGGTTGGACATTGTTAGGAATTACAATGCAAAACCTAATACAAAACTATAATCGATCTAAACAAAGAAGATACTACAGATTATACAACCGAAATAAAACCACCGAAGTTAGGGCTCAGATTTACTCAACCGGTAAAGGATCACTGCACATGCCATCCAAAGGATCGGCACAAGTTTCACCTCGATCACTAGAACACTTTATACTACAGACCTAAGGCAAATACCACCTCTGTAACTCCGATTTAACCCAACGGAGTTACTGTTCATCGACAATAATGAACAACCAGATCTTAGTCCTAAAGTTACTGTTCACACAAGGTGTTTCCCATTCAACCTTCCTTTAACACTCTGATTCTTATCAAAGAAAGAATACCCAGACGAAGAAGAAGAGAACCGGATGGAAAGCGACCCAAGAAGAAGAAGGAAAAGTTTCGAGAGACAACCCAATGATCGAATGAAAGGAAAAGACTAACCAATTACTTGACCAACCGTAGATCAACGTCACCGTTGGATTAAATCCAATGGCTCATAATCCATGTAAAGAAGCACAATCTTCTCCACTCCGGGTAAGCCAATGCCAATGTTCCACATGGCATAACTTAACTTAATGAAAACGGGACATTTGCCTTAGGCGAAGACGCGTTTGTGAAACACACTTTCAACATTCTTCACCTCGGTTCACTAACTCGCACCACTATCCTTGGTTGCATTATTTGTGCTACCCATTTACTACCGGTGAGTTTGATTTCATCAACGCCTGTGGTTGCCGGTCTTCAGTGTACGCAAAGATCAAATTCAACCATTGTCAATTAACAATTTAGATAAACAAGAGTTAAATTTGCTTGCTGAAAGTATCTTAGTACCCATATCTGCTGGATTTTCAGAAGTAGGGATTTTTAACAAAACTATTTCACCATGAGATAGTTGTTCCCTTACAAAATGGTACTTCACCTCAATATGCTTTGAACGTTCATGATAAACAGGATTTTTACAAAGCATTAAGGCACTTTGGCTGTCAGTAAACAAGCTTACCACATTGTTACTTATATTTAGTTCATTAAGTAACCCCTTAAGCCATAACCCTTCTTTTACAGCCTCGGTTATGGAAACATACTCAGCCTCAGTACTTGATAATGCAACCAAAGACTGAAGCTGAGATTTCCAAGATATGCAATTCTTACCAAGAGTAAAGAAGAAAGCAGTAGTAGACTTTCTTTGATCCCTGTCACCAGCAAAGTCAGAATCCACATATCCAGTTAAAGAAATCATGTCATCAGATTTTTCATACACAAGGCCAGTACTTAAAGTACCACATATATATCTGAGAAGCCATTTTAATCCAGCCCAATGAGGCTTACCAGGGTTGGACATAAATCTGCTTAGCAAACTAATAGAATATGCAAGATCAGGCCTTGTTGTTATCATAGAATACATTACTGATCCTATGGCATTTGCATAAGGAATATGTTTCATTTCATCCATTTCCTCTTGATTCTTTGGTGATTGAGCAGAAGAGAAAAACATATGACCAAAGAAGAGGGACATTTCTGATTTAGCATCTTTCATACCAAATTTAGTTATAACCTTTTCAAGATAAGTTTCTTGAGTAATGGTTAATCTATTTTCAAACCTATCCCTTTTATCACCATGCCAAGGATCTTACTTGCATTTCCCAAATACCTCATTTCAAATTGATTGAAAAGAACTTTGATTCTCTATTTCCTTTTTACTATTACTAGCAAGAAGCATATCATCAACATAAAGAAGAAGATAAATCACACAGTTATTTTTCATGCTATTATAATAGAGACAAGTATCAAAATCACTTCTTTTATAGCCTATTTTTAACACAAAAGTATCAAACCTTTTGTACCATTGCCTCGGGGATTGCTTGAGGCCATAGAGAGACTTTTTAAGGAGGCAAACATGATCAGACTTCCCTTTTGATTCAAAACCCAGAGGTGGGACATATAGATTACCTCTTCTAACTCACCATGAAGGAAAGGCATCTTCACATCTAATTGTTCTAATTCCCAATTAAATTGGACAACTAGAGCAAGGACAAGTCTTATAGTCTTGTACTTAATGACAGGGGAGAAGACCTCATTGTAATCTATCCCTTCTCTTTGAGTGAACCCCTTAGCTACAAGTCTAGCCTTATATCTAGGAGGATCACTAACACTGTTACCTTCCTTAAGTTTGTATAACCACTTACACTGAATTATTCTCTACTTAGGAGGACAGGGAACTAATTTCCAGGTTTCATTCTTTACTAAAGAAAGCATCTCATCTCTCATAGCCTCTTTCCACTCCTTAGACTTAGGGCAACTCACAGCTTCTTCATAAGTGAATGGTTCAAGACAATCAATAGCTTCACCTGAAACTAAAGCATACTCAGTTAGGTTGAGGGACTGATACTTGGGATTTGGTCTTATCTGTCTTCTCTCTCTATCCCTAACTAACTGATAATCATGACTAACCCCTGATTCAACTACTTCAGTCTGATGTTCAATAGTTGGGGTTTGGTGAGCTTCTAAAGTACCTTCTAAGTTTCGATTACCGGACGGCTGGTGACTTTGATCCTGATTACTAACAGTGGAGTGTTGATCAGGTTGTATGTGTTTCAACTCAGTAACATGCTTATCAGCTTGGGACTTACTAGGACTAGCATCAACCTGATCCTTAGTCTTTAAACTTGGCATTTCAAGTTCATTAAAGACAACATCTCTACTATTAATGATCTTTATACCCCTTTCATCTCTCACCCAAAGCCTATAACCCTTTACCCCCAAAGGGTAACCTAACATGACACATTTAGATGCCCTAGCATCTAACTTTCCTTCACTTTGGTGTGCATATGCTGCACAACCAAAGACCCTAAGATGGGATAGATTAGGGGGCTTTCCACTCCAAAGCTCCTCGGGGGTTTTAAAATTGATAGCACTGGAAGGAGACCTATTTATCGAGATAAAGCTGCGGTCAGCAAGTGACTTCACACCCAGAACCCTTTGGAGAGGCCAGAGCTTATTAACATGTATCTGACCTTATCCATTATGGTTCTATTTAGCCTTTCAGCAACCCCATTCTGCTGAGGAGTATGTCTCACAGTTCTGTGCCTTTGTATTTCCCTTTCCTTACAATAAGTATCAAACTCCATGTTACAAAACTCAAGCCCATTGTCAGTTCTTAAGGTTTTGACTTTAGTTTCTTTCTGATTTTCAACTAAAGTCACCCAATTTCTAAAGTTCCTAAAGGCTTCATCCTTTGTTCTTAAGAGGAAAATCCACACTTTCCTGGAATGGTCATCAACTAGGAAAGGAAGTATCTATTTCCTCCATGTGTGGGGTGTTTTCGAGGCCCCAAAGGTCGGCATGGATGTAAGCGAGGGACTAATGTAATTGTGAACTCCTTTACCAAAACTAAGTCTATGGGATTTACCTAAAACACAAGTTTCACAAAAAGGCAGGGGTAGACACATGATCTTTTCCTAACAAGCTGCGATCACTAAGGAATTTCACCCCTTGTTTCCCATATGCCCAAGTCTTTTATGCCACAATTCTGTCCTATCTTCATTAACAGAGAAAGAAGCAGAGTTGTCAGCAACCTGAGCTTCCCCCTGAAGGTAATATAGGCCATTTTTCTTTGGCCCTTTCATGACAACCATAGTCCCTTTGATAACTTTCAATATACTACCCTCCCGACTTGAACCAAGACGGTACCCTCATCCTCCAATACTCCTAGAGAAATTAGGTTTCTCTTGATTGGGGACATATCTAACATTGTGTATGATCCTAATCATCCCATCATGCATTTTAATGGCTATATCTCCTAATCCCTCAACTACACGAGTATTATTGTCTCCCATATAAACTTTTCTAGGTTCAACATCTCTATAATCCTTTGAACCGGGCTCTAACAGGGCTCATATGGAGAATACTGACCCAGTCGAGAATCCATTCTTGGCTCGGGTTTGATCGAAAACATTCATGACATACAAGCTATCCATTTCATTTTCAAGGCTGCATTATTTTGATGTTCAACAGTGATCCTTTTGTTTTCTTTTAAAATCATAATGGTCCCTTTTGAAATGGCCTAGCTTGCCGCGATGGTAACATTTCTTGTTACTCTTATCCCTAGACTTTGATCTACCCTTGGACTTACTTTTACCTTTCTTATGGTTGCTATTCCCATCCCTTTTATCAGTCCTACCTCTCACAAAGTGACTCTCCTCTCTTGCTCCACCCCTAAACTCCTTTCTCACCTCAAGATCCCTAGACCTTAAAGCATCTATCACAATAGCCTGAGTTAGAGTATCTCTAGCATATTTAATAGCATTCTTGACTTCTTTATAAGAATCAGACAAGGAATTAAGTAAAATCACAGCAAGATCTTCATCAGAGAAATCTTTCCCATTATGGGACAAGCTTTTTACTATTATACTAAAATCACTTAAGTTTACTTCCAGATCTTTATTAGTATCCATTTTGAAGCTAAACAATTTCTCAAGCAGATAGATCTTGTTAGGCAAGGTTTTAGTTAAAAACAGTGTATCTAAAGCAGACCAAAGATCTTTTGCAGTTTTAGAATCATCAACTTGCCTAACTATGTTATCAGATAAATGCAGGATAATAGAACTATAAGCAATTTCATTCATATCAACAATCTCATTGGGTTTTCTTTTAACTCATCGAATAAGTATCTCGGATCATCAAGAGCCTTTGAGACTCTTTGTTGGACTAAAATAGCCTCATTTTTTTGTTTCCATATAGAGTAATCACCCTTTCCATCGAATATTGACAATTCGACCCTCGAACCCATCTGGGATTACGTAAAGGGTGATTTCTACGGACAACGATGTTGATCTTTTCAAGATCGAGAGAATGTTTAAACAAAAAGGTTTTCAAGAAGCAGAATACCCAACTTTTCGTTGTTGTGAGTGTTTTAAGACAAATTGCAGATGTGTACGAAATTTCTCAAAAGAAATATAGTACGCTTTTTATGCTCTCTAACATAATCGGCAAACAAGAATTCCTCAATGCACTTATTATTTGCAACTACGCTTGTCAAGTGTAATTTCATACAAGTCACAAATGGATGTATATGTTCAGAGAGTAATAACATTCAACAGTTATTTTCATGCATTCATTCATACAAGACGCAATTTCAGACAAAGGAACCAAGGTATTTATGATCTAATTAGGGATAAAGAGTCTTACCAGAATACTGTTGTTAAAACATTATTCAAGGGTCTTCAGTACTTGAAAACTCACCAGAGATTATCAATATTTTTACTCCTTCATTCACCGGCAACGATCTTGTTCTTAGAAATTTTTCCAAGATCCACAGAGAAAACAAATTTAGGGCTTCTTCACTGATACAACAGATCTATCATTAAATTGATAGACGTGTAACAGTAAACCCTAACAACTACCCTCAACACTTCAATAGTGGCTCTGATACCACTTTGTTAGGAATTACAATGCAAAACCTAATACAAAACTATAATCGATCTAAACAAAGAAGATACTATAGATTATACAACCGAAATAAAACCACCGAAGTTAGGGCTCAGATTTACTCAACCGGTAAAGGATCACTGCACATGCCATCCAAAGGATCGGCACAAGTTTCACCTCGATCACTAGAACACTTTATACTACAGACCTAAGGCAAATACCACATCTGTAACTCCGATTTAACCCAACGGAGTTACTGTTCATCGACAATAATGAACAACCAGATCTTAGTCCTAAAGTTACTGTTCACACAAGGTGTTTCCCATTCAACCTTCCTTTAACACTCTGATTCTTATCAAAGAAAGAATACCCAGACGAAGAAGAAGAGAACCAGACGGAAAGCAGCCAAGAAGAAGAAGGAAAAAGTTTCAGAGACAACCCAACAGACTGAATGAAAGGAAAAGACTAACCAATTACTTCAGCCAACCGTAGATCAATGTCAGCCATTGGATTAAATCCAATGGCTCATAATCCACGGAAAGAAGCACAATCTTCTCCACTCCAGGTAAGCCAATGCCAATGTTCCACATGGCATAACTTAACTTAACAGAAAACGGGACATTTGCCTTAGACTGAAAACGCGTTTGTGAAACACACTTTCAACAGACATGTTAAAGGCGTGTTTATCAACTAAATGTAAACCTTGCACCACGTTATCCCACAATTTCATTTTTCTGTTTCACGTTATTAATTGCTCTCCACAATAAAGATCAGTCTTTTAACACATAACAAACTATATCTTATTTTTCTTCCATAATATTTTCGGGTCCACTTTACAAAACAGAACGTAATTGTCTAGGAATGGCAATGAACTCTTACCTTGGACACAAATGGTGACAGGGACTTGGCCTCTTGACCCTTTCAGCTGTTCTGCTTTCTTTCTACTCGTGTCATACCCAAAATGCTTCCAATGCTAAGGAATCATGTTCATCTCGCCTCCAAATTATTCTCTTCTACATTTCGTTGTATCTGGTGGCTGTAGCACAAGGAGGACACAAGCCTTGCATTCAGGCTTTTGGGGCTGATCAGTTTGACTCTAGGGATCCTGAAGAGATGAAAGCCAAGAGTTCATTCTTCAACTGGTGGTATTTCACTATAGTTGCAATTAATACTGTAACAATCTCGATTTTGAACTACATTCAAGACAACCTCGGATGGGGTCTTGGGTTCGGAATCCCCTGCATTGTCATGATCCTTGCATTAATCATATTTTTGCTTGGAACAACAACTTACCGGTTTAGCAGAAAAGGTTATGACAAGAGCTTGTCTGTGAAAATTGGGATGGCGTTTCGTAAGGCATTCAAAACTCGGAGAATTAGCACTTCAAAAGTATCCACGGGAGAAGAAGCAGAGGAAAGAATGCAAGACTACCAGCAATTCAAGTAAGGGAAAAAACTATTTGTAGTTTTTCTATTAGAATTGTCAAATTTATCGCACGAATGGTTCTATTCTTAATCTGATCAAACATGTCTTGACTTGTTTTTCCTGGTGTCCCTCTTTGGTAGGTTTCTTGACAAAACATCCCTTGAATCCCATGGTTTGGAGGAAGATATTCGTATTACAAATGAGGTCGAAGAGGGCAAGGGAATTCTCGGGATCCTTCCAATATGGGCAACATGTTTAGTGTTCGCGATTGTGTATGCTCAAGCGTTCACTTTATTCACCGAGCAAGGAGTTACAATGGACAGATCCATTGGTCCAAACTTTAAAGTCCCAGCAGCTTCATTGCTTGCTTTTACCAGCCTTTCGACTGTTATCTTAATTCCTATCTATGATCGAGTTCTGGTTCCTTTCACACGAGCTATAACTAGGAAGCCATCAGGCATAACGATGCTTCAAAGAATTGGAACCGGTCTAGTTTTCTCACTACTTTCTGTGGTTATTGCTGCTGTTGTTGAGATGAAACGTCTTGAAACTGCTCGGAAATATGGCCTAGTCGATATGCCAGACGCTGTAGTTCCCATGAGCATATGGTGGTTGATACCTCAATATTTGTTGTTTGGAATTGCTGAAGTATTCGCCTATGTTGGACTGCAAGAATTCTTTTATGATCAGGTAGTATAAATTGTGGATTTGTAGGCAATCCACATAGAATACAAACATTATTTTGTTTATCGCGATTGATTATTTGTGGAAGTTGCTTCTCGTCTCTGTTCATGGACATAGGCCAAGTGTTGAACCGCGTAAATCTCCGTATTCTTTATCTTTTATGTTTTGCCTAGAACTTATTTGTGGAGGCTTGTTTGTAACAGGTACCAAGTGGATTGAGAAGCACGGGTCTTGCTCTCTACCTTAGTATTTTCGGCGTGGGGAGCTTCCTTAGCAGTTTTCTTATATCTGCCATTGAAAAGGCCACGGGCGGAGAAGGGAGAGACAGCTGGTTTTCGGACAACCTTAATCGGGCTCATCTTGATTACTTCTATTGGTTACTTGCTGCACTTAGTACGGTAACATTCATAGTATTCTTGTACTATGCAAGATCTTATAATTATAACTGCAAGAATGCCCTTTGATATTGCCCAAAAACCCTTAATCAGCTTAGTGGCACAAGAACCTTTGCATGGTGGCAATTGAAATAAATATCCGTTGAATTTAAAAGTTTATTATGTTAGATAATGATAAATTCTCCATCAAAGCCTAAGCCATGAAATTTTTATAATTCACTTAATATTAGTGGGGACATTTTCCTGTCCCGATGTATTTTCACTTGACAATCTCATTTTTGTTGCCTTCCAAACGTCTTGTGGCGTGACTATGCCACCCCCCCCCCCTCCCTCCACCACCGTATTTTAACCACTCTCCTAGTCAACACCCTCCATGTCGTTCGTGTTGAATTATGTATATTTTAATTATACTATACATATTGTATCGAGAATTGAACAAAGTCCCTCTAAAATTAGGACATATTTAGTACATTGCACTGAATTTTAACAATTAGTTCAACATTTAGCACATAATATCACCTAGATTAAATTGTTTAAAGTGATTCGTATTATTTCAAAAATCTGAATTATTCTGGTCCATGGGCTAGTTTAGGTTAATTTAGGGAGGGGGTTGAGGATTATTAAGCTATAACAATAATTCTTTTGCTCATATGTCCATGAAGTCCTGGATATGTTCAATGATGCTATCGCAAAACAAGAAAAAAATCCAGATCCAATAGTTAATCTCCAGATTGACACTTCTTTAGGAATAGCAATTACCTTAGTAATAAACCTATTAGCAGACAAATGCAAAGAAAGCTATTTAGTCAGAAGTAGCACAAGAGCGGTAGCAAAGAATCCTAGGATATGTTGCAACAAATATATGAACAAGTACCTGGACAATATGGATGTACAAAGGATAGAGAGCACACAAAAAGAAGTTCATCAAGAAAGAAAAGAACCTACAAGTTCAAAAAATATAAGAAACCATGTAAGAAGAAAAAATCCAAAGGAATCAAGGGACAGGACTCCAAGACAGATACAAAAAGAGCTAAGAAAAAAAATTTCCCTCAAAAGAAAAAGAATTGCAGATGTTGGTTGTGCAACAAATCAGGACATTATGCAAATGAATGTCCAGCAAGAATTAGAAATGAAGACAGAATCAAGCTTCTTGAAACATTTGAAAGACAAGGATTCTACCCAGTAGAAGATCCAAGTGATAAAGAATCATTATATTACCTTTCTTCTGAAACACAATCAAATTCAGACTCCTCTGAAGATGAATGGTAAAAACATTACAAATTCCAACTCAATTTACATACCTATTAAATTAAGTTTTGAAGGTTTTAGAAAATTTACAGTTCATGCATATATTGATATTGGAGCATCAGTTTGTACATCTAGTAAATGAATTATACCTAAACAATTTTGGGTACAGTTTGAAAAAATTTTAAATTTAAAAATAGTTGACAAATCTGAAGTAAAATCTTCAAAAGTTATTAAAAATCTTGATATTGCAATTTGTGGACATCACAATTCAATTTTTTAAAAAAAAATTATTTTAAAATTCCGACAATTTATCAACTTGAAACTGGTATTGATTTTATACCCAAGAATGGCCACCTGTATTCCTGCCTCACCACAACGGACTAGTCATGAATACCCAAGAATGGTCACCTGTCTAAATGGTAAATTGACTTATGTCCAGATGAAAATGGATCCGTACAAAGATATAGCAAGTGTATGAAAGAAGAATGAACTAAAACATGAAATTTTATTTCACTCAAGAAGGCTTAAGAGCTGAAACTCTAAGCTTATTTAATTACATCCAAATGAATTTACTGCCTTTGAGGATTTTAGCCTCGACACATAAAGAAAGTTTACAAAATTTTTGGAATGAAAAATTGATTCCAAAAACATGTGCCTTTGTTTGTCTAACTGTCCTCCTTATATAGCACTTGAGAAGATGCATTATTTTCTTCATCATACAGGTGTCATGCTTTTCTGAAAGTAAAGCATAATAATTGTCCTTTTACTGTAGAAGCATAGTGAAATTTGTCTAAAGTAAAAGTTTACTTTAATAAAGTAAACAACTTTCTGTCTTATTCTGTCAATCTGAGTGATACGCCAAATCTGCTTCAGTGTTGGGAGATTCTAATTTTGAAATTTCTTCTTCAATGTGATCATTGAAGCTTTTGTCTTTTTCTTTTAAACAAAGTTGGCAATCATGATATTTTCCCAAGCTTTGCTTCAGTGCTGTACATAGATGTCCATCATAGCCTTTTGGGACAATAAACTTATTGTAGAATTTTTTCTCGAATCCACAAATTGTTTTAATCCCTTCTATAGATATGATCGATCATGTCTTACTCGTCATAAGAATAAACTTCGAAGAGTGGTTTACCTTGATTTTAGACTCTCTATTGAAAGTCTTTAAACTTGTAAGGATTCTTTGAAAGGATAAAGATCTCCAATCTTGTAATATTGATTTGTTGACACAGGTAGTTTCACCTGTAATAGGCATGTCAATATATACTTCTTTGGTCGTCTTAATTTGCACATAATGGTAACCTTTAATCAAAACATTGTTTTCATCCCAAAAAGGGATTGTCCTGTTGATTTTTAATATCATTTGTAGATCTTGATCTTTTATCACGTACTTATTAAAATCTCTCAAAGATTGTAGAAGTCCACTGTCTGTTAACTTGATTTCCTCCAGATCATTTCCTGGAATGATTGTCTTGATTAAACCTCAATGGGATGCTGTCTGTACCATAATTGGTTCTGATCCTTCTAAAAAGATGAACTGTCTGAATTTCTTTGCAAGAGTTCTAAAATAACTCTTCTCAGGTGCTGTGTCACCAATAGTTCTAGCTTCTTCTTCAAGTCTTAGAAAGTCCTGGAGATGAATGTCTTAGATTATGAGTTCTTCCTTTTTGGTAGGGATTTTTCCAATCTTTTTGAATCTATCAGGGATAGTTTCAGAATGGATTGGGTAATGTCTTTGTAAATCATCATTCGGAATTTGAGATTTTCACTAGGTGGTGGTCTAAAGTCTGGCATTCTGGGCCTGGATCTTATACTTATTTGTAAGTAATTTGGGCTAAAAACCAAAGTATTATGGTCGAAAAGATGTTTGTATTGGGTTGGGTTTATGCTTTTAGATTCGTGGAATTCTAAAAAGGCTTTTTGGGCTTCAGTATAGGATTTAAAGCTTTTGTGTTTTTATGGCTTTCCTTTTACCAAAGGTTCAACCTGTAGCCAATCTGTATAATATCCTTTGCAAGGTCCATCAAAGATTACATAGAACGTTTTTCCTGCAATGAATGCTCCTACTCCATGAAGAATTTGTTCCTGTTCAATTGTGGAAGATATACTAGAAATCGGGTTTTTAATACCCTTAGACTCGTGAGAGTCAGTTTCTCTTTCTGTCTGTGTAGTTCCTTTTGCCATAGGCACTGTAGTTTTATCTCTAGTATTGAAGATACTATTGACAATGGATGGCTCTTCCAAAACTGTAGTTTTAGTTCTAGTAATCTTGTTACTTTCACCTTTGTTACCTGTTTCTTCAATTTTCCCCGCAAAATTGAGGTTGAAGCATTCTTTCTTTGTCTGATAAGGTTCAATTTCTTCTGGAGAATTTTAATTTCCATCTCCTTGATTTCAATTTGTAGTTCAATGTCATGTTCTTCACTGTTTGTCATTTTGACCTACAAAAGATAATTCACGAGTTAATGCATGAGCTAATGAATTGTCTTTTCCTTTAATTATTTCAATGTCAAAATAATAATGACTGAACCACATCTGCCATTTGATAAGTCTACCTTGTTTATAATCTGGATGTACCTGGCATTTCATAAAAGATTTGCAAGTAGATGAATCAGTTCGAACAATAAATTTATTGGAAATGATATATAGTCTAAACTTTGTAATTGCTTTTTTCATAGCAAGAATTTCTTTTTCATTGATATGATAATTCTTTTCTGAGTTTGTAAAAGTTCCTAAAGAATAACTACATAATTTTTCTTCTTGTGATTGACTGTCTATTGCCTTGAGAACTGCTCCCCAAAAGTCTTGAGAGGCATCTGTTTCAATTATCATTTTATCATCTTTACTTGGATGATAAAAAGATGGTGTATTTCTAATTTTGTTCTTGATTTTTTGGACATAAGCACTGTCTTCTTTAGTCCAATTCCATCTGTAGTCTTTTTTCAACTTCTTCTGCAAAGGACTTCTCATTTTTGCTAAATCCTGAATAAAAGATTCTGCATAATTTAAACAACCTAGAAATCTCATTAGTTGTTTTTTATCTTGAATTTTATTTGGGAAATCTTGTATATGTGTAAGGATATGAGGTTTTAATTGCTTAAAACCTAAAGCAATTTCTAACCCTAAGTATCCAATTTTTTCTTTAAATAGTTCAGCCTTTTTCTTTGACAAAACTATTCCTTCATTATATGCAGTTTGCAAAATCTGTAAAACATGTTTCTCATGATCATCCTCGTTATCAGAAAATACAAGAATATCATCAATATAAACACAACAAAAATTGTTGAATTTTTTAAAAGTATTATCCATGTGTCGTTGAAAAATACATGGGGCTTGCTTTAAACCAAAAGGTACCACAGTCCATTGGAAGTGTCCTTGGGGACAACTAAAAGTTGTAAGAGGTTTTGTTTCTTATTTGAATTTAACTTGGTGAAAACCTGATTTTAAATCGAAAGAAGAGAAAATTCTTTTTCCTTTTATTAATTGTAAAAGACTTTGCATATTAGGCAAAATATATCCATCTGCTTTAGTGGTTTAGTGGATTTGTTTAGCATAGAATAATCCATAACCATTCTAGCCTTACCTCTTCGCTTTTCTGTTTCTTTTCTTATCATAAAAGCTGGAAAAGAGAAGGGTGATTTGCTTGGCTCAATTACTTTTAGGTCAAGTAATTCTTTTACTTGAATTGAGAATTCTTCTCTATCTTTGGGACTGTACGCCATTGCTTTTGCTCTTATTATTTTTCCTTTACTTTCTTCAAGTAACTCAATTTTTGCTGTGAGCTTTCTTTTGTTGATTTCTGGATCTAAAAGATTTTCAGAACAACATTTGTCAAGAATGTTAGCAATTTCTATCCTTATTGTATTTATCTTGAATGTTTCAAGTTCATTAGAAGTGATGAAAATATGCAAAGTTTTGGCAATATTCTCCCCTTCAAAAGATGTAAAATTCTTTTTTCCATTTTCAATTTTTATAGTTTCTAAAAAATTTTGTTTTAAAGTATTATAAGCAATTGCTTTTCTTTTCTTCGCAATCCATAATCTGTTTTTATTTAAAGTAAAATTGACATAGTCAATTTCTTGAATAAAGGGATGATATAACTGGCAAAAATTGTTTCCAAGTATAAAATCAATACTAGTTTCAAGTTGATAAACTGTTGGAATTTTAAAATAAAAAGTTTTTTTAAAATTGAATTGAGATATCCACAAGTTGCAATATCAAGATTTTTAATAACTTTTGAAGATTTTACTTCAGATTTGTCAGCTATTTTTAAATTTAAAATTTTTTCAGACTGTACCTAAAATTGTTCAAGTATAATCCATTTACTAGCTGTACAAACTAATGCTCCAGTATCAATGTATACATGAACTGTAAATTTTCTAAAACCTTCAAAACTTAATTTAATAGGTATGTAAATTGAGTTGGAATTTGTAATGTTTTTACCATTCATCTTCAGAGGAGTCTGAATCTGATTGTGTTTCAGAAGAAAGGTAATATAATGATTCTGTATCACTTGGATCTTCTACTAGGTAGAATCCTTGTCTTTCAAATGTTTCAAGAAGCTTAATTCTGTCTTTATTTTCGATTCTTGTTGGACATTCATTTGCATAATGTCCTGATTTGTTACACAACCAACATCTGCAATTCTTTTTCTTTTGAGGGAAAATTTTTTTCTTATCTCTTTTTGTATCTGTCTTGGAGTCCTGTCCCTTGATTCCTTTGGATTTTTTTGAAATATTTCTTATTATATGGTTTCTTATATTTTTTGAACTTGTAGGTTCTTTTCTTTCTTGATGAACTTCTTTTTGTGTGCTCCCTATCCTTTGTACATCCATATTGTCCAGGTATCTTGTTCATATATTTGCTGCAACATATCCTAGGATTCTTTGCTACCGCTCTTGTGCTACTTCTGACTAAATAGCTTTCTTTGCATTTGTCTGCTAATAGGTTTGTCAATTTGGAGATTAACTCTTGGATCTAGATTTTTTTCTTGTTTTGCGATAGCGTCATTGAACATATTCAAGACTTCAAGGTTGAAAGGTTCTGGAAGTTTTCTGATGAATTTTTCTGTTAAACTTTTCCATTTTGTCACAGGACAAATGTAATAATATTTTGAAAATTCACAAGCATAGTTCTCAAAATAGCACATGTCGCAAATTGTTATTTTCTCTAGATGGTTCAAAGCATCTGTCACTTCGATTGTTGTTCTTTTGCTTTTGAAAGCTTCAAAAGTCTGTCCTATAAACTGCTTGTAGATCTGATCAACAATCCTTTTAATAAATTGTGGGATGTTGCTTGAAGAATCTCTCCAAATAGCATTTTTTGCTTCATATGAAATAGTCTCCAAAAATGCTTTTACATTTCCTCTAGTACTTGCCAGAACATAATTCCAAGAATTTGTCTTGTTCTAATTATTTCTTTGTTTACTATCATGGCAATCATGACATGGCAGTACCAGTCGTCTATCAATTTTTTTGGATCTAAAGTGCAATCTAGATCTAGGATAGTGATGTTCTGAGGTTGTTTCTTTGGTATGAATTCTGAAACTAGAAAATTAGGTTTTGAGTCATCTTTTGGTAATGGTCTAGGATTGTAGTCTCTTTCTGGTCTTTTCCCATCACCTATTGGGTTTTGTTGTGTTTGGGCTTCAAATTCCAATTTTGGTTCTCTGATTTCTATTCCCTTTTGGGCCGGTTCCCTATTGGTATAGAATCTTTCATGAACTGTAAATTCCTCTTCAGAACTACTATCTGATCTTTCAGTATTGTTGTCTTGTAAAGGTTCTAAATTGTCTGGAGTATCTCCTACAGATTTGGCTGTAAGGATCTTTTCTTCACTTCCAATACTAACTTTGTTAACAATGGAAACTATTTTGTCTAATTCATTGTCTTCAAAAGCTAAGAAGATATTAAGAAGTCCTAAATCTTGACTTGTCTCATAGATATGTTCTAGGCCTTTCCTAAAACTGTTCATTCTAAGTAACTGATGTCAAATTCCTAATGTAGTCTTCTTATTTTCCTTAACAGTTTGATTTTTTACTCCAGCTATTATGATAGCTGAGTGCTGCTCCATCGACTTTTCAGTCTTTTCCTCAAATTTCTTAAGGGAAACACTAAGTTCCTCAATACTGTCTTTCAATAATTTGATTTCTCTTAATATGTCTGCTATGGACATATTTATTTTAAAAGTATGACATTAGCCATCTCATTGACAGTTTCACTCATATGTCTCAATTGTCTTTCCTGACTACTCTCAGGCTTGTCTTGGTCTTCTTTCCATCTAATGTTTGGTTTTTGTCTCATAGAATTGGTTTTGAGTAAAAGAGGTCTATGTTCTTTTACTAAAGTTCTTGCTTGACTAAGGTCAATTTCAACAGATCTCCTAGAGGGTTGAACTAACCAGTCAAATTCAGTCTCTTTGTATTCTAAATAGTCTGAGAATAAGGGATCTATTTTGATTCATTTGGGTTCTCTAACTATAGTCATGTTGTGTTGGTTATGAATAGCATAACTAACAAGGTAAGAGATTGAGAAATGTACATTATTGTTTTTGACTAGGTCAGATCTACCGTATCTATGCACAAAAGATAAGATACTGTCAAAGTCTTGATCGTGTAGACTAACAGAAAGTCTTAGAAAAACTGTGAATATGAGTTTACCACATGCTAGGTTTCCATTGACGGATCCTAGGCATCCTTCTACTGGGTTTTGTATTCTTTCATCAATCAAACTCATGGAAATGGGTTGATCAATCTTGTCTAAAAGGGTTCTGCGGATCAAAATCCTAATAGCTCCTATAGTTACCCAATATAGGTTTTTATTGTCGTCTAAGTCAACTTTCTGTTTGGCTTTGTTTATGTCTTGTTTGGTGAGCAAGGAAATTTCTATCTTACCATAAGTATGCTGTATATGAATGGCAAATTCTTTTTGGGAAACACCATAGTACATGTGTCTATTTCTGTTGACAAATCTATTGATAAAGTTTGGTTGGACAAAAACTTCACTTGGTTGTATAGTCAAATTTGTTTTGCAAATTTTTGCAAGTTTTTTATCTGAGATCAAGATCTCTTTTGAAAAGTTTCCTTTTGATTCATTTTGTTCAAAAACTTCATCAACTTCTGTATTTATAATATTATCACCATGTATGCTCATGAAAAAATTTTAAATTTAAAAATAGCTGACAAATCTGAAGTAAAATCTTCAAAAGTTATTAAAAATCTTGATATTGCAATTTGTGGATATCACAATTCAATTTTAAAAACTTTTTTATTTTAAAATTCCAACACTTTATCAACTTCAAACTGGTATTGATTCTATACCCAAGAATGGCCACCTATATTCCTACCTCACCACAGCGGACTAGTCATGAATACCCAAGAATGGCCACCTGCCTGAATGGTAAATTGACTTATGTCCAGATGAAAATGGATCCGTACAGAGATATAGCAAGTGTATGAAAGAAGAATGAACTAAAACATAAAATTTTATTTCACTCAAGAAGGCTTAAGAGCTGAAACTCTAAGCTTATTTCTTTGAGGATTTTAGAGTCGACATATAAAGAAAGTTTACAAAATTTTTGAAATGAAAAAGTGATTCCAAAAACCTCTTCCTTTGTTTGTTTGAATGTCCTCCTTATATAGCACTTGAGAAGATGCCTTTATTTTCTTCATCATACAGGTGTCATGCTTTTCTAAAAGTAAAGCATAATAATTGTCCTTTTACTGTAGAAGCATAGTGAAATTTGTCTAAAGTAAAAGTTTACTTTAATAAAGTAAACAACTTTCTGTCTTAGTCTGTCAATCTGACTGATACGCCAAATCTGCTTTAGTGTTGGGAGATTCCAACTTTGAAATTTCTTCTTCAATGTGATCATTGATGCTTTTGTCTTTTTCTTTTAAACAAAGCTAGCAGTCATGATATTTTCCTAAGCTCTGCTTCAGTGCTGTACATGGATGTCCATCATAGCCTTTTGGGACATTAAACTTGTTGTAGAAATTTTTCTAGAATCCACATATTGTTTTAATCCCTTCTGTAGATATGATCGATCCAGTCTTACTTGTCATAAGAATGAACTTAGAAGAGTGGTTTACCTTGATTTTAGACTCTCCATTGAAAATCTTTGAACTTGTAAGGATTTTTTGAAAGGATAAAGATCTCCAATCTTGTAATATTGATTCGTTGACACAGGTAGTTTCACCTGTAATAGGCCTGTCAAGAGATACTTCTTTGGTCATCTTAATTTGCACATGATGGTAACCTTTAATCAAAACATTGTTTTCATCCTAAAAAGGATTGTGCTGTTGATTTTTAATATCATCTGTAGATCTTGATCTTTTATCACGTACTTCTTAAAGTCTTTCAAAGATTGTACAAGTCCACTGTCTATTAACTTGATTTCTTCTAGATCATTCTTGGAATGATTGTCTTGATTAAACCACAATGGAATGTTGTCTGTACCATAATTGGTTCTGATCCTTCTAAAAAGATGAACTGTCTGAATTTCTTTTCAAGAGTTCCATAATAACTCTTCTCAGGTGCTGTCACCAATAGTTCTAGCTTCTTCTTCAAGTCTTAAAAAGTCCTGGAGATGAATGTCTTGGATTATGAGTTCTTCCTTTTTGGTAGGGATTTTTCCAATCTTTTTGAATCTATCAGGGACAATTTCAGGAATGGATTGGGTAATGTCTTTGTAACTCATCATTCGGAATATGAGATTTTCGCTAGGTGGTGGTCTAAAGTCTGGCATTCTGGGCCTGGATCTTATACTTTTTTGTAAGTAATTTGGGCTAAAAACCAAAGTATTATGGTCGAAAAGATGTTTGTATTGGGTTGGGTTTATGCCTTTAGATTCGTGGAATTCTAAAAAGGCTTTTTGGGCTTCAGTGTAGGATTTAAAGCTTGTGTTTGTATGGCTTTCCTTTTATCAAAGGTTCAACCTGTAGCCAATCTGTATAATATCCTTTGCAAGGTCCATCAAAGATTACATAGAACTTTTTTCCTGCAATGGATGCTCCTACTCTATGAAGAATTTTTTCCTGTTCAATTGTGGAAGATAAACTAGAAATCGGGTTTTTAATACCCTTAGACTCGTGAGAGTTAGTTTCTGTTTGTCTGTGTAGTTCCTTTTCCATAGGCACTGTAGTTTTATCTCCAGTATTCAAGATACTATTGACAATGGATGGCTCTTCCAAGACTGTAGTTTTAGTTCCAGTAATCTTGTTACTTTCACCTTTGTTACATGTTTCTTCAATTTCCCCCTTTATTTCAAAAATCTGAATTATTCTGATCCATGGGCTAGTTTAGGTTAATTTAGGGAGGGGGTTGAGGATTAAGCTATAACAATAATTCTTTTGCTCATATGCCTCTTTGCGTTACTTTTGTCCGATCCTATCGAGTGTGACGTGTCACTATATCATCATCAATGTCAATTTGAATATGAGTTTAGATAGCAATATTCATGTATATTTGGAAGTGTTAAAATTATTTTTAAGTGTTTTTAAGTTGTAAGTCTTATAAAATGTGTGAATTATAAGTTGTTAGTTCTACGAAATGTGTAGATAAAAAATATATTTAATCAATTTAACTAATTTAAATTATAATTTAAGCTTAACCTATCTATAGGAAGGACAAAGTGCACTAAAGAAATTGTTGCAATATCAAGAATCATAAATTTATTTAATTGTCGACACCAAATATATAGTAATACTTTATTCCACAAATTACTTTCATAATTTTGGAATTTCGACCAAAAAATAAATTCAACTCTGAGGAAAAATATCCAGTTCTTTTCTACTTTTCCATTATTATTCCGTCGATTCAATATTTGATATTATTGGGAAAGTGTAACAAAAATTACTTATAAACGTGACAATTTTACAAATTAGTTGGATAATAGGGAAAGGTAACTCGAAATTTATGGGCTATAAATTCGTACAAAACGCCAAAAATGACCAATAATTTTCTCCTCTCCACTAGGAATGTGCAAAGATTTTTATTTTTTAACAAGGTGGAGGAATTCAAGTATGTATTTTAGGTAGTATTTTAAAAAGTATAAAGCGTAAAGTGTGATTAAGTGTGAATATTGAATTTCAAACTTTTCAGGCTTAGGTAAGACCCAGGCGAAGAGCAAAGTGAGAGTAAGGCGTGATGTGTGACTAAGCGTGGAAACCATGCCTCACGCTTAGGCTCAGCAAGTTTTTTAGAATAGTAATTTTAAACAAACACTATTCAGAGAATGGAGCTTTCTATTCTCAAATGGCAGATGAATCTCGTTACTCTGATTTCGTTCTTTGATCATATGTTATGGAGTTTTAGATTTATTACTAACCTTTACTGGAATTTTTCGAGGAGGTGTGAAAGTTTTTCTTCCCTCAATTAGGACATATCAATGTAACTGGCATTGGAGAACCAACTATTTTTTTTTTCACTTTAATCTGCACAAACTTTAATTGTAACGCCCGTAATACTTGACGACTCCAATGTAACTTTTCCACGCCTTTGAATGGTTTTTTTTTTAAATTTATCTGCAATGGAAGACTAACAAGTACACAAGGAAAAGTTTCAAATGACTTCAAATTTTCGTAGTTTAACCATTAACATAAGGTGTCGCCAAAATTTATTTGACCAACTTAACTTGCTCAAAAAATTGTGATTTTTGAACTGCAAATACTTGACACTTTAAAGACCAACATATCAAAAATCCAGACCTTAGCCAAGTTATTTGCTAGGTGAAAGATGTAGCTAAAATTTTCTAAAAAATTGTCACGCATATAATTGACGCTGTCCTGGAAAATACTAATAATAAATTCATACGACGTGATTTTAAAGTGATTCTAAATTTTATTAACGAAAAACTTATAAATCTATCAAAATCCATTGATTTGATTTTAAAAATCACATTATTTTGAAATCAAAAGTAGAACACTAAAATTGGAAACATATAAGACTGAAATTTCAGCTTTAATTTCCATTTGGCGAAATTAACATAAAATCGGGTTTTAGTCAAATTTACATCATTAAAATATAGTCAAACATTATATGTAACGACTCAAAAATTCGTATTTTTAATAAATTTATTTTAAATCTGAAAAATAGAATGAAACGAGGAATTTATTTGAGTCATCCTGAAAAGTGCCTCAAAAGTCATAACATTTACTATTTGATTTAAATTTGAATAATAAAAAGGAAAAATCGGATTTAATAAATTATGAATGGACTAATGTGAATTAAATTAAGATTTAATAATTCACGTTAGGACTTTGATTTAAGCCTTTTTGGGCAAGTCAACCAGCCATTTTTTGTGCGATCGTACAAAGTCTGTATTTGTCGAAATTCTACGATTCTTATGGTATTGCAAAGTACACAACGGACCTTCAAAATGGTACCAAATACACCTACTTTCGACTAAGAAATCAACCCCAAAAGTTAATGCAAAAAGTGTTCTAGAAAATTAGAAATCTGGAAACAATTAGGAAATTCCAGCAAATCATGTTCGGATAGCCATTTTCATAATAGTGTTATAATCACTGTAGTAGTCCGTTTTCTACGATTCAAAGTGTGTTGTGAAGATCTCTGTAAGATCGTCAAGATGGTATAAGAGACGTCGAAAAATAAGCAAGCATCGACCTTCAAAACACGATCCAAAAATAGGTATAGGAAGTGAGAAATCTGCCAATTTTTATATTAAACAATTGGTAATTGGGCTAATAAAGTTTTTTTTGCAGAGATATGTTCCCTAGATGCCATCCCTAGTGTCCTTATCACACCTTACAAAAATTATGGAAAATGAAAAAGCATTACTTGAAGGCCAAGAAAAAATCTTAACTAAATCCAACAAACTTTACCAGTGGCCCAATGAGAGTAGAAGTAATCATGAGGAGAGTGTTGGATTCTTCTTATAAATGCCCTTCAAATTAAGGCAACAATTTGCCCATTTCTCCTCCCTATAATCATCATAGCACTTTCTTATTTGCACATTCTCTAACACTTAAAGAAGAAGGGAAGAACCTACTTAAAAGGGGAATATATCTTTACAATAATATAAGAGCCTTAATTTTTTTACTGTAAATTTTTTCGTCCAATACGCCACCGTTTTACAATGAAGACAGCCGCAATTTTTTACTTCGTCCAATATTTCACCCAAAAAAATCTCCTCTCTCTCATAAAAAAAGGCCCTAAGCACAGCTCAACTTTGGTTTCTGTGCATAATTTTCATTGGAGCTTCTAATTCAGAGTTCTTGTCAAGTTCTGTAGTGTATATTATTTGTATGACAATGACAAATTGTTAAAGCAGAACTTCAGTTTAACAACATTTTCATTCCAATACAACTATCTTATAAATATTTGATCAGCATACATATAACAACAACCAATACGACTATTCCGATAACTGATAAAAGCAACAAGCAGGAGCAGCCACCCTATGTGCGTTTATTCAATGTTGCAAGTATCTTCTGCACTCTCTGTTTTCATTACAAATAAAAAACCAAGAAAAGAATGTATATCAAATTGGCAATGTGATAGACAAAAATCTTATTCAGGAGCAAAATTAAAAGATGCACATAAAGATGCTCGCAAATATCTGATAAATAGCGTGTTAATAAATGATTTCATTATAGTGCACTAAAGAAAGTCACATTGAGCAATTCAAAGATCACAAAAAAAAAGTAAAATAATATATATTTGTAAATTTTAGAAAATACAATTAACAAAATTTAAATGGGACACAACAGGTTGGCTGCCGATATACTCGGTGACCTTGGTTGCCGAATAACTCGGCAGCCAACTCAGCAACCAAAAAAGGTTGCCGAGTAACTCGGCAATATATGCTTAAAAGGAATGATTATAACATATGATTCTAACTTCATCCTTTTTCTTTTTCCCTTAATTGCATGTTAATATTGATTTTGCAATTTTGTCAATACCACAGAAACTTTTAGCAGTATTTGTGCCTTCTACATAAGGAAGGCTTCCAACACTTCTCTTTTTATTACTTAACACTGAAATTCTTTCTTGGTAGTAATCAGTAAAATGATCATTCGCTTGTTTTCTGCAGATGAATACTTCACTGTACCCACTTTGAATACTTCATTTGAAGAACATCCTCATTTCTTCAAAAAAAAAAAATCGATTGCCAAGTAACTCGGCAACCACAACTGGTGAAAGGTTGCCGAGTAACTCGGCAATATATAAAATGAAGTTGTATCTATTCCAATCCACATTTCATTGTAATTAATTTCTGTCCACTCTCAATCCCCATTATATATACATATGTGTGTATCTACATGTACTTCACTTTCTATCACAGAAGTACAAATTTCATTTGTGTGACTTTTTGACAGTGGATTTGGATTCTATATTGAATGTTGAAAGGTTGCACCAAAGATTGAAAAGTGGAGTGGACTGAATTAATATCAGTTTGAAGAATAGTTGACATCTTCCCACAGTCTTTATTATCTGCTTCAGGTTCTTATTTCACAGGAATGGAGTGAAAATTGAAGTCCAAAACCTATAATCTCAGGTATATTCTATTGAATCAATTTCACAAACCCAAGATTTCATTTGTTTTATTTGAAAAAATTGATGCAAAATCAATTTAACAAATGAATCCACTTCACAATCCACCTATTGATTGTTATATATAAATCCTAATTTTCCAGTCAAGAAGAAAAAGACAGTTTTGATCTGAAAATTTTGATCTTGTTTAGGTTGTTGGAAGTGACGTCAACTTTTGAGGATTCTATAAATTTGTTTACTTTTATATTTACTCAATCTGTACATCTGTTTCTTTCCTCCACCGAATTCTGCTAATCCTTTTCTGGCAATTACTATCTAATTCAAGTCACAACTGCGCGCACACACACACATATATATATACACAGTGTATCTGCTTCAAGCCTTCAAATATGCTTGAATAAATTCATCAGGTTCTTATAACGCAAGAAAAGAGTGAACTATGGAGTCCCACACAAATGTTGTCGAGTAACTCGGCGGCAAATGTTGTCGAGTAACTCGACCACCAATAATATTCGGCTCCACACAAAGTTTGACGATCGGTTATTGGTTGGTAATAAAAATTTAAACACAATGTTGCCGAGTTACTTGGCAACCTTGTGTAAAAATAAAATAAAATTTTTCCCAAACAAAATGTTCTCGGCAACATTGTGTAAATATATATATATATATATATATATATATATATATATATAGAAAAGACAAAGGAAATGGCCTTAAAAAAAAAAAAAAAATTGGTGAGCAGTACTATTCATTGCCAAGCAACTCGGCAATGAAGAATAAAGAACCCAAAAAAAAAAAAAATTTTTTTGGTAATACATATGTGTGGGTTTTAAAAAAAATCTTGAACAGTAATTTGTACTGTTCATTAGCGAGTTGCTCGGCAATGAACAGTAACCAAAAAAAAAAAAAATTAATACATATGTGTGGGTTTTAAAAAAAAAATTCGTGAACAGTAACAATTTTTTTTTTTTTGGTAATACATATGTGTGGGTTTTTCATTTCCTTTGTCTTTTTCTAATTTTTTTCACTTAACAGATTTTTTTCTTATCGAAACTTCAGAAAAAATGTTTAGTTCCAAGCATTTTTTGCTGGCCAAGTAATTCTTATCTGATTGAATTTTTTCACGAGAATCACAAACCCAATTCAATTGCATTGTTAAAAAAGTTAAACTATTTTCCTTTTTGCATATTATTTTGTTTAATTGCACATTATATTTTGAGGTTGATTTTTATTTTTGAAATAAGAGATGGGTATTTTTGCTGTGATTGGTTGGTAATCAAATATAGGAGACCACTGAAATCTCAATTGGGCTCAAGATTATTTACAATTAAGACAAATATAGTAGCAGAGAATTTAAAAGAAATGTAAGATTCAGAAAATATGAACAGTAACTTTCAAGTTAGTGTTCGAGTTACTGTTCAGCTGAATTTTTTTTTTTTTGGTGTCTTTTTCTAATCTTTTTGACAAATTTTTTTCTTTAGTTTATTTTTCCTTATTTGTTTTTATTTTACACCTTTTCATTCAATTTTTTCATTAATCTTTTTTATTTTATCTTATAAGCAAATTTGAATTTTTTTAATTTTATTTTTATTTTTGATAATGTTGTCGAGTTACTTGACAACATTGAATTTGATTTTTTTTTTTTTTTTTGTCGAGTAACTCGACAACATTGTAATTTGATTTTATTTTTTTTTACACATGTTGGGCATTGACCCATTTTCATTTTTTTTTATTTTAGGAATAATTGTAACATTACTGTTCACTATTTATTTATTTTTTTATGTGGGTTACGAATCATTAAAAATTTTCATTTCTAGGAATCGTTTTCCCTATTTGTTTAAAAATTTTAAATTTTAAATTTTTTTTATATCTCGTTTCAATTACACCTAAAATCTTTTACTACATTTTTTACATACGTGCAACGCACGTGGCCAAAACTAGTATATATATATATATAAAAGAGGAGGTGTGTTAAGATTTAAAAATCTGAAATGAAAGAGTTTCGTGTGGAGGTCCCCTAATTTAATAGAGAAATCTCCACACCCGAGTCTCAAGAACCCAAAACGGACATTAGCAAAAGTCGACTAAAAACCTAAAGTTTCATGGTGAAGAAAGTCAGATCTCAGGGGTTGGGAACTTAGTTTTCAAAATAAAAATACAGTTCATACATCTCCGCCCCGGAATGTATTGGTATCCCATATTTACTGTTTTACAATGGAATATCAGTACCCCAAAATCTCTGCACTATGAAGGCCTGAGACCAGTTTCTGCAGGGTCCCGTTACCCCTACCTAAAGATTCAAGAAATATTCACCTTCTATAAGATTTTGATATATAAGACTTTTTATTTTTAGGTGTATCAAGACTATCCGCAACGAGTTGTGACTAAATTACATTATTTGCCTTATGTCTAATACGATAAGTACATATTTCATAAATTTGATGTGCTCCAAAATAAGTTATGTTAATGAGATTGATTCAAATATAGATACAAGATGTAGTGAGTAACTTACGTTATTTGCCTTATGTGCAACACGATAAGTATATATATGTGTATAAATTATATGTGCTCTTATGTGCTCTAAATGACTTATATTGATGAAATTGATGTAAATAAAGATATAAGATATTATGAGCATCTTGAGCCTATTTATCATTTATGCAACAAGAAGAATGAAAGTGAGAAATTATTTTGTGTTATACATGCTCAACTTGAGACGAGAAAATAAAAGCTTCATATATACAAAGGCAAGTTGTTTTATAACACAATAAATTTCCCAAGCCTATTTGTACACCACAAGGGGATGGTAAGAGCCCAAAGAAAAGAGTTGATAAACTATGGCCAAGGGTTAGAATGACTCATACTAGGACACGAGGTCTGATTAAAGAACGGCCAAGGGTTAGAATGACTCATACTAGGACACGAGGTCTGATTAAAGAACGGCCAAGGGCAAGAGTAGCCTATAAAGGGACGGTAAGGGTCTCAAGAGTTGATCAACTATGGCCAAGGGCAAAAGTAGCCCATAAATGGACAGTAAGGGTCCAAAAAAGTTTGGCCATTGTGCATATGCACAAAGAATGTTTAATTTGAGCGCTCGGTGTACAAATATTGTTTGGGAGAAGGGCCCTAAGAAAGATAAAAGATACATTTATGTACAATATCACACATGCATAGTATTTTATTCATTGAATGTGACTATTCATAGTCGTTTCATGACTCTTGTAGGAAATGGATCAAGATTTCCTTGAAGTCATGGGGCAAAGGTGGAAGCTAGCTTCGGATGGCCAAGAATACCAATTGATTACCAAGATTGATGTATGGTCTTCTTATCCCCTTCAACCCAGGCTACAAAAATATGAAGTCACCTATCTTTTCATAGACGTATATGACTATTGGACTATATGGGTATCTTACAACCCGCTTTTATGAAATGTAATAGCTTAAGTGAACTCGTCTTTAAATATAAGAACCTTCATTTTGTTAAAATATTACTTTTGAAATGGGCTTAAAATATATTGGTCATTAATGAGACGTAATGATTTGTCATGAGCCATATTGGAACAAAGTTGTAAGTGATGCATTTCTATCCTTTACTTAAGCCTATGTTTTGTGAAACAATCTATGGTAAGGGAGGTGAAATCAACCAAAAGACAAGATACACCTATTCTTTTCTTCCGCTATGCCTAATTTATCATGTTTTATCATTTGGTTTTTACTATTACTAAGTGTACCTGTTTTACGTGCTAAAGATAAGACGAATCCGAAGCAAAAGAGAAATGGTGACCTACAGATGTAGTCTCTAATTATTTCTAACTGTTTTCTCTAAAAGAAAATGTCAAAAGCTATTACAAATATGATTCAATCCAGTTTCTAAACGATCCAAAGAACTAATATGCTTTCTGCGTACAAGGGTACTAATACCCTCTTATCCAGTTTCTAATACCCTATTGGACAGAATAAAAAAAATTAGACAGATTTTCGGGGTCGCCACAAGGCTTGGTATCAGAGCTTCAGTCTAAAGGTTCTGCAGACTTTGATCAATAGTATTCAGCCATCGAAGATAACTTCCACCTCTAGTATGCCATAACCTCTTTCCCTTTCTAGTATTTAAAATTTTATGGTGATTTTTTTTTTCAATGTGCATAAACTGTCTAATTGCTTAGTCGCTTAGACTCAGGAGTTCAACATAAGAGTTTAGAGTCTATGAAAATGAGACTTGCTATATAATTAAAGTAGACTATGAATGACAAGCAAAAGCAATATTGAATATTCATGAAAGCATAAGAGACAATGTAAAGTTAAAGTCTTCTAGCTTGCAGTCAAAAACTAAAGTAATGTCCCATAACATAGTAAGTTGAAATCATAAGGCATTGTTAAAGGACAAAAGGATTTAAATGCTTAAGGGATACACATCGAGGGTGGGTAAACAACTAAGTATCTCCATCCTCCGAATCTTGCAAACCCTTGATCATTTCATACAGATGATCTTGCCTAGCCATAAGCTCTTGGTTTTGTGCAGGAAACTTCGAGAGATTATCCATCACGTTAGCTTGGAAAGTCCAAAAATCAGTCATAAAGGCACTCCAGTAAGCCGCAAAGCCTATCAATCTAAATAGTAAATACTTTTGGAGCGTGAACATTTCATAAAAACTCTACATAGTAATTATACATACATATGAGAAAATTATATGCAATCATAAATGACATGCCAAATTAAAATTGGTAGCCAACACCATATAAATTCTTATTTGATTACCTTCAAACACTAACATATAATAGGTAAATTACCTTCAACCACCTACATAATGTTCCATTATAAAACATGCTAATCATGCTAGATAAATTATATACATCCAACACGATAATAACAAAGTAAAATCATTTAATCTGGCCTATGAATTACGTGTTATTTTCTCGTTTAAATTTCATGAAATCATAAATTATGTAGTTTAAATTTTTAAGATGGTATTCCCTCCATTCTATAAAGATTTTTTTTTTAATCTGTCCCATATTATACGCCAATTTTCTTTTTAATAACAAAGTTAATTTCTTAGTCTGATATGCACTTATTTAATATGCCTTGTTATCAATAAATATGAACTATCATTATATTAATTGTAGAGGTGTATTAGGAAAGATAAGTAAAATTTATTCTTCCAACTATAATAACTAAATTTTCTTAATCTGTGTGAAAATAGAAGTAAGTCTATATTTATAGAACGGAAAGAATATTATAATAGACAAAAATTTTGAGTTTAAATTCAATGCCACTTATTTATTAAAATAATAAATATATTAAGTTTTGATGAAAAATAAGTTCGATTAGCACATGAAGAGATATGTACATATAATTAAATAATATATATTTAAAAAATAAACTTTTAGATGAGACAATTTCCCCACCTTTGGAAGAAAAGTAACATAAGGTGGTTGTGTTGCACGCAACGGCCTACATGATAATGCATGCGATGCTAACTGTTGTACAAAATATTAATTGCAAGTGCATAATATCGTTAACAAGTAATAAAGTGGACATAATGAGTCCGAATTATCGTTCCCACGAAGACTATCCTATTTATATAATAGTTCAATTAATCTTAATCATAATCCTAATCTATTTAAAATACTTTGAAATACTTTTGTTGAAAGATTTAACCTATAACTATTGATTCAAGAAAATAGTGTGAACGCAAATATCAAGACTTTATCAAATATAATTATTAAAGTTTTTGGATTCACGAATTCACCATAGTTGTCATCTCTAATTTCTCCTCTCAAGATTTATTCTTAATATTGTATTCGGTCAAATTCACAAATTTAACCTAATTTTTCTCTTTTGAGTTCAAATTAGTCCTATCTAATTAAGTCAACTTATGAAGTCAGAATAATCATTGATTATATACATTAAATCTCCTAAGAACTCTATTTAAAACCGCAACAATAACAAAATCGTACATCTACCTTTTATTCAATTGTCGAATTTTACTACGTGGTCTAAATTAATAACTTAATTCTCGGTTTGTTACAACCCACAATTTAATGACAAATAATAGCCAATTATTTCAAATATTAAGAGAAGAAGTAAAATCAATACGTAATTAAATTATAAGCAAAACTTGAGAGTTGAAATTAAATAATCTAAACTATGTTACATCATTCATCCAAAATATTAATTTAGCTACTCATAATTCGAGAGAAAGAAAGATGAATAGTTTAGAATACATAACCGGATTTAAATAAGGGATGAGAAAAAGTTGAATATCTTGCACCAAGAATTCGTCTTCTTCATGTCCCAATATTTAAGATCTTGGTCGTTCTTTCCTCTTTTTCTCATTTTTGCTATCCCTTTTCTCTTTTGATTCTTGTATATAGTATATGGTATTTTGTTTTTACCATCCTCCTTATTTATGTCCTAAAAACCTTAATATAGTGTAGAAATCTTGTCCCAAAAGAATTACCAAATTAGAGTTTGACTAAAATAAAGAAACTAAAATTTTGGTCACGAATTGCACTTAAGTCCCCAATTATTTGTACGACAAGTCCTTCAACTTTTGAATGTTGCAAGTTGATCCCCATTTTCAAGTCTTCGTGTACTTTCAGTCCTTTTTCACCTATTTTGCTTTGTTTTTCTCCAATTCCATCCAAACTTGGGTTTTAACCTAAAGCAATCAAGTCAACACACAATTAAGTATAAATTCACTTAAGAGTACGTACAATCATCTATTTTTATGGTCCAGATAAGTGTAAAACCACATTTATCACTAACCTATCGGCTCCCACCCCAACCCCTCCACGAGTGGACAATCTTGCACCAAATGCCTTTCTGATAATCAAAGTTATCCAAACATATGGTAAGAACTACCTCAAAATAGAGTTTCGGTTGAAGTTGGTAGAAGATAAATTTGTTACTACACCTTTTCCCAAAGTCCTTTTTGTTTTATAAAAATTGTTTGTTTTGGTAAGATTTAAATGAAGGTAAAAAAAGAGAAATTATGGACTTTTTTTTTTAGGGAAGGCAATGGAGATGAAAATCTGAATTTTTGGGCAGTGTTATATGTGTTCTGTGGACCGAATTTTGGGGAATAACAAGATCTCTTGATGGCCGAAAATAGAAGGATAAATCATTGCACTCTTGCTTTAAAATATTGTGAAAAAAGAAGTAAGACTATTGCTCCTACTGCTGGCCGAAAATTGAGTAACAAAAGGAGGAAAGTATGACTTCTATCTTGGCTAGCAAATGAGAGAGACTAAAGTGAATTGTACAAACTTTTGTGACTGAAAATTGAAGGGAAGTTGAGGCTATAAGGGCCTTATTTTGGGGACTGCAATTGGGGAAAGAAATTAGTTCAAATGATGCCTTAAGTGTGAGGGAAAGTGGGAAGTTTTTACTTAAGTTAGTGGCTGACTTTCTGGGGTGAGAAATGTACCAGATATGACCTAATTTCTTGAAGGGAAAATGGGTAGTTTGTGCGTAATTAAATGGCTGATTTTTGGGGCTAAAACTACACTTGTAAGGGCCGAATTTCTGGTACAGATTTGGAGAAAAAACAGGTTGAAATTTTGGCTGAAAATGAAGGAGAGAATGGGGTTTAGTTATTGGATAATGGGTAATTTCTTGGGGCTCAAGGGGGACGGTTTTCAGGTGGAAGAGGGGATGTTTTGTAGTAGTGGAGTGTGGAAGTTATTGACTGAAAAATGTGGCTCAAGGGGGACGGGTTTCTGGCAGATTTGGGCCCGGTTTTGTGTCAGCTTGGGGTCAGGATTTTAGACTTAATTCAAAATAACAAGTTCGATCCGAAAATTTAATAAATTTTATTTTTAGAAAATTTGAAAACTAAAAATTTTAGGGTCGCTACATTAATGAATCATACAACTTCGGCATGTATAATATGATATTTTGAAGTTGTTTCAAGTGTACGTTTGGTGGAGTTTAAAAGTAGTTTTTTATGATATTTTGAAAAAAAAAAATTGATAAAAGTTGTGGATCCTTACAAAATATGTAGTTGAAAATGAGTTTCAGAAAAAGTAGACTAATAAGTGCATTTTATACATATATTCGGACTTTTAAACTAAACTTTTATCCCGTCATTTTATTAAATTTATACTTAATTTGGTGTTTTATTCTTCATATTTCAGTTTTAGACCTGTTTGATAGCAATTGGAGAAGAATTGATGAAAAGAGCAATAAATTAGAAGATATTTGAAAAGTATGAGGATCAAATTATATTCATTTGAAAGTTGAAGGACCATTCTGGGAGCTTTTAGAAGATTTGACGATTAAAATGATCAAAATCCAAAGTTGGAAGACCAAAAACCTGAATTTGAAAAGTATCAAGCTGGGCGAGCGCCCAGAAACCTCAAGAACCAACAGTGAGCAAAACAGCAAGCCTGGGCGATCGCCCAGTGTTATTTTCGGCAGCGGAATTTTTGTTTTCCTTTTTGAGTTCTAATACAATAAGGTAACTTTTGGGCCGTGGATTTGGTAATCATTTTAAGATCTTTTGGGGTACAATTAGGTAACTATAAATATGAGTTATTAACTCATAATTTGAGAGCCGATTTAGGAGCCAATTTAGAGAGAAAAACAAGAGACGAATCAAGAAACGAAGATCAAGATTCATCCTTTCAAGATCAAAACGAAGATCAAGTTCAAGATTTTTTCTCTTTCAAGTTTTCTTCATATTCGGGTGATGGCTTCCAAATTTTATTTTTCTTTTTCTTTTCTTCTTAGTATGTTAGGCCAGATTTATTTTAGTACTAGGATCATGATGAGATTTGTATCATGAATCTTTAATTCTTTAAACCTAGTTTTTTATATTTAAGCACGTTTTTAATTTTGAATAATTGATATTGATTTCTCTTCATCTACAATTATATGCGAAATAGTTGTATGATTCTTGTGGCTTGTTTTACCTTCGAGCAATGGAAAATAGGTTATACATAGTATCAATTATCGTAGAGTCCGATAGGAGATAGAGATATACCGCTATGCTTTACGTGATCTTTAAGTATTCACAAATTCTAATGCATTCTTGTATGTTTGCATCCGTCATAGAGATATAGTCGGGTCATATATAGGAATATATTTAATTCTACTCGAGAGAGATTGTTAAACAAATTAGAAATATTGATCTTCATAATTAAATCATGTTATCAAATTCAACGATTCAGGTTAAAAAGAATTCGTATAAGTAGATTCGGGATCCTAGTACGCTTTTCTTTTCTTTTCTTTTCCAATTTAATCTCTTGTTTGTTTGAATTATAATTGGTTAATTATTCTTAGTTTATAGTTTGATTAGTTCTTAATCATCAATTTTTCAAAGTTCATTATATTCGGTTAAAGTTATTATAATTGAAATTGAACTATCTAAATCTCTGTGGATACGATACTTGGACTCAAAATTCACTTTATTACTTGAGAAATCCGTACACTTGCGAAATAATTAAAGACAAAAAATCGCTAACAAATTTGTAGCATGCTATGCTAATTTGGAACTCAAGTATGCATCCATGATTCATGGGTTGAATTTGTTTTGGTTCACGAATCTTCAATGTTTAGAAGATGTTTTGATAGTAGTAACTTAAATGCTGTTCAAAATACAAATTTTAATGTTATTCACATATTAATAAACTATTAGATACATTATTATAAATACGTCAAGTGCATAGCACATGCTTAAACTAGTATGAATATACAATTTTGTGATTATTTATGTCATTTTACTCATTACTATTATAGTAAATATGAAAAGTGTGATTGGACAGACAAAAATCGTAGTGTGAATATAACTACTTCAATATCCACTTACTTAATAGCTAAATGGAAATTGACACATACAATACGCTCAGCCGTTACTCATGGATTTTCATAATCCTGCTTTGCAAAATGAGATATATATGTACTTGAAATGGATGTCTCGATTATGATATATATCATGAGTAGGCATGGCAATGGTTCGGCTCGTCTCGAGCTCGGTTCGGCCCACGGGCTCGTGGGCTGAACGAGCCGAGCCGAGCCGAGCCGAGCCCTCTATTTTTATTTATATATATTTTTTGTTTAAAATTTGAAAATAAATCCTTCTCTTTACTTTGTTAAAGAAAAAAAATGTAAATATTTAAAATGAATCATTTATCTTTATCTTTATATTAAATATTAAATATTTATCTCTATGTTAAAATTTTTATTGAATCCTCATCTTGATTATGTTTTTTAAAATCCTCATCTTTGGCTATTTGTTATGTTTTTTTTTTTTTTTTTTTTTTGAATTTGAAAATAAAAAAGAAATTAGAAATACAAAATCCTTTATGTTAAAAATATAAGATTTAAAACCCACCTCTCTCTTTTTTGTGTGTTTTACATTTTTTAAAATTTGAAAATAAAAAAGAAATACCATATCGAAAATCCTTTATGTTAAAAATGTAAGATTTAAAACCCTCCTCCTTTTTTTGGGCTTAGGATCGACTACTTTAAAAGTAGGCGGAGTTAAAATTGTACATGAACAAGATGTTACGTGTACAATTTTTTATTAAAATAAGGAAAATTCTTCAAATACAGAAATATTAATGTAAAATAATACTTACTACGAATATGATTAATCATATTCAAATCTTCAAGTTCTTCGGACATTATTCTGTCCACTTTATCTTGAATTCGAAGTTCGGCATCATCCCAATCATTTAGACACAGTAAACTTTCTAAAATGTCGGCTTTGAGTCTTGACCTGATATCAGACAAAACCCTGCCACTTATACTAAATGCAGCCTCTGATGCTACAGTTGAGACCGGAGGTGTTAATAGATCACGTGCTATTTTGGAAAGAATTGAGTAACTACGTTGATGTTGTCTCCACCATTTAAGTATATCAAAGTTTTTTTATCTCCTCGTCATCTAACATACTAAGCACATCATGTTCAAAATACCTACCTAACTCTTCAGGTATATCATTAGAACGGAGAAGGGAAGAACTAGAAGAAGAACCAACTAATTGTTGACCTTGAGTGGTCCTATGTGTACTGACGTAACTCCATAAGTCAATGTCATCAGTTGATGACGAAGTATATGTTGGATTAGGGGGTCGTACAACATTTGTACCGGCCTTTTCAGCATAGACCTCATACATAGAACATAAAGTTTGTTCTAAATTAGCAAGCGTAACTGGATTTCCAAAAGTTAATTTATCTGAAATTGTCATTATTGTTACTTTTGTACCCTCTAAGTTAAGTCGATGATCCATGATACATGCTAATGGAAATAACATAGGCAATTGTTTTCAATATTTTCTAAATTTAGCTTCCATAACATGTATAATACTAGTAAAAAGAGCAAAATTCTTATACCGATGAAAATTGTTAGCAATATAATAGAAATGATTTAAAACAAGTGGAGTAGTTAGGTAATAAACACCAGAACATGCAGTTGTTGCGTCGTAAAAAACTTTTAAAATTTTTTTAACATGACCACATATTTTCCAATCATGTAATTCTAAATCATATTCTGAGCCGTGTGAGTGTCGGCTATTATAATACACAGTAATGCAATATTCATAACTTTCATACGATTCAAGCATAAGATATGTTGAATTTCACCTATTGGCAACATCAGTTGCAAAATATTTTGATTGCAGCCCATTTTCTGTACATAGAGCAGCAAAAATTTGTTTTCCTGATTGTGAAACCGAAATATAATTAATAGCATATCTAATTTTTTCCAATTGAGGTTGTATAAATTTTAATCCATCTTGTACAATTAAATTAAACACATGACACACACAACGAATATGAAATAAAATACCATCAAAATGTGGATTACAGTGTTGTATTAATTTTTCAATTACTATATTATTTGAGCCTGCATTATCAAATGTAAAACTACAAGCCTTAGAATCACGTTTAAATTTATGTAACACACCTAATAAAAGTTGATAAAAATTATTTTCATTATGAGGATAGTCTATTTGTTTAAATGCTATTACTTTTTTATGCATTAACCAATTATTATCAATGTAGTGTGCAGTTGCAACTATGTATCCTTTTTTGTTACAACATGTTCATAAGTCTGATGTAAAAGATACAACACCGTTGTAATTATTAATATCATTAATAATAGCTTCTTTCTTAGTATTATATCTATCAATAATATCTTTACGAAGTGTATTTCTAGAAATACTAACGTACCTTGGTTGTAGATATTTTTGGACGAATGACATTCAATGAGGATTGTCCACCAAGCATAGTGGAAACTCGACATTTGCTATCAATTCTGACAGTCCTTCGTGTCGCATGAGTTCTTGTGAGTATATTCAGTTGTTCAGAGCGGGACTACTGGACCCTACTCCCAGAGATCCAAACTGGAGTTGTGCCTAATTTGTATTCAAACCTCCATGTTTGTATTGACACTTTTTGAAGTATCTGTTTAGATGAGTCGTGCCTATCCCCTTATGCCAAGTAAACTTCTCCTGACAGTGTTTACACTGTACTTTAAACTCAGGAACTCCCTTCACTTGTTTTCCAGTAGGCACCAACTCAAAATGCTCCCAGCACTGAGCCTTTTGTTTGGTGGCTTTTCATTTAGTGCTAGAGCCGATTGTAGTTTGTGTATCGGCATCTTCTTAAAAGTCTTCCAAATCAATTGGATCAGTGCTACCACCAAACTGATTAAGAATGTCTTCTGGAATTTGAATATCATTAAGACTACTGAAATTATCATCACTTCGATTGTATGCCATTTGGAATAATATAGTAAAGAGAATAGGAGAAAATGAAGATGTAGTAGAACTTAGAAACTAGAAAATAGAAATGTAGAGAATTAGTAGAAGTAAAAAATTATAATTTAAAATTATAGAGTAATATCTAGATAATAAGATACTAGATACTAATTAGAACACTAATATTGAGAGAATGTAATTTGAGAATTGTTAATGGATTGAGTATATAATTGAATGAGAGATAAGAGATTGAAGTGTGAAAAAATGAGTTTAGAAAATAGGTATTTATAGGAAAATAATGGAAGTAAAAAACAAAACAAAAAAATTGACCGTTGGGACGAGCCGGCTCGTGGGCTCGTGGAGCCGGCTCATTTTTTGGCCGAACCGAGCGAGCTCGGCCCTAGCTCATGCTCGTGGCTCGACGAACCCGAGCCCAAGTTGGGCCGAGGTTTTACGAGCCGAGCCAACGAGCTTTTTTGCCATCCCTAATCATGAGTGAAGTACTTTTTACTGTTAAGTGGACGAAAACCATTCACCAATCAAAAATGTGTTACAAACTTGAAAGGTGAGATCTCGATCTACCAAAAAAGTTGGTGACTCAATTGCATAAATACAATAAATTAAGGACCTCCGTTGCAACTTCTCAATACAATTAATATAATTAATCAGTAGATTAAAATTATTACACATCCAAAAGTAAAATCGGCGCTTGCAAATAAGATAATTAACTACCATTAATTAATGGTCAATCCGTACCACAAAGATAGACTCGTTTTTCTTATTTATCTGTCCTAAATTATAGGTTACTTACTTTATAAAGAGTATATTAAAATTTTCTTTTTTCTAATATACTTTTATTTAATTTACATTGTTATCAACTCAAATAAATATTCCAATTATAATAGAAAATTACATAAATTTATTCACACATTTACTCAAGTATACAATCAATAAATTCCACATTGCCTAGAAACACTCATCCCCCAATAACAAAGTTAACAATTGATTTCATTATTGTTTCAATGTAATGTAATGCAATTTAATTTCATGTGCATTCCAATTATAACTTAATGAGCATTTAAATTTATTAAATTCATGAATGACTAATATTAAATGGGCATAATAGGAAAATTGTGTGAAAAATTTATAATTTCAATTACGTCAAATGAGATTTCTTAATTTGTATGAAAAAAGAAACGAACATATTTTTGTGAGACGAAGAAAATATTACTCAGTGCTAAAATTCTCATTAATTAGAATAGCCGCCCATTTTCCAATGATTATAATAATATTGTAAATTCGCCCCTACACTCCCAACATTTGTCAATTGAGAAATAATTGATCAATTGAGTACATTTACCAAAATAAGACAATGTTCACATTTGTCAATTGAGAAAGAGTTGATCCATCGAATGACCTTACTAAAATAAGAAAATATTTCATTAGTGTTTAGACATACTATTGAAATTCTCATTAACCATTAAAGATAAGGGATAATTGCATGAAAGATTTCTAATATTTCAAAATTGTTAGAGATATGCACATAATCTAAAAAAATAGTATCAGATGTCTCCAATGTATGAAGAAATAGGCATCGTAGGTCTCTCTTGACAGTTTCCGTTAGATTTCTTCGTTAAAGTTTTGATTTGGACTGCACGCGTTTTTTTTTTCAAATTAAGCGATTGAAATTGCAGGAGGAAAAAATAGAAGTAAGATTGATACACTGTTGAGGCTTACACGTGTCCTTTAGGGTCAAAACTTTTCTGTCTTCCCTTCTAAGTGCCTCTTTCAACGTCTTTCGCGTAGAACAGTGGATGATCGACACCATCGTCGGCGACAAGAATTGCAACGAGAAAAGCACCGATTCCCGTGCCGGCGATGATATTGACGAAATCCACAATGCGCGCGTGGGAATCACTGGTCTTCGTTTGGATCTGAGACTTAAGGTGAACCAAGGCGGCACTGGCAACAATGCCAGTAGTTCATCCGCCGTCAATGCTTAAGACCCACACCTTTTTCCCTTCACAGTGGTACAACCACTTCTGCTCCAACTTAGAAAAAATCTCCAACGTCACCTTATCCAGGTCCATCACTCTAACGAATTTCGAAATTGAAAGAAGAATTGAAAGTGCAGTTCAAAAGCTTCACATATTGTAACCAGCAAATGAACCCATCTCTGATTTCTGTGCGGCAAGAAATCTTGTTGCTGTTGCTGCTATTGATTTGCACTAACATTAGAGTACCTTTGCGTTTGAGAGAAAATTACTGCAATATCTCAACAACCTGCGATTGACCTTACTCTAGTTTCCTAAAACTAATTTCTCCACTCCGCCTTTTGGACAAGCTCCTCGTTTGCTTCACTTTTTTCTTAGTCTTCACCCTTACCTGGCCAATACAAGTAACCTTAGGCGATGAGGGGTCTGGGTTTTAAAAACCGTAGCCTCTTTTCTTGCCAGTGGCGGTGAAAAAAGCACCGCCTTTGAGGCTATCATTGGTGCGCAGCTTGCGGCTGAGAGAGATGGAGAAAGAAATTCAGTAAATAATTACGGTAGAGAGTGATGAATTGAGAAATTCAGTGAATAATTACTCCAATCACTTAATTTTGGGAGAGATAGCGCGTGCACTCCAATTTTGGACATTAACGGAGAAATCTGACGGAAACTATCAAGAGGGACTTATGATGTCTATTTCTTTATATGTTGGAGACGTCTGTTGCTATTTTTTTTATAGTTATGGGCATATCTCCAACGATTTTGAAACGTTGGGGGACCTTTCATGCAATTATCCCTAAAGATAATTACAAATTTACAAAAAAAAAAAAAAATATCTACAATCACTATATATAATGTTCTAAAAAATGTAAAACGTAGCTATATGTGAAAGTCGGGTTTCAAGCTTTTTGGACCTAGGCACAGTCTAGGAGATGGCGATGTCTGAAAAAGCGTTTTCTTATTTTATTTATTATTTTACATATTATAAAAAATGAAAAAATTCAAAAAAAAATGGTCTTTTTGATTAAAAAATACAGTCGTCTTCTTAATTGTGCGCATATAGCCTAAACGAGGTATGTGTGTTTAAGGATGAATCTTACTCCATGCATCTAATTGAATAATTGAGTCCAAACAATATTATGTCATTTAAATTGGTCTTAATATTTTGCACAATATACCAAGATTATCACCCACGATTGTCTTATTGTGTTTAAAAGTTTTTTTTAAAAGAGTAAATAACTTTAAAAATCTTGTTTTTAGCAAAATAAACAACTTAAATATAAATTTAATTTACTTCTAAGCACAAACAAATATGCCCGTTTGACCGAGGTGGCAATCAAATTTTGAATTTATGGAAGGGATTTGGAGGAAGAATTTCATGAAGTTGAAACAGAACCTCAAAAAAGCACATTTGTTTATATTACGATGAAACATAGAAATAGAATTTTGTTGGTCAAATAATTTTCGAAAATCAGGTGTCAAAATGGAGAGGCGGGCACGAATCAACCAAATTGTTAAAAAAAAAAAAAAAAAATAGTAAATGTTTAAATATTTTAGTTGAAAACATTTTAAATAAAAATTGGACTGATGACCTGTTTGGGATTGATTTTAGAGTTTGACTGACAATGAGAAGTTTTTTTTAGACGTTGGTATCTATCATTTGCAAGTAGATTTTGAGAAATATCAAAATGGTAGTTTCTCATATTCTGCTTTTAACTTTTTCACTTATCTATTATTAAAATGTCAATTTTAACTCTAATTAATTAAAATAATTCTTTTTATGTCCTATGTTTATTATTATTCTAATTATAATACATTTCTAGGAATAATTTAAATTTATATTTAATTGATTTTTGTACTATATAACTAGCTTTTATTTTGTAATTTTTATAAATTTTGAGATAAAATAGATGTTTATATATTCACAGCAATGAATTACTTTTGTTTATCAAATGCTCAAATGCTAATTTTGAAATATAAATCAATTTTGAAACTATAGTTTATTAAACACTTATCCGATTCTTCTTATATTTAATTCATTCTATTATGTAGCATAGCAAAAGTTGATTCTATATTAAAAACAAAGCAATATCAAACCAAGCTATGATTTTTACGAATTTCATTAGGAGGTGTGTTAGCAGCTGGTAAAACTGCTGTGAGGCAGTGAACATAATAAAAATCGACGTTGATGGCCTGACATACTGAATCTTGTCGGAGGATTTTGTTCTGAGATTGAATCTCTTGTACATGACAGAGTCATATTGGTGAGTTGCACGAGAGCATAGCAAATCCTGAATTGGAAGGATTTTAATATATTTTGGTTGATTTCGATAATATAGATATAAATATCAAGCTCTTGGAAAATCTTGCATGATTCCTCAACATTTAATAGATTTAGTGGATTTCTAAGCACATATCTTGTTTTATTTATTTTTATTTTTTTACAAAGAATTATATTCAACTTGTACACAGTGAGTAATGAAAGTTAAAAAAATTGCAAATACATGTTACGAACCATATTAATATAAAATAATTAAATATATATTTTTGATATAGCAATACTACATAGAATTAATAACATCGAACAATTTAAGATACGAACTCTTTCATCATTTTAATCTACGCAATATTCTCTTGTTTTCACCTTAACTTTGCACTCAAAGCATCTCCTTTACTCAAATCCTACAAAAGTACAAATCGTGAAAGAAATTATAACTTGTTTAATTTCAAATAAAAAAACATTATATTCATATAGATTTAATAAGTTAAGATGTACTAAAAAGGTTGGTTTTAGAGTCTGTTTGACACATGTATTGTGAATAGAACTTTTAGCAATAGAATTTTTATTAATAAGTTGCTGACCGTTTGGTAGTGAATTCAAGAAGTGTTGTGAATATTAAATTGAATATTTGGCTATATATCTATAAAAGTACTTTTTTATAAACTTCACATTTATTTTTATTTGACTAAACATTAATTAGTTGTTATATATCTCATTTTTTTTATAAATAATATTTTTCACTATCCTATAATAACTATTAAAATTAATATCTTAATTAAATTACGATAACTCAATTGTTTTAGTATATACCATATTGTTTAAAATTAATATATTTAAATCAAACATATTATGTATAATTTGTATTATATTATTTAACAAGTCAACATATATATTTTTACTTTATTTAAATATATGAAGTGATAATTTGATACAAGTAATTAATGTTAAAAATAAATTAATATTTTTGTTTGATATATTAATTGTAATTTTGTTAATTTTTAAATTTTATTAAATGTTAAATACAAATACCCGTAAAACTACTTTTTTAAAATGATTTTCGGTCAAAAAGTGCTTATTGACTTTAGCCAAATAACCATAAATATAACCAAATGTAAATTTGTTTCTTAAAACTTTGGAACTTCTAAAAAACCCTTCCAAACACACTTAATATTTCAAATACATTATAAGAATCCATAAAAAAAAAATTATAATACAAAATTCTATTAAAATCTTATAAATTCGGAGAAAATCTAATCCACGAGAATATATAAAGCATAAGTATCACCACTGGTAATTATCACCGATCTATGTGGTAACTGTGTTGACATTAAATTATAGTTCAATGAAATGTGAAGATATGAAACTCATTTTATTGGGCATATCATTTGATGTCATATAAATTGGTGATTATCATCAATTGTGATAAATAGCAGTATTCTAAAAAGTCTAAAACTAGCTAGATTTAAAGGTCGAGTTTCAAACTTTTCGAATGTAAGTGACTTTTATGAAACAGTAACAAATAGCATTACTCTAAGAAATATGTTAAAATGTGAGTCGCGATCACCTAATTTAAGTTATAAATTCAAAAGAAAATTGTGGTTTTCCTAACAAGGAAATGGAAAATTAAAAAGAAATCAAAGGAGTTGAAATGTCAAAAGGAACTTATCAACTTGTCTTATTAATCATAACCTGTACCTAAAGTCATAAAAGAGTTATCTAAACAAGTAGTGTCATATTCCCTAAAATATTTCTTTTAGAAACAATACTCATGCCCTTTATGTCTTCTTCTTTTTTCTTTTTTCTTTTTTCTTTTTCCCTTTTATATATGACCACAAATATGATCTTAAAAAAAAAAAAGATGTAAATTAAAATATAGTTACGTTGAATAATTAAATAGATATAAACATATATAGTGATAGATTCTGATCTTAAAAAAATAGATTCTGGATTGAAAATAGCCTATAAAGCACTTCGATTGGCTTTTTTTGGATTGTTTACCAATATACCAATCAAAACTAAGAGATGGTCAAAATTTAGGCACGTTGGATGAGTTATTGTATATTTAGATTTGAATTGAATTTTTTTTAAAATTTTAGGTAAATTGAATCATAACAAGGAATCGTTAGTTTCCTTTTCAAGTAATTGTTATAATCAACCATAAGTTATTTCAAATTTTGTCTCAAAGAAATGATCGGTAAGTTGAACTAGTGGTCCACTTATCGAATCAATACTCGATGACATCGTATTTTAATCGAAAATAATCAGGTCGAGTCGATCCAGTAACAATAAATCGAAACTAATTTATTTAGTCTAACCTTCAATAATAGAAACTTTAATTTCTTTCTATTTTAATTTTTCCTTCAAGGGATTTTCATTCTAAAATCACAAAAAAAATTTAAAAAAAATTAATTTAAAAATGAAAAGGACAGCAAAGAAAGTTCAACCAACAGCCCAACATTTGGATTGCTTTCCTGCATGAAAGACGGAGGCCAATAATCCCACCACCCCACTCCCCCACCCCACCCCAACCCCACCCCACCCCCACCCCCACCCCCCACCCCCACCCCCACCACGCCTTGATAACTGACACTCACACCCGTTACCTATACATACACTCAAGTGTATCTATTTATATTAATTATAATTTCTATTTAATTAATTATAATAATCAATTTGATAAGCCGGCTTTACAGCGGGGATGACGACAAAGAAACTTTAATTTTTAATTTTATAAACAATTTATGATTATTTGACAGGCTGTAATAAGGAATTTAATTAACAATTAATTTCAATATTTAATAGAATGTTCCAACTTTATTCTTAATTAAATTTTATTTTTCGATGACAACCATGCCACCATGTTTCGTTGCTGGAACTTAAATTTTCTCGGTATGAAACCTTCGAACGTGTGGAGCTCACGACAAAAACATGTGTTTTTACAATTGATGACTATAAAATAAAAATTAATTAAGAATAAATTTTATCTTTATATTTTTGTGGTCTATTTAAATTATTTGTAACCTTCTTTTATTTACTTTGGTTCTCGAATTTCCAACTTTCAAAAGTAAAGTTATAGTACTCTCCAACTTATTTAAATATGAATCTGGATCCCTACGTAACAAAAATCTACAAAGTTGGAAGACAAAATCGTCCAGTTATTAATGTCCAACTTTAATTCGCTCGAAAATTGCAGTTGATTTTAACAGTCACATAAATTGAGACCCAAACTTTCATTTTAAAAGTTAACAATCCAAAACCACAATACTCAACATCCCATCTCTAACTTTCTTAACTCTAAACTCAACTTTTTTTTGCGGTGAAATATTTTTAAATTTTTTCAAAAATAGGTTTGAAAAGATAGTAAAGTAATTTTACAAAATTTCAATTAAATACTACAAATATTTAGTAAATAATTTTGTTTGCCCATAGTTTTGAAAGCCCACCTAATCGTATCATTTAACTTGTGTGCTATAAGAAATGTGCTTATAAATTGTTCTAGCCAAATTTTCCACACCATAATAGTAAACATCACGATGATATCATCAAACAAAAGGGATAAACTTGCAAGAAATTGACTTGAAAAAATCAAACATCACATATTTATTTAATATTATAAGAGATCGTTTTCATAGTTGGATTTTTATCCTAAAACGACGCACGAGTTTATTATCGACTGATCTAGATGTTGACGGCATTATATTAATTTCTATTTACGAGGAACTTTTTTTTCTAAGAAGAAAAAGTTGTACCTTAGATTTGATAAAATTACATTACAAGAACAACATTTGATTGAAGCAAGAAATAAATCATTTTATTTTTATTGAAATGAAGAAAGTATGCACGGGAAAATTATTTTTTAAAAATTTAAGATATATTTTAAGTCGTAACATCGTTGATATAACTCAACGATTCGAAAGACAATTTATTTCACATTAATGAAACATAAATCATGGGCATATTCTAAGTTGTAACAACGTTATGACAACTCAACAATTTGAATGACAAAAATTAACATAAAACATGACGTTGCAATATTTCAATGATTTAATAAAACAAATATTACTCATTATTAATGAAACATAAATTATGGACGTATACTAAAATGTAATAACATTGTGACAATTCAAAAGCTCGAAAGACAAATATTACTTGGTACTAACGAAATGCAAACTAGATCATACAAGGTAAGTTTCATATATCAAGCCGAAAAGGAAAATCTACATAGTTAAATATGAAATGTTAAGAAGATATTTTTTTAAAAAAAAGCTAAATTATAGCAAAGATTTTAGCAAGATTGATTTGAATAGGTGGTAGTGGGTATGGACCCCATTCGTAGAGTGTTAACGAGCTGGCCTTTCTAAAACCCTTGATTGACAGACTGTTCCTACCCCTACACTACCCCCACCCCTCCAAGAAAATCGAACCCACTTCGTATATTAATTTCCCCCCTTCTCTTCAAATCATTTGATATTCTGCAAAGCTTTCATTTTTTTCTGTGTTGGGTTTATTTTCTTGAAATTGCTTGATAATAGAAGAAAAAAGTGTTATAATGGCTGAAGAAACCAAGAAATCGACTACTGAAGAAGTTGTGGTATCTGATGTTTGTGTGGCGGAGACACCCACGACTGCGGTTGTAGAGAAGGAAGCGCCGCCGCAGCCAGAACCTGAGGTGGAGAAGGTTGAGAAACCGGTGGTGGAAGGTGAGAAAGAGGCGACGGCTGTTGAAGATGAGAAGGTAGCTGAATCGGCTTCCTTTAAGGAGGAGAGTAATAAGGTTGATGATCTTATTGACCCAGAAAAGAAAGCCTTGGATGAATTCAAGCACTTGATTCAGGAGGCACTCAGCAAGCATGAATTCACTGCTCCGCCACCTCCGCCGCCGGCCAAGGAGGAGGAGAAAAAACCTGAGGAGAAGAAAGAAGAAGAAGAATCAAAGCCTGAAGAGAAAAAAGAAGAAACTTGTGAGGAGGCTCCGGCTGAAGTTCCACCACCAGCTGAACCCATCAAAGAAGAGGCAGCAAAGCCGGAACCCGAGGCTCCGGTGGAGAAAAATGAAGAAGAAAAAATCACCCCACCACCGGCTGCGGAACCACCAGTAACCGTGGTTGAAAAAATTGAAGAAAAACTTGAAGCTGTCGAACAAATCAAAGAAACTATAATCCATGAAGTCACTCCACCAGCCCCACCACCGCCAGTAGCGGAAGAGTGCCCACCAGCACCAGAGGCGGAGAAGCCGAAGGTGGAGGAGGAAACAGCACCACCGCCACCGCCGGAGGAGGTTCAAATCTGGGGAATTCCACTGTTGGAGGATGAAAAGAGTGATGTGATTCTCCTCAAATTCTTGAGGGCCAGGGACTTCAAGGTCAAAGAAGCATTTTCCATGCTCAAAAATGTCATCTCCTGGAGAAAGGAATTCAAAATTGATGAACTATTGGAAGAAGAAGGAATCGGAGAAGAAGGGCTCGAAAAATTTGCATACCTCCATGGAGTGGACAAAGAGGACATCCCGTTTGTTACAATGCTTTCGGGGAGTTTCAGGATAAGGAATTGTACAACAAAACATTTGCTGATTCCGAAAAAAGGGCCAAATTCTTGAAATGGAGGATTCAGTTTTTAGAAAAAAGCATTAGGAATCTTGATTTCAATCCAGATGGTATATGCACTATTGTTCAGGTTAATGATCTCAAGAATTCGCCTGGACTTATCTTGTTCAAGAAAGAACTTCGCCAGGCTACTAATCAGGCTCTCCAATTGCTCCAGGATAATTATCCTGAATTTGTTGCCAAACAAGTAAGTGTTTTTAATCCAATTTTGTTCATATTTTTATTATCCTTTTTTGATTCATTGAAATTCTTGATTTGTTTAGGAGAATTTGATTGATTTATTAGCTTTTGGAATCCTATGCATGTAGAATTTATTCATTAACACTTGGCCCCGCGCATTTATGTGGAGAAGTTGGAGGGTTAAGGGTACACCATAGTTAAATAAGAAGGAGGTGAACTGCTCAGAATGAATTGGGAAAGTTAAGACGAGTTGTTGAAATATAATTAGTTAATTAACTATATATACACAAACACCATAAAAAGTTTAAATAGTTCTTTGAAGTCAATGATATTCATAACAATGTAGAATTGTTTATTTTATTGAAAAGAATGCAGCCAAAAGACCTAGTAACCGATTTCATCTTGGTTTTTTAAGCATGGTTTTCAATTAGGGAAATTGGACCTATTTCCGGATTGATTTCTGGTTTTCCTGGTCAAGCCAGATCGGTTTTTGAAACACTGTTTTAATTAGGACTGTATGTGGGTTTGTTCTGCGTCTGTTCTTATGAATATTTACTATGTTCTGTGTTAATGGTACTAATTCGATGTGTTCTTGGCAATTTTTAGGTGTTCATCAATGTTCCGTGGTGGTATGTAGCCTACAATAGGATGATCAGTCCATTCTTTACTGCAAGGACCAAGAGCAAGTTTGTATTTGCAGGCCCTACCAAGACTGCTGAGACCCTTTTCAAGTTAGTAAATTTCTGTAGTTTCTTTTTTGTGATTGATACTCTTTCGGTCCCTGGTTTTGGTTTTTGTTCTAGTTGGGTGATTGAATTTCAAGTTTTAATTCGTGTCTTTACTGTAATATATCAGGTACATAGCACCTGAGCAAGTACCGGTTCAATATGGTGGCCTTAGCCGGGAGGGTGAACAGGAATTCACCATTGCTGATCCTGCAACAGAGGGAACTATTAAGCCAGCAGCGAAATACACCGTTGAATTGCCAATCACTGAGGTGTGCAATTCTTTTCAAATTACAAAATAATAATTCCACATTCGAGAAGTTGAATTGACTGCACAATTAGCGTAGGGATTTTTATTCTAATGGTGATCATTGAATTGTTGGATTTGCAGGCTTGCACTTTGGTTTGGGAGGTTAGAGTGGTAGGTTGGGATGTCTCTTATGGAGCCGAGTTTGTGCCTAGTTTCGAGGGTGGATACACTTGGATTATTCAGAAGTCAAGGAAGATTGGACCGGCCGATGAACCCATAATCAGCTGTAGCTTCAAAATTGGGGAACCTGGGAAGGTTGTGCTTACATTTGACAACCAAACTTCGAAGAGGAAGAAGCTTCTCTACAGGTCCAAGACCAAGCCCTCTGATTAAGAATTATGAGAATAATGCATATGATAAGAAGGGTTTCTTTTGTTCATTTTCACATTCATTTTTTGTGATTGATATTAAACTTAGAGTTAAAAGGTTTGGGGGTGTTATTGTTTGATATTTGTTGTTTTTAATGAAAATTTTGTTGGATTGTTTAAATATATTGTGAAACTATTTGGGAACGCGACAACTATGGATAAGATATAGAAATGTGTACAACGGGTCGAATGTGTGAAATGTGGAACGAACATATTTACAAATGGAATGTGGACACAAACTTTTGTTGATACTTTGATGTTGTACAGTGTGTAAATTGTGATATTTGGACAATGCTTTTTGTTTCTTTTCGTGGATATTGATGTTTATTGGATTCTTTACATAGCTGTTGTCCTTTTGGCTTTGGAGATTGGTTCATTCTTCTATGTTATTCTTCCTATCTGGCTTTACATGCCAGAAATGCCAATCTGTCAAATTCAATTTTTGGTTATTGTAATTAATTCTGAAGAGGTCCACGGCCTCGGTCGGCAACCTTGTTCGCTTTTGGTATAAGCGCCCACCTAAGGTCGACCTGATCGTGAGACTTGTCTTGCACAAACCCTTTAGGAGGGCATGTTTGATATGTTGTATTGGACTTTAGTATGGCTTCGATTGGCAACCTCGTTTGCTTTTGGGATAGGTGCCCACCTAATATCGACCAAACTTTGTCATAATATGTGGTTATAGGACTTAGGTTGAACAGTTTCTTTAGGTCATGTTTGTGTACGTTGTACTAGATAGTACCATGACCTCCATTGGCGACCTTAGATAAATCCTTATCTAAGGTAGACCCGCCTACATAATAGTATGTGGTAGCGTTACATAGTATATTTAGATATAGGGGAATTTAGGTTGTGTTTGATTGACACATTTTCATGGAAAATGTCACATCAATGAAAAAAAATTTCTACTTTTGGTTGTTTGATTGCACTTGGAAAATGAAAATGATTTTCAAGGTACAATAAATTATACTTTTTGCCACTTTCTTGAAAAATATTTTCTCACCTATTTGGTGGATTTTTTTTTCCACCTTACATGGAAAATATTTTCATTTTCTACCATTTTCCGTGGAAACCAATCAAATACCACCCTTAGATATTTAGACAAATACAAAATGTTCTTTTTAAAAATAGCAACTTTTAATAATAACAACTTTTTGGTACAAAAAAGTCATGTATATTTTTTTGTTGAAATACTGTTGAACTGTCGTTTATTTTTCCTTCTTCTACATCTTTTGCAATCAATTCAAGATGTCGAACAACAATTGCTCAACCCACTTTTCGTTTGCTCTTTGATTTTCACATTCTTCTTCTTCAACTTGACATTAATTTATGAACTCAATTTCTTTCAATAATTTTTGTGCAATTATATTAAAACATATTTCAGATCTAAAAAATAATCAAACTAATTTAACAAAAATTTATTGAATTTTTGTTCTTTTATAATCTAAATTAATCTATTAAAATAATAACTTATTTGGGATGGATTAGTTGGTGGCGAAAAGGTGTTGGTACTAGGAGGTGGGTGGTGAAAAAAAGATTTGATTTTAATAAATTAATAAATTTGATTTTAAATTAGATTTGAATAAGACATACTAAAATATATTTGTTTAAAATAAATATTTTTCAACTTGTTTTAAAAGTTACCATTTTTTAAATGTAAAACCTGCAAAAGATATTTTTGCTATAATTTCTTCTATTTATTTCGTTGTACTACTAAGTTACTTTTTAAGATTAAAAAAATAGAATAGGGGAGGTGTGCAAGAATCTTGAGCCATGTAAAACCTATGTTTATATCAAAAAAACTGTCTTTTACAGTGTCATCATAAGATTCTTAGTTGTCTTTATGAAATGTATGATAATAAATAATACTATGTCTTAAAGTTTGGTTTCTAATCATTCTTCCCCCAAAGAGTGCTAATAAATAAAGTGGTTGTTCATCACACTCTCTGGTCATAATCAAATAAAATACCAAGAAAAAGAACCCACAAATAGTGCTAGGAGAAAACACTGTCCTTTCATATTATTGCAATCTCAAGCAAACATCATTAAATTCACCCAACAAGAAAACCATATTTTATGTCAGAATTGTGTACAACTTAATTATATTGTATATTTGTCTCTTCGACTATATATCAATGTTCTACATTAATAGAATTTCAATATCACGAGTAGAGTCTATGTTCTTCCTTATAAATAAAACAATCTTATTCCTTGTGGATTCCAAAGAACTATATTCATTGAATCTTTCACAAATACGATAATAGATGAAACGATAGATTAATGGCATGAAATTTATATAACTTTAATTAAATATGACTTAATTTGTTATTGTTGTACTATTATTCACATGACCCATTTTTATAACATAAAAAAAAACTATTCAATTTTCACACTAATTAAATGATTCGCCACTATTTGGATTCCTTGTATCATTACATCTTTTAATAAAAGATAGAAAAATGTGAACATAAAAAAGTAAAAAAAGTGATGCACTTGTGAAACAAAGAGAAAGTGAAGCATGATATTGGCATATGAAATGATTGTGTATAGTCTAATTTAAACCCCTAACCCCACCCAAACAACCAAAACAAACACACATCCCAACATATCTAATACCAATTCAAAATCCAAAGCCACATGGTAAAGGGCAATATGGTAATTTTGATGGTATATTTAGTATTTTAGACAATATTGTTATGTGTAATTATATTCACACTAAATTTTAATTGTAATAAAGATCTTTAATTATTGCTCAATTTTGTATTTATGTTCATAACTATTTTTTATCACATTCTTATCATCAACATATTAAATTGTACACATCTTATTTTTTTTTTTTTATGATGATTTATGTCCAAAAAATTAATTAAGAGAACGTTAAAAAAAATTGCATCTCATATTTTGTAATAAGCAAAATAAATAACAAATATAAAATTTTGACAAAATATTTGCCCCCTCATTTCAATGCACATTAGTAGAATATTTGGACAAAAATCATCATTAAAGATAATAAGTAAAAATTAATTGAAAGTTAATAATAAAAATACGATGAAAAAAATTTGGGGACATTTCTAAAATTTCAAAAGTTGAAGGGCCTTCATGCAATTAAAACACGATGTAAATAATACAAAATATAGTGTGAATATAATTAATTTATTATTATATATATGGTGGTTATATTGGTAAAATATTTTTTATTTGTTGCACTATATTTGTATTTAATGTCATCAATCTTTATTCATTGTAGCATTTATGTCTATAACTTTTTTTCGTCGAATTCTTATCTTCAATCTTTCATTAATTTGCACATCTTATCATTAATGATGGTTGTGTCAAAGTATTCTATTTGTGTGCTTTCAAACGAGGAAAAAAATATTTTTTCGCATTTTTGAATTTACTATTTTATAAAAAAAATATATAATGAACAAATAAGTTGTTTTACGCTCTCCCATAGAACTTTTTGGACAGAAATTGTTATCATAGATATTGTGTGCTAATTAATAGAACAATGAGATAAAAATACAACAAAAAATTGAGGACATAAGTACTACAATAAAGCAAAGATTGAGAAGATCTTAAGGATAATTAAAATGTATGCAACAAAAAAAAAGCCGTAGTAGTGTAAATTAATTACTGTTATGAAATTAAAGGAAGAATTGAGAAAAATATAAGAGAGGTAAATGAATTGTATAGTTTTATTATAACTATAGACCCATATTTATAAAGTTCCAAAGAAAATTACAAAACGATTTAGATACAAGCAAATAATGTTTATCTAAGTATCATGATAATACTAAGTAATCATCAATAATTATCCTATAATTTTACAACACTTCCCATTTGACAACTATTTCTACAATAATTGTCCCGTTAAAAATTTTGTTTGCCAAATATCAAAAGAAAGAAGAAAAAAAGTACAGTTAATTGTTAAAATTTTGAAGTATTAAAAAAATAATATATCATTAAAACCTTGCCAGAAAAATTCAATAGGACAACCTAGACTAAGGAAGAAAAGTACTTCTCATCATGTTAATCATTGAAGATCTTTGAGTCGACATCATCACAATCTCATGAACCAATTTTTTTGAATATAGATGTCGGCAATGTTTTTTGTCATACTAAATTGTCACTTGAATGAATTTGTAAAACATCGATGTCACCATTCTTCTGAAGCTCTTGTATATAGAAGAATTTTAGATAAATATGCTTTGTCCTACCTCCTTTGATGTAGCATCATTTGAGTTGTGTAATACAAGTTGCATTGTCTTCGTACAATATTGTTGGACTATCATTTGTTGAAGCTAATCCGCATGATACTTGGAACGATGTGTCATGTTCCTCAACCATCCACATTCTCGACTTGCTTCGTGGATTGTAATAATTTCATAATGATTTGAAGACATTGCTATCAAATTTTGCTTCACAGATCTCTATGATATAGTGGTTCCTCTACGTGTAAACATATATCATATTTGTGATTTAGCTTTATGTGGATTAGATAGATAACATGCATCTGCATATTCTACTAAAGAAGATCTTAATTTTTGTCAATAGTACATTTTAGGTAATGAATAATATGTTTAACACCATTGCAATGTTTTTGAGTGGGTGCAGAGCTATGTCTTGTAAAGAAGTTTATAGAAAAAACTATGTATGGTCGAATGCAATTTGCAAGATATGTTAATGTACTAATTGTACTTAAATATGGTATTTCAGATCCAAGAATTTTTTTTCTCATCTTCAAGTGGGCAAAATGGATATTTTTTTTCACATCAAGTGATCGAACGACTATAGATGATGTCAATAGATGTGTTTTATCCATATAAAAATGCTTTAAGACTTTTTTTGTATAAGAATATTGATGAACAAATAATCATTCTAGAAAATGTTCAATTTACAATCCAAGTCAGAATTTTGTTTTTCCCAAATCTTTCATCTCAAATTCATTTTTCAAATAATTCGAAGTTTTGTTGAACTTTTCAAAAGTTCATATAAGGTTTAAATCATCAGTGTAAACTACTACAATTGCGATTCCAACATTTGTTTTTTTTAATGAAAAACATGGCCATACATCATTGTTTTTATAACCTTCTTTCAACAAATATTCACTAAGATGATTATACCACATTCGTCAAAGTTGTTTTAATCTATATAATGATCTTTGTAATTTAATTGAGAACATAGTTATTTGGAATTATCATTTGCTTCTGGCATTTTAAATCCTTCAAGAATTTTCATGTATATGTCACTATCAAGTGAACCATACAGATATGCAGTTACTATAACTATAAGAAGCATATTGAACATTTGTGACAATTAAACTTATTAAAAATCTAAATGTGATAGTGTTCATTATGGGAGAATATGTTTCCTCATAATCAATCACAGTTCTTTGTAAAAGCTCTTGGGCTACAAGTCGAGCTTTGTATGTTGTAATTTCATTGTTTTCTTTCATCGTTCTCACAAAGACCCATTTATATCTGACTGGATTATATTTTCATGGGTTCGAATTACATGTCTAAACACTTTACGTTTTTCTAGAGAATTCAACTATGTCTATATGACTACTTTCTATTTTGGCCAATCATTTCTATTTTGAGAATTTTTAATAATTGTGGTTCACGATTCTCATTTTTCATGATATCAAGTGCCACTTTAAAGGCGAATATATTGTCTATGACAATATTATTTAGTTCCTATAATTTATGAGATAATAAATAATTTATTGAAATCTCATTATTTTCGGACACTTGTTGTGACGCCCCGAAACTTAACTTTCGGGTATCAAGAGCTACTTAAATTCATGATTTAAAATTTTCAAAGATTTTGACTAAATAAAAGAAATTTCGTTTGATACCTAAATGATATCGTTGAGTTGCAAAATTTTTAGGAAAGCACTATTGATTAATATACTAATGATATGCCAAATTTGAAAAGTCATCGGCTCATGACCTATTTATAATAAATTTTGGAAGGTGCTTGGTCGCAATACACTTTCGGTTTGCGCCTCACCGATAAGAAAATATGTATAAGCTTTTATACACATTAGAAAATAATGTGTATAAAACCTCTATGTAAAATAATAGGTATAAAACCTAATGAAAGATAATTCCCTATATAACCTCTATGTAAGATTTCATAACAAGAAGATGAATGTAAATACTTCAAACTTCATCCCAAACACACAAGACCAGTATGATTCTTTGTTGTTGGGTGCAGCCACTTTGAAGAATTTTATAAAATACATTTCAAATCCCTTTTCTGTGAAATTTGTGGGGTTAGAAATATATTTAAAACTAGTTTTATCTAGTAAAATATGGAAAATTTATAAAATCATCCTATAGGGACAATTGAGTGAAAACCGTGAGGGGACCATCTTAAAGCGTGGCAAATATTCATTCGACACCATGACACTAAAATATTCATATCTCATGCTACACACATCAAATCAATGGAGTCTTTATATTTATGTAAAGAAAACTCAGCTCTGAGACGATATACATATTTTGAGAGTCTCAAACACATTTTTGTGGAGTCCGTGATGGTATTTGGAACTTGGTCATGAAACTGTCCACTCCTAGATTTCTTAAGTTCTCTAACAAAATATTCTAAACCATCACCATAATGTGTAAGAAAAACAACATATACAATAAAACTTACTTTTAAAGTACAACTTAACATTTTTATCATCCTTTAGCATATATTAAATACCACACATATTTACCTAGTGAGCTATAGGCTCTGGAAAAACTTACAAAAGAAATATTTGTAATGTTATAGTTCGTTCAAAATCCAACGTTGAGCACCTCGACTGACTCCGACCAATCTAGCGATCACGTATCTCGAAAAATTAATATGAATAGTATGAGTATAAGAAATACTCGATGAAGACATCATGTTCGGATTTAACATGTTAATATCAAAGCGAAAGAAAAGCAATTAAACACATACTTTCATATTAGGCTTTAAGCACCTTTAGGACTTGTCCTAAAAGCATGTATAGATATCTATCTCGATGGACTTGTCCACCAAATTTCCATATTATGGTTTGCATGCAAAACTTAAGCTTAAGATATTATCATGAAAATCCTATCACTTGAGCATTGGATAGTGTCTTACCTTAATAATCAAGTAACGTGCTTGAAAAATATGAAAAACTCTATGAATCCAAAATCCTTAAAAATTTCTTGCACCAAAATCCTTACAATGAATGGTGGAAGGATAACGCTTATACATACGGAGATAATGGTAGGTTATGAGAAAGAAGGTTATTAATTCACCGCAACCGCCATTCAAAAGCTTATCTCCAATTTTTTTGTAATTTGTGAATGATTATCTCATTTCATGCACTAGCGTCCAAATAGAAGCCATATATATATATATATATATATATATATATATATATATATATATATATATATATATATATATATATTACCAATGGCACTCCTTAATAAATTCCTAAATTAATTGTTTCCTTTTCCCAACATCCAAAGGATATATCACGTGCTCACTCCCGCCAACAATCCTTAACTATTTGGGTAACTCAGATTAATTTAGAAACAATATGGCTTCTAAAAATCAAGTTATGCTTTTATAACATGCATAGGATGAAATGATTGATACAACAAATATCAACAAAACATTTCAACAAAATACTTCATAAAATTTCATAAAAAATTACAGATAAAATATTTTTTGGAGATCTGCTAATACATAAAAGAAATTACTACTAAGAATTTCCCTTTCGAAAAATCCCGAAAATATCTGAAAAACTAAACTGAATTACAAGCTCTGAATAACGTGTACCTGTTTACAAGCTTTTACACTTTGGATTGAGAATTTTCTTTATACAAGGGAAGGTATTGTAAGAGAGCAGTTTTTGTGTGGAAAACACTTGTGAAAAAACTTGGTTCTTACGAATGAAGAACTTCTCCTTATATAATAAAATTCTAGGGAGCAGAAACAAAAATTAAATCTAAAACAAAGATTCTTCTTTACATAAATGCGCAACCTTTACATCTTTTCTTTGCAAGCGTTTCACCGAGAAACATCTCGCCAAATTCTTGAAATGAAAATTCTTCAAAAAGTCGACATCTTTGAAAAAAAACGTACCGGTGTCTTTCTTTTTCAAAAGATCTATAGTATTCATCGGCATCTTTGACAAATTTTTCAAAAATCTTTTCGGCAAAGATCGAATTTTCAAATTTCACAGTTTGTCTGCGACATCTCCCTATTTCAAAAGATTTGTCCGGCAAATTTCAAAAGTTTCTTGGCATCATCTCGGAAATGAATTCTTTTGCAGTAATTACGGATTGTCGCTTTTTGCACGGCATGGCATCTTCTCGAAACTTTTGTGAAGAAACGAATCTTCTTTTTAAAGCAAAGATCTGTCACGAATTTTGATTTTTCTACAATTTGACTGTTCTAAGTATCAAAATTGTGTTCTACTGTAGGGGAAAAAGACATTCCTGAGTCTGAATTATTACATCCGTAATCTTCATGTTCTCCTCTGAAGCTACCACCCTCCGAATTATTTGGAGATTTCTTTGGATTCTGGTGCACTTCTTTGATTTCTTTTTCTTTATCATGTTCTTTCTTTCCTAAAAAATTATTAATGGCTTCATTAATTACATCTTCAATTTTTTTCTTTCTAGCAATTTTCTTTTTCTTTTGGATGAAACTTCATCTTTTGCATTTCTTGAATTTGAGAAAGGAGTTTATTAATTGAAATGACATCGTCTTACGGGTCTTGGCTTTCTTGCAAAATTTCTTTACTTTTACCTCTACTATTTTGGGTTTTTGGATCTTTAGTTGGGCTTTGAGATGGGCTTGAAGAATAATCAACTAAAAGGTCAAATTTGCCACTGGGCTGGCCAAGTGTGTCCCAGATTTGGGTCTTTTCTAAAGATGTAGGGAAATCAACAGTTCCCTGAGTCTGTTGGACTTTTGGCAAGTCCACAGTCATTAACGGATTTGATGAGTCTTTACTAGCTACCGTTTGGGCTGGACTAGCTTTTGACTTCTTAGGCTCAATAGTACCCTTTGGATAAACAAGTCTTAATTTAATAATTTCTTGTTCTAAAGAAGATACCTTTTTCTGTAAGGAGGTTCTTTCTGAAAGTAAAGCTTGGTTAGATTCATTAATAATCTTAAAATTGTTTTGCATGCACTCACAGTGAGTACAAAAAATCTTCTTGTCTTTACTAGGGGAAAAATCTAAAGGGGAATCTTGGAAATTTTTCAAAGTTGGAGAAATAAAAAAGTTTAAGCCAATTAACTGTCTAGCTGCATCTAATGCTTCTTGAAAGCTAGGAAAACCTTTTTAAAGAGGATCTTTAAAATTTTTTATGCAATCTATAACTTCTAGCCATGAATGGTAAATACCTGGATTATTTCCCTTAATTACTACATAAAACTTGAACTTAATTCTATTCTGATTGAAATGTTTTGAAAGTGCATTTAGAGTTGCAAGAAAATACTTTTGTTCTTTTGGATTCTTGTTATAAGATATCCACAAATTATCTAAAATACATCTTTCTTCTCTAGAAACAGAAATATGTGGTAAAACTTTTAAAGAAATGTTGCTATTTGGAAAACATAAAAGTTCTTGGTTACCAAATCGATGCGATCATGAATAAAAGGTATGTTCGACTACTTGAAGTCTGAAGTAAGGCTGTTGAAGCAAAAGAATTCCCAGAGGGAATTCCTAGTCTTAAAGGAGGTCCGGACATCTGTAGGAAAACACAAAACAATTAATATTCCTTAGTAGAAATCATCCTACTTAAAATATCTCACTTTGCTTTGTTATCTATGCCTTTAATATGTTCAAAACTTATATTAATTCCGGTATTTGTAATTCTATCTACAAAATTTAGCCATCTTCTTCTATTGCTTTTCTTAGAATCTAACTTAAGCTTATTGTAGAAAGAAACAATGGTGCGCAATAACATTCTTATCAAAATTTCTTTCTTAGAAACTATAAGCAGTTCGAAACTATCTAGGCGTAATTAATTGCTAATAATTTCGCATCTATACTACTCAAATTTCCTTTCTCTTTATAATTGCCACTATTGTATCTACATATTATTTACGTAGTTTTGTCTGCATATTTATTGGGTTTGCATAAAAGAATAGCTCCCCATCCTAAAATACTACCGTCTGTTTCTATAATTAAGAAATTTGTGTCTAAAGGCATTGCTAATTTTGGTAGACTTCTAATTTTCTCTTTAATTATCTGAACCAATTTAATTTCTTCTTGGTTAAAATGTCTTTGTCCTGTTGGTGAAGTCTTTGAATATAATGGACCTGCAATTTTTCCTAAATCTTTAATAAATGGTCTGGCATAATTTACTAGTCCTAAGAACTTTTGAATCTGCTTAAGATCTTCTAATTTGTCTGAAAATTCAAGGGCTTTTTGAGCTATATGAGGCTGAAGGGATATACTCCCTTGTCCTATATTTACTCCTAAAAAGTCTATGAATTCTTTAAACAATACCATTTTCTTCTTACTTATAATTAACCCATGTGCTATGAATTCTGAAAAAACAATCTGTAAATGGCCTCTATGGTCTCTCCTATTTTCTTGAATACTAAAATATCATCTATGTATGTGATTTGCAAACTTACTATGTTTGTTAAAGATACTATCCATTTTCTCTGAAAAATACACAGTGCGTTCTTTAATCAAGAAAGGCATGACTAACCATTCAAAATGTCCTTCTGGAGAAGTGAAAGCTGTCCATTCTATACTATCAGGGTGCATTCTAACTTACCAAAATTCTGATTTTAAATCAAACTTACTAAAAATCTTGCAATTCTGGATTCTATTTATAAGAACTATCTTATCACGGTAATTTATAAGCGTCTTCTATTGTATTATCATTTAATCTTTTATAATTAAAAACCATTCTGCTTTTGCCTCTAACTATCTCTGAATGTTTTCTAACTATAAAAGCTGCTGATCTATGAGGGCTATCTGATTTCCTTATTACTCCTAGCTTAAGTAAATCTTTCGTGTGCATTTTAAAATCTTCTAAGTCTAGATTTGTAGCTTCTATATTTTTACATCTAATTATGTATTCTGGACTTTTAATCTTAAGCTCACATGTAACTTTGTCTTTTTCCCAATACTTTAAAACATTCTCTCCTAAAATTTCCATCTTTTCTAATTTAGAAATTAAGCTTTTTATGTCTTGTTCTGTTACTAGAGTATAGTAAATCTTTTCATTATCAAGGAGATCTATTGGGTCAAAATCAAAGTCTTCTAAATTATTATATTCATTTCCTAATTCCTCTTCTTCTAGGGCTTGATTTTCTATCAGCTGACATTCTCTTTCTATTTTACATGGGCATTCTTTCTTACTACTACTACCACCACGCTTCTCTGTGCACTCTGATGGAAAGGAAATAGTCCGGGTTGGACTAAATAATGTATGTTTCGAAATTGTATAAAATCTTTAGTAATTGTAATACTATCATTGTCTTTTAATAAAAACTTAATCCTAAAATAAAGTCTCTGTGTCTTTAAGATTCAATGGTCTTACCCATGTTGAGTCTCTAGGTAATGTGTATTCTATACTTAATCCATGAGTTTGTCTCAAAACTAATCTTACTATTTGGTCTTAATAACTCAGTATAAGTATAATGGTCTCCGTCCATTTGTTGAGCATCTATTGGATTCTTAGACTTTTCTATGTATCTTTCTGGGATTAATTTTTTATTAATTATACAATTACTACATCCTGAGTCTATTAATCCTAAACATTTTATGATTTAATCTCCTATTCTAATTTGACATTTTACTTTAATACTTTTAAGTTTTTCTGAATTACATACAATCTGAACTAATTCTAGGTGTTCTGGAATTTGTTCTTCTATCATTATTCCTTTGCCTTTATTATTAGATTCTAAGATTTCTAATCTCTGAACTAATAATTTCTGCATATCTTCAACATTTTCAATTCTTCTTCTAAGAATTCTAATTTCAAAAATCTCAATTTGTTCTGTTGTAATTTCTGGTTTAATTTCTTCTTTTTCAATTAAACTATTTATTTCTAAGCATTTAATACATGCTTCTTTATAACATTCTAAACACTTAGTTCTAAGCTTTCTAGGTGGATACCAATTACATAAAAAACATGCTGTACTATCAAGACTGTTCTTTTGCCAATTATGATTCTGATCGTTTTCTATAGTTTGTACTAAATTTAATTCTTCTTGATTCTCGATTCTTCTTTAATCTTGAAATTTGTAAATTCATCTAAAATTTCATAATCGAGTCTTCTCTTTGTTCAAAATTCTCTTCTATAGATATTATACTATAGATGGATTCATTATCCGAAATATATTCATCTAATTGAATTAAATCTTCATTAGTACATTCTACTAAGATACTCTTTTTATCATAACTATTTAGTCTTTTAGGACATGTTCTTGCTAAATGTTCATTACTATTACAAACGAAACAACTAAGCTTGTTCTTATAAGTTCTATCTGGTTTGAACTTTCTAACATGCTTATTCTCATCTAAATAAGGCTTTCTTTTATTAGATTTTCTAAGAAAATATCTTTTCTTAATTGGTCTTCTTTTACTTCTTTTATCATTTTTATATATTTTTTTTATAGGCTTTGAAGCGCCATAAGTTTGAGGTGTAAAAATGTCTTTACAAAATTTATAGTCCGTCTTTTTAAGTTGTTTCTGAATTTGTAAAGTTACACATTTATCTTCTAAACATCTGATTACGTGTTGAATTCTATGTCCTATGCTCCATTTTTTATCTGGAAATTCTTTTACTGAAGCTAAATTATTCCATTGTTCCATTATTTCTAATCCTAAAGGGCCTGGTAACTTATGAAATAATTTCTGCCCTATCTCTTGATTAAAAGTATTTCTTGAAATTGAAACTAAATAATGATATTCATTCAAAAATTTCTTAACATATTTACCTTTAGTCCACTTATATAAACTAAGCTGTTCTAAATCTCTCATAGTTTTTTTCTGAACACTCATATGTCCTGAATTTGGATCTGAACCAGTAATTAAAACCTGAATTTTATTAACAAAATTATAAGGATTACTGCTTAATTTAATTAACTCATCAAATTCTTCCTTTTTTTCTTTTTTATATGCTTCCCACATAGCTTTGGTACTTTCTCCTAAAAAAGTTTCTAAATATCTATACATGGCTAATGGTTCCATTTCTTGGAAATTCCTAATATAGTGTCCTATAATAGTGTTCTTCCATACATCTATAACATTAGTCCACATCTGGGGGTCATGGGCAGTTAAATTTAAAATTTGTGCCTTTGCTACAGATTGGAATTCTATTTTATTTTCTAAGGGTCTTTCACTACCTTTAGCTATATATTTTGAGTCTTCTGGGGGGTCGCTATATTTATCATATGCTCCTCTAGGGGGGAATCCTGGTCCATAAACAAAAGGTTTATGCTTAATGGTCGTATCAAAAGGAGTGTCATCTATAGTTGTGCTGAGCTTGTGTATCCATAAAGTCTTTCTCACAACTAAATTCTGAATTATTATCATTAAGTTCTTCTTGGATTGTACCTAATCTAATATTCCGTTCTGAATCATAATAAAGATATTCATTTTCTTGAATCTGTTTGCTAAGATACATTTCATCTTCTAATTTAAGGAGATCTTCTTTACTTAAATCCATTTCTAATTCTTTAGGAAAGATAATTCTATCAAGATCTTCTCCTAATAATTCTATATGAACATTATCAATAAATGGTTCACTAACTGATTCATTTTCTTCAGTATCTTCTGACTGTCTTTCAATCTGATCATAATTTATAAATCTTAAACTAGTTCTACCACGGATGTCTTTATAAGTTAAAGGTTCAGTAGGGGCTATGGTTGTCTTTTCTTTTTGTTCTAAGAATTTATCCATGTCCCATTCTAATCCTGCTAACTGTTCTGCTGAAAATTCTTTTGGCTTAACCATATTAATACCTTTACTACTCATTAAATTTACTACTTTATCTATGTAAATTTTATATTTAGTCTGGGCACTTACAGAGCATCTTCCTAAAAATCCTATATGAATTAAAAGATTTTCTCCACTATCTACGTCTTCATATCCTTTAGTTTGTATTCCTATTTTTATCTTATCAGAAAAGTCTTTAATAGTCATTAAAAAATCTAGGTTACAATAAATAATTCCTATGTTACTATTCATGTTTACTTCCATACTAGCAATCTGAATTTTATCTATATTATTGAATCTTTCATCATAAATAGTAATTAAAGTCTTACATCCTAGATTTTTTCTTGCTAATCCTCTGATTCCTATGATTATTAATCCTAAATGCATGAATCTATAATTTCTCTTTTTAATTCTTTTTAGAATCTTGAAATTAAATTTAATTTTCTTACTTGATTACCTATGCAATTTGTAATGGAACTTGTCTATTGTGTCTAAAGGCGAGTTCTAGATTCAAAGATTCCATTGTTATATAAAACTTCTGGGTTAAGTAATCTTAAACCGTGAGTTTGAAATCTTTCATAATCTTGATCTGGATCTAAAATTTCTTCAATGTTTTGATCATTCTGTTATGTTCTTCTTAGCAATCTATCTAATGAGTTCTATCAATACTTGAAGTGCTTGGTCTTGAGGTTCCTTCACTAACTGTTTCTAGATCTCGCCTAAGAAAGGAGTTTGTAAACTCATCCACCGAAATTTAAATTCTTTGGGTAATTTTCTAGTTATTTTTTCTTTACGTGGGTTGAAGATTTAAGCTTCCTAATTGACCTGTCATAGTTCTTAAATCATTTTCTATACTAGTTGATGATGTTGGTATTTTTGCCTTATCTAGACTATCAATTTTCTTATGTAAAGAGATTAACAACGTTATAATAAAGTTGTTCTGTTTAATTAAAATTGATTCTGATGACTTTGGAGAATCTAACTTAGTGATGCCTTTTGGTTCCTTGTGAAACGAACTACAAAAATCTAAGGCTTCTGTAATTCTAAGTTATCAATTTCGTTCATCAACTAAGAATTAAACTTTTTAATTCTTTGATAGATTCTTCAGTCTTAATAAAAATCTTTTTTATTTCAGTTTCTGTGTCTCTAGATTTATTAAAATCTAAAATTTTTGTTATTTGAGAAAAGTCTACTTTAGAAATCTTTTCTAAAATTACAGAATTTTGATTCTTAATAAAATCTAAACTTTCTTTAATATTTTTAAGTTCTGCGTTTCTTATTTTAAGGAGATCTAAAACCGATTCAATAGATTTAAAATTTCTTTTATTTTCTAGATCTAAGCTTCTAGATAAATTAATTATTAAATCTACAATAATGTTTTGACTAGGGTCTTCTGAAAATAAACTATGTAATTTATGAGATGTTTCTAAATTACAACCTAAAATATTATTGTCAACAGTCTTGACCTTTCTATAATTAGTACTTAATTCTAAATTTAAAAAATCTAGATGTTTCTTACTATCTATGGCTCTGATGTTTTAAAGTATTGGGAAAAAGACGAAGTTACATGTGAGCTTAAGATTAAAAATCCAGAATACATAATTAGATGTAAAAATATAGAAGCTACAAATCTAGACTTAGAAGATTTTAAAATGCACACGGAAGATTTACTTAAGCTAGGAGTAATAAGGAAATCAGATAGCCCTCATAGATCAGCAGCTTTTATAGTTAGAAAACATTCAGAGATAGTTAGAGGCAAAAGCAGAATGGTTTTTAATTATAAAAGATTAAATGATAATACAATAGAAGACGCTTATAAATTACCAGATAAGATAGTTCTTATAAATAGAATCCAGAATTGCAAGATTTTTAGTAAGTTTGATTTAAAATCAGGATTTTGGCAAGTTAGAATGCACCCTGATAGTATAGAATGGACAGTCTTCACTTGTCCAGAAGGACATTTTGAATGGTTAGTCATGCTTTTCGGATTAAAGAACGCACCAGGTATTTTTCAGAGAAAAATGGATAGTATCTTTAACAAACATAGTAAGTTTGCAGTCACATACATAGATGATATTTTAGTATTGAGTAAAAATAAGAGAGACCATAGAGGCCATTTACAGATTGTTTTTTCAGAATTCATAGCACATGGGTTAATTATAAGTAAAAAGAAAATGGTATTGTTTAAAGAATTCATAGACTTTTAGAAGTAAATATAGGACAATGGAGTATATCCTTGACCTCATATAGCTCAAAAAGCCCTTGAATTTCTAGACAAATTAGAAGATCTTAAGCAGATTCAAAAGTTCTTAGGACTAGTAAATTATGCCAGACCATTTATTAAAGATTTAGGAAAAATTGCATGTCCATTATATTCAAAGACGTCACCAACAGGACAAAGACATTTTAACCAAGAAGATATTAAATTGGTTCAGATAATTAAAGAGAAAATTAGAAGTCTACCAAAATTAGCAATGCCTTTAGACACAGATTTCTTAATTATAGAAACAGACGGTAGTATTTTAGGATAGGGAGCTATTCTTTTATGCAAACCCAATAAATATCAGACAAAACTACACAAAGAATATGTAGATACAATAGTGGCAATTATAAAGAGAAAGGAAATTTGAGTAGTATAGATGCAGAATTATTAGCAATTAATTATGCTCTAGATAGTTTTGAACTGTTTATAGTTTCTAAGAAAGAAATTTTGATAACAGATTGTGCAGCCATTGTTTCTTTCTACAATAAGCTTAAGTTAGATTCCAAGAAAAACAGTAGAAGAAGATGGCTAAATTTTGTAGATAGAATTACAAATACCGGAATTAATATTAACTTTGAACATATTAAAGACGTAGATAACAAAGCAACAGATATTTTAAGTAGGATGATTTCTACTAAGGAATATTAATTGTTTTGTGTTTCTCTACAGATGTTCAGACCTCCTTTAAGACCAGGAATTCCCCCTGGGAATTCTTTTACTTCAACAGCTTTACTTCAGATTTCAAATAGTCAGAACAGACCTTTTATTCATGATCGCATCAGATTTGGTAACCAAGAACTTTTATGTTTTCCAAATAGCAACATTTCTTTAAAAGTTTTACCATATATTTCCGTTTCTAGAGAAGAGAGATGCATTTTAGATAATTTGTGGATATCTTATAACAAGAATCCAAAAGAACAAAAGTATTTTCTTGCAACTCTAAATGCACTTTCAGAACATTTCAATCAGAATAGAATTAAATTCAAGTTTTATGTAGTAATTAAGGGAAATAATCCAGGTATTTACCATTCATGGCTAGAAGTTATAGATTGCATAAAAATTTTTAAAGATCGTCTTTACAAAGGTTTTTCTAGCTTTCAAGAAGCATTAGATGCAGCTAGACAGTTAATTGGCTTAAACTTTTTTATTTCTCCAACTTTGAAAAATTTCCAAGATCCCCCTTTAGATTTTTCCCCTAGTAAAGACAAGAAGATTTTTTGTACTCACTGTGAGTGCATGTAAAACAATTTTAAGATTATTAATGAATCTAACCAAGCTTTACTTTCAGAAAGAACCTCCTTATAGAAAAAGGTATCTTCTTTAGAACAAGAAATTATTAAATTAAGACTTGTTTATCCAAAGGGTACTATTGAGCCTAAGAAGTCAATAGCTAGTCCAGCCCAAACAGTAGCTGGTAAAGACTCATCAAATCTGTTAATGGCTGTGGACTTGCCAAAAGTCCAACAGACTTAGAGAACTGTTGATTTCCCTACATCTTCAGAAAAGACCCAAATCTGGGACACCCTTGGCCAGCCCAGTGGCAAATTTGATCTTTTAGTTGATTATTCTTCAAGCCCATCTCAAAGCCCAACTAAAGATCCAGAAACCCAAAATAGTAAAGGTAAAGGTAAAGAAATTTTGCAAGAAAGCCAAGACCTAGAAGACGATGTCATTTCAATTAATAGACTCCTTTCTCAAATTCAAGAAATGCAAAAAGATGAAGTTTCATCCAAAAGAAAAAAGAAAATTGTTAGAAAGAAAAAAATTGAAGATGTAATTAATGAAGCCATTAATAATTTTTTAGCAAAGAAAGAACATGATAAAGAAAAAGAAATCAAAGAACACCAGAATCCAAAGAAATCTCCAAATAATTCAGAAGGTGGTAGCTTCAGAAGAGAAGATGAAGATTACGGATGTAATAATTCAGACTCAGGAATGTCTTTTTCCCCTACAGCAGAACACAACTTTGATACTTAGAACAGGCAAATTGCAGAAAAATCAAAATTCGTGACAGATCTTTGCTTTAAAAAAGAAGATTTTTGTTGTCAAAAGTTTTGAAGATGCCATGCCAGAAAAAAAACGACAATCCAATTTCATTGTAAAGAATTCATTTCTAGATGATGCAAAGAAACTTTTTGAAATTTTCCAGACAAATTTTTTTAAAATAGGGAGATGTTGCAGACAAACTGAGTGAAATTTGAAAATTCAGATGTTGCCAGAAAGATTTTTGAAAAATTTGTCAAAGATGCCAGACAGAATACTATAGATCTTTTGAAAAGAAAGGCAATTGCACGCTTTTTTCAAAGATGTCGACTTTTGAAGATTTTTCATTTCAAGAATTTGGCCGATGTTTCTCGGTGAAACGCGCGTGCCAAAGAAAAAGACGAAAAAGTTGCAGACGCGTGTAAAGAAGAATCTTTCTTTAGATTTAATTTTTGTTTTTGCTCCCTAGAATTTTATTATATAAGGAGAAGTTCTTCATTCGTAAGAACCAAGTTTTTTCACAAGTGTTTTCCACACAAAAGCTGCTCTCTTACAATACCTTCCTTGTATAAAGAAAATTCTCAATCCAAAGTGTAAAAGCTTGTAAACAGTACATGTTATTCAAAGCTTGTAATTCATTTAGTTTTTCAAATATTTTCGGGATCTTCCAAAAGGGAAATCCTTAGTAGTAATTTCTTTTATGTATTAGCAGATCTCCAAAAAATATTTTATCTGTAATTTTTTATGAAATTTTATGATGTATTTTGTTGAAATGTTTTGTTGATATTTGTTGTATCAATCATTTCATCATATGCATGTTATAAAAGCATAACTTGATTTTTAGAAGCCATACTGTTTCTAAATTAATCCTGAGTGACCCAAATAGTTAAGGATTGTTGGCCGGAGTGAGCCTGTGATATCCTTTGGATGTTGGGGAAAGGGAAACAATTAATTTAGAAATTTATTAAGGGAGTGCCATTGGTAACCTTAATAAAAGGAATCGGGTTAAAGTTAACATGTCTTAGGTGGTGATATTTATTTTTCCGTTTTAAAAAAAAAAGGAGATTTGTTAAGACACTTAAAAGAATTTATGAAAGGGAAGTACCGAGTAGGATAAAGTACAAATTCGAAAACAAAACAAAAATTTTATGAACCCATCGTAAGAGGCTTCAACATCAGGTACAAAGAAAACCAACCCAGAACAAAAAATAAAATTATCTTCAGAACTCATTCAAAATTTTATTTATCTATCTGAGGAAACAAGTAGAGAATTAGAAAGGATAAGAAAAAATTTAGGAACAAGATACAAAATATTAGATAGAGTTTTTAGAGAACTACCTCAGCTAGATTAGAAAAACATATTATTTTACAAAATAAAGATTTAAATACTTTTGAAAAAAGAGTTATAGAATTAGAAGAAATTATAACAGACGAGGCTATAGAACAAGATAGTCAATTTTTAGATTATTATTTAAAAATAAAAGAACTAATAGAAAATTTATACTTCCGCATTAAGCAAATCTCTGCAGACCCAACCTTAAGATAGACTCTTCTACGCCAGTGGCTGAGCCTATCTTTTCGCATCCCCCCTCTCAAATTGGTATCAGAGCCATAGATAGTAAGAAACATCTAGATTTTTTAAATTTAGAATTAAGTACTAATTATAGAAAGGTCAAGACTGTTGACAATAATATTTTAGGTTGTAATTTAGAAACATCTCATAAATTACATAGTTTGTTTTCAGAAGACCCTAGTCAAAACATTATTGTAGATTTAATAATTAATTTATCTAGAAGCTTAGATCTAGAAAATAAAAGAAATTTTAAATCTATTGAATCGGTTTTAGATCTCCTTAAAATAAGAAACACGAACTTAAAAATATTAAAGAAAGTTTAGATTTTATTAAGAATCAAAATTACGTAATTTTAGAAAAGATTTCTAAAGTAGACTTTTCTCAAATAACAAAAATTTTAGATTTTAATAAATCTAGAGACACGTAAACCCGAAATAAAAAGATTTTTATTAAGATCGAAGAATCTATCAAAGAATTAAAAGTTTAATTCTTAGTTGATGAACGAAATTGATAACTTAGACAAAAATTATACAGAAGCCTTAGATTTTTGTAGTTTGTTTCACAAGGAACCAAAAGGCATCACTAAGTTAGATTCTCCAAAGTCATCAGATTCAATTTTAATTAAACAGAACAACTTTATTATAACGTTGTTAATCTCTTTACATAAGAAAATTGATAGTCTAGATAAGGCAAAAATACCAACATCATCAACTAGTATAGAAAATGATTTAAGAACTATAACAAAGTTAATTAGGAAGCTTAAATCTTCAACCCACAGGTAAAGAAAAAATAACTAGAAAATTACCCAAAGAATTTAAATTTCCAGGATGAGTTTACAAACTCCTTTCTTAGGCAGATCTAGAACAGTTAGTGAAGGAACCTCAAGACCAAGCACTTCAAGTATTGATAGAACTCTGTTAGATAGATTGCTAAGAAGAACATAACAGAATGATCAAAATATTGAAGAAATTTTAGATCCAGATCAAGATTATGAAAGATTTCAGACTCACGATTTAAGATTACTTAACCCAGAAGTTTTATATAACAAAGGAATCTTTGAATCTAGAACTCAGTTCTTTAGACACAATAGACAAGTTCCATTACAGTGCATAGGTAATCAAGTAAGAAAATTAAATTTAATTTCTGAAGATTCTAAAAAAGAATTAAAAAAGAGAAATTATAGATTCATGCATTTAGGATTAATAGTCATAGGAATCAGAGGATTAGCAAGAAAAAATCTAGGATGTAAGACTTTAATTACTATTTATGATGAAAGATTCAATAATATAGATAAAAGTCAGATTGCTAGTATGGAAGTAAACATGAATAGTAACATATGAATTATTTATTGTAACCCAGATTTTTTAATGACTATTAAAGACTTTTCTGATAAGATAAAAATAGGAATACAAACTAAAGGATATGAAGACGTAGATAGTGGAGAAAATCTTTTAATTCATATAGGATTTTTAGGAAGATGCTCTGTAAGTGCTCAGACTAAATATAAAATTTACATAGATAAAGTAGTAAATTTAATGAGTAGTAAAGGTATTAATATGGTTAAGCCAAAAGAATTTCGCGAGTAACGCTTAGGATTAGAATGGGACATGGATAAATTCTTAGAACAAAAGAAAAGACAACCATAGCCCCCATCGAATCTTTCTTAACTTATAAAGACATCCGTGGTAGAACTAGTTTAAGATTTATAAATTATGATCGATTGAAAGGCGGTGTAAGATCATGAAGAAAATGAATCGGTTAGTGAACCATTTATTGATAATGTTCATATAGAATTATTAGGAGAAGATCTTGATAGAATTATCTTTCCTAAAGAATTAGAAATGGATTTAAGTAAAGAAGATCTCCTTAAATTAGAAGATGAAATGTATCTTAGCAAATGTATTCAAGAAAATGAATATCTTTATTATGATTCGAGCGGAATATTAGATTAGGTACAATCCAAGAAGAACTTAATGATAATAATTCAGAATTTAGTTGTGAGAAAGACTTTATGGATACACAAGCCTATAGAACTATAGATGACACTCCTTTTGATACGACCATTAAGCATAAACCTTTTGTTTATGGACTAGGATTCCCCCCTAGAGGAGCATATGATAAATATAGCGACCCCCCAGAAGACTCAAAATATATAGCTAAAGGTAGTGAAAGACCTTAGAAAATAAAATAGAATTCCAATCAGTAGCAAAGGCACAACTTTTAAATTTAAGCGCCCATGACCCCGGATGTGGACTAATGTTATAGATGTATGGAAGAACACTATTATAGGACACTATATTAGGAATTTCAAGAAATGGAACCATTAGACATGTATAGATATTTAGAAACTTTTTAGGAGAAAGTACCAAAGCTATGTGGGAAGCATATAAAAAAGAAAAGAAGGAAGAATTTGATGAGTTAATTAAATTCGGAAGTAATCCTTATAATTTTGTTAATAAAATTCAGGTTTTAATTACTGGTTCAGACCTAAATTCAGGACAGATGAGTGTTCAGAAAAAAGCTATGAGAGATTTAGAACAGCTTAGTTTATATATGTGGACTAAAGGTAAATATGTTAAGAAATTTTTGAATGAATATCATTATTTAGTTTCAATTTCAGGAAATACTTTTAATCAAGAGATAGGGCGAAATTATTTCATAAGTTACTGTGCCCTTTAGGATTAGAAATAATGGAACAATGGAATAATTTAGCTTCAAGAAAAGAATTTCCGAGATAAAAATGGAGCATAGGACATAGAATTCAACACGTAATCGGATGTTTAGAAGATAAATGTGTAACTTTACAAATTTGAAACAACTTAAAAAGACGGACTATAAATTCAGAAAGACATTTTACACCTCAAACTTATGGCGCTTCAAAGCCTATAAAAGAAATATAAAATGATAAAAGAAGTAAAAGAAGACCAATTAAGAAAAGATATTTTCTTAGAAAATCTAATAAAAGAAAGCCTTATTTAGATGAGAATAAGCATGTTAGAAAGTTCAAACCAGATAGAACTTATAAGAACAAGCTTAGTTGTTTCGTTTGTAATAGTAATGAACATTTAGCAAGAACATGTCCTAAAAGACTAAATAGTTATGATAAAAAGAGTACCTTAGTAGAATGTACTAATGAAGATTTAATTTAATTAGATGAATATATTTCAGACAATGAATCCATCTATAGTATAATATCTATAGAAGAGAATTTTGAACAAAGAGAAGACTCAGATTATGAAATTTTAGATGAATTTACAAATTTCAAGATTAAAGAAGAATTAGAATCTGAATAAGAATTAAATTTAGTACAAACTATAGAAAACGACTGTAATCATAATTGGCAGAAAAGAACAGGTGCTGATAGTACAACATGTTTTTTATGTAATTGGTATCCAGCTAGAAAGCTTAGAGCTAAGTGTTTGGAATGTTATAAAGAAGCATGTATTAAATGCTTAGAAATAAATAGTTTAATTGAAAAAGAAGAAATTAAACCAGAAATTACAACTAAACAAATTGAGATTTCTGAAATTAGAATTTTTAGAAGAAGAATTGAAAATGTTGAAGATATGCAGAAATTATTAGTTCAGAGATTAGAAATCTTAGAATCTAATAATAAAGGCAAAAGAATAATGATAGAAGAACAAATTCCAGAACACCCAGAATTAGTTCAAATTGTATGTAATTCAGAAAAACTTAAAAGTATTAAAGTAAAATGTCAAATTAGAATAGGAGATTATATCATAAAATGTTTAGGATTAATAGACTCAGGATGTAGTAATTGTATAATTAATAAAAAATTAATCCTAGAAAGATACATAGAAAAGTCTAAGAATCCAATAGATGCTCAACAAATGGACGGAGACCATTATACTTATACAGAGTTATTAAGAACAAATAGTAAGATTAGTTTTGAGACAAACTGTGGATTAAGTATAGAATACACATTACCTAGAGACTCAACATGGGTAAGACCATTGAATCTTAAAGACACAGACTTTATTTTAGGATTAAGTTTTTTATTAAAAGACAATGGTAGTATTACAATTACTAAAGATTTTATACATTTTCGTAAACATATATATATATATATATATATATATATATATATATATATATAATTAACTTAATTATGAGAAAATATGTATTCGGATCATTATCTAAACTAAAGACCAAAATTTATTCAAATCATTAATTAAATGGAATAATAAAATAATGACCATATTTCATTTTCTTTTGAATTTACTTTAACGACCATATATAAGATCTAATTTAATCGAATAATCTTTTTCTTGAGCTAATTACACGTAATTTAATACGAGCTTCAAAATGAGTCTAATATTGACATATACATTTTCGGTCTTTAGACATCTAAAAAAAATATTTACTAAACTGACTTAGAAAATTTAATAGTACCTAATATTCAAAGCATAACTAAAAATCATAACGAATAATCTAGCATAAAAATTTTGGGGTATTACACTTGTGGTTCTTCAGGAATTACATTACCAGTATTTGATTCATCAATCATTTCTATCATTGTTTCATTAAAAAAATTTAGTTAGGTTTTTCTTGTACATTTTTCTTTCGAAGGTACAAAGTCATTAGCACCAATTGGTCGTGCACGCTTCTGGTGTATTTGAGATTTATTTGTTGTGGCAACATCAATTTTTACAAGAGTATTTTTCTGATACATATGACTTGGTCACTTTCTTTGTATCTACAAATACATCAGATAATTGATTTGCAACTCTTTGCAAATAAATGATTTTTTCAACCTCTTGTTCACATTGATTGATTCGGGGATTAAAATGTGATAAAGTTGTTTCATTCCAAGAAATTGTTTAGAGAACCGGTAAGAAATACGAGGAGTGGAAAAAGGCAAGAGTGGTGAGACTATTATCGGGAAAAAGCCATATAGAGCGAAACACGAGTGCAAACACGTGAGGCAGATATATTTTTCTTTTTTTTTTTCCTTTTATTTCTCTCTTAATTTCTCAGTTTTAAACAATGTCTAATCACGAAAAAACTACCCCTGGGAGTGAAAACAACCAGTTCTTCTTGTTAAAGGCCATGCAACAACAATTTGATCGTATGAACGTGGTGTTTGACGAGATGAGGGAGACTAATAATGCTTTAAAGGTTACAGTTGAACAACATAGTGCTATGTTTACAACCTTATTAGGCGAACAACAACCTGGGGTTACTCATGATGGGAGACAGGGTATGCAGTATCATAGCCCTATGGCAGATTTTGAGGATGAGATGATAGTAGGGAGTGAGGATGGTGAAGCCTATAACTATGGGGCTAAGATGGGTAGAATGAGACGTAGGGGAGATATGCGTGAAAGGCCACCTAGAGCGGTTGATTATAGAGGCCAGGGTGGTAGATAGAAACCTTGGAAATATTAAATTGAAAATTCCTTCATTCCAAGGCAAGAATAATCCTGACGCTCATTTAGAGTGGGAAATGCGGATGGAATTAATCTTTGATTGTCATAACTATTGGAAGAAAAGAAAGCCAAATTAGCAGTAATTGAGTTCACTGAATATGCTATCATGTGGTGGGATCAATTAGTGACCAATAGGAGGAGAATGAGAAAGGCCTGTAGAAACTTGGGATGATTTAAAAGCTCTCATGAGGAGGAGATTTATCTTTATAAATATTTGTTCTTCAAGAATAATAGCTTGATATTAAATCTAATAAATTACGTTTTTCGAGAGCAAGTAGTAATCTGTCAGAATATTAATATAATGTTGTGTTTATTCAAGAGCAACAACAAATTATTTTAAAATATTAAACTTTACTCTAAAATAAAGATTTTCTCTTTAAGACATTATTATAATAGTCTTATAGATATTAGATCATATAAAACTAGACTTTTTGGAAATAATTAATATTCTACTGGAATATTAATATAATGTAAAATTGTATTTCTTTAAAACTAATAGTTCAATATTTTTTTGAAAATTATTTAATGATTATATAAAAAAAATACGCTAAACAAAGAAAATTGCAGATTATTATACAAATATTAAATAATTTAGTCAACAATTTAAAACTAATTAAAGAGACCCACATTAGAACTTTAATTAAAAAAAAAATGTTATAGTAGTATTCTTCACAGTAATATAAATAAAATATTGGATGAAAGTGACATAAATCATAGTTTGAAAAAACTTTAATAATTGTTAGCTATCTTCACAAATTAATTATATGGTGGAAGATCTAATTATATGGCTATGTGGGGCACATAATTGAATATAAAACTTTTCTACATAATGTTCGTGCAATAATTTGTTCGATATTTCACATTTACAGGTAATATTTTCATGATAAATGGTCGAGAATGTACATTGTAAATGTTATAGACAGTATTGACAAACAATTAAATATGAATTACTTTAACGGAGTTGAGATTTCTTTTATTTTGGAATGCAGATGAACAACTACTATTTCGTTAGGGAAGAATAAGCTGCACTAAATAATAACTTATTTGATTTGTACTGCAATCTAGAAAAGAAACTTAGAAAATCGTTCGATAACGTGTTATGAAATTAAAAGAAGAAAGCGAGAAAAATATAAGAGGAAAAAATGAATTATATAATTTTATTATAACAATGGACCCATATTTATAGGGTTTCAAAGAGAATTACAAATTGATTTAAATACAAACAAATAGGGTTTGTCTAAATACTATAATTAGACTAAGTAGTCATCAATATTTATCCCATAATTTTCCAGCAATTACCCTTATATATAATTAAAAAGAGAAGAAGGTTAAATATTAGTTGATTATTTTGTACAATATTGTTTAATATACATACTAAATAATGAAATATATTCTAAGTTGATATATTGATTCTTATAAAGAATTTAAAATATTAACTCATTTAGTATAACTCAAGATAAATTTATTTTTAAAAATCACTCTGAAGTAGTAATTTTCCAAGACTTTTAATTATTGAAAATAATTATTCTGTCATAAGAGAATTATTTTGAGAAGGGAAAAAAAGTAAGATTTTTTCTAAGCAATGAAAATTCCAATAAGAATAAAACAAAATTCATATTATCAGCTCTAAACTTATTATGTATAGGCTAAATTGTACGTGCATGTATTCAACCTTTATCCCCTTTTCAATTCGATCTGTGACCTATATATCTTGGTATTATAATATTTATTGAACTTTTACTCCCTTTTCTGTTCGATCTGCGACCTATATATCTTGGTATTATCATCTTTATCTTTCGTTTTTAGGCGTCAATTTGCTAATAATTTCTACCTAAAAAACCCATTAATATGACATAAAAAAATAAATTTACCTTCCAAGAAAGATAATTGAAAAAGTTAAAAGTAGAGTTAATTTCACAAATGTCATTGAAGTTCAACTGAAGTTTCAAATTGGCCAATAAGTATTTTGTGGCTCATTTGGATACTAAAGTTGAATAAAGTTACATAATTGGCCACTTCTTTAGCAAAGTTGATGTAACAGATACTCTAGATCGAACCCCATACCCAGGTCTTACAGTTAAGCTCACGTCACTAGTATGACACATCTTCTCACGTGTCAGACGTCAGATCAGCCGCTCATCACAGAGATGTCACTTCACATTAAATGTTCATAAAGAAAATATCTTGTAGGCATTTAATGCCTAGCTTGGTATTAAATGCAGATCATCGTCACATATTTTCTTATAAATAGGAGACATAAATGTCCAACAGTTCGGACATTCAATTGCTTAATAAAAGTACTCTTACAAAGATTATACAATCAAGTCTTTCTGCATATCTTACCTATCTACTACTCATTACGGTCATAGCCGACCTCAACACTTATCTTTAAGTTGGCTTGGAAAGTGCATCATCATTTTCCAACGTCAATAAGCAGCATCCACTCCAGATCCAATTTCTACCCACTAAATCTTGACATTGACTAGCTATCCTTGTGTTCATATAGTAAAATTACATATCTTCAAAATAAAACACGATTCTTAAAACAAAAAACCTTACATTTAATAAAAAAAATATGAACGCTCCTTTTAACCTTAATCTTATTTTTCATCGTTAATAATAATAGTAAAAATGTCTTAATAGAGCTAAAATAGGAGCTTGATTGGAAGGAATCGATCGTTTTAACAGTTGTTAGTACACAAAAAGGTTTAACAAGTGCTAAGTTGTATATGACTTCAATCAAACTAATAGAGTGACTAATTATCTAATATTAAATAACATTAGTGATTAAATAAAGAGAAATTTGTAATTTTCGTCTTCAACTTTTTCAATTTGTTAGTAATTTATTCTCAACCAATTTTTATAACACCAAATATCCCCAACTTTTTAATTAATTGCAAATCACGTCCCTAATGCATAACGAATTTGTCCTCATATCTAAATAAACAAAAATAATAGAAAGCTAAAACAACAACCAAAAAAACAAAATTGTAAAAAAAATCTCATAACTTTTCAGAAAGGACAAAGTACATTTTTCCCACCCTACCCCACTCCACAGGGTGAGATAATAAGAAAGAACACCATTTGAAGAGTTTCAAAAATATAAAAACACACATTGAGAAAGATAAAGATTTTCATAAGAATCTTTCAAGAAATTAACATGAAGAGTAAACTTTATGGACCTTAAATTCAGAAGCATCATCCTAAGATTCTTTCATAGATCACTCACATAAGAAGATGAATAAACACATAAAACCTTCAAACTTTTTTTTTTTCACATTTTTTTTTTGAATTATTGAATTGAATCCAAGAACCTGATGCAAACCCACACTTCACATCAACAACCATTAAGAAAAATATTCCTTCAACATTTTGAAAACTCACAATGCAAAAACATGAATCGGTATTTATCTTTATATAAATGTTGGATTAAAGTGAAAATGCAATGAAAATAAAAAAAAACTCACCTCGCCATTTCTAGATGCAGTGAAAATATAGTCGATCTTGAACTTGATAAATTTATGGTACTAATGAATATTTAATAGCATATTTAAAGGAACATAATTCCTTCCCTCTTAAAATTGCCATTAATGACATATTGATGGATTGTGGTGTGTTGGTGGCCGTGTGGAGAAGATTGTAGTGTAGAGGTGATGGCTGTTGTGTTGTGTTGTGGGGTGCAACAGAAGAAGATACTTTGTAATTTTTGAAAAGTTATTAGATCTTTTTTACAATTTTTTTTTTTTAGTTTTTCTTTTAATTTTGATTTATTTAAAGAGGAAGACATATATGTCATTAGAAACGTAATTTATAATTAATTAAAATGTTAGAGATGTCTGTTGTCATAAAAATTAATTGAAGATAGATTATTACAGATTGAAAAATTAAAAATTTCCCTTAAATAAATTTAAAAAATGATATTTAACTCGAGCTTCCGTGACCATTAGTAATATGAACTCGTAAAAAATATTGTTTGGAAGAAATAGCAAAGACTTTGCAGCCGCAACAGCCATAAATCATAAATGCATCCATCTGGTCTGCTGTCAGAGTTCTGCCTTTGTGTGCATATGTTGTTTGTCATACCTCTTATTTCTCTTCACATGTTGTCTTTGACTATTATCTTCCATGTATGCTTATTGTCTGGGCTATTTCTTCACAAACGTACTTCTCTCTAATGTTATTTAGGAAAAAAAAAGACTATATAGAAACGATCAAAATGTATCAAACAACATGCTTTAAACCATGCTGAGCTCGACCGATGCGAGTCTATATTTTTCAGAAAAATGGAAAAACAATACAAATTAATTCGAGTCCGTGATGGCCTCGAGCAAAACATACTTTCACCCAATCCACATCATAAGAATTAGATGGATAATACCATTTTTTTTTTATATAAAAAACAAATATATGAACAACGTACTTCAAATTTACATTTGAATTAATCACACTCGCAGTCTCAATTTTTTCAACTTTGTAACAATATCATTCTCATTCAATTTTATTCGCAAATATCACCCTCATCTTTTTATCAATTCACACATCCACATTAACAATTTTTCTCCTGCTTTAAACAAATTTTAAAAAAGAAAAAATTATAGTTGAAGTCTTTAACCTTTTTAAAAGTATAAATAAATCATAAACATTTTATTTTAAAAAAAAAAAAAAAATTGACCATTTGAAGACTATATGCGACTTAATAAAATGATGGGACGATATCTGCAAATAAAATTGAATAAAAATGATATTGTTACAAAACTGAAAGAAAGAAGAGTACGGGTATAATTAACCCTTTATATTTCTTATTTTTTACATTTTTCGACTGCATAAACATGTCAATAACAAGTAATTAAGTAAATACGAAATAAAACACGCTTGAAGGAATTATAGCTTGCAACTTTCAGAAATGACAGGATGCAATAACAAAAGCTCAACCATCTTATTTCCATTCAATGAAATAATTTTGTCAAATGACTCAAGAGACACTATATAAAGAAGATATAACGAACAAAATAAATGTAAAATTTCTTATGCACACTAAAAATCACTAAAATTTTCAAGCTTTCATCCCCGACAATATCCTAACTAAAATACCAGTCCTCCCTCATCACCGGCATCCTAGTTACCATGCATGAACCTAAGCCGTAACACAACAACATTTCATCACCACCAACGAGAAGTTAAGCTTTAATGTAGTGAGAGTTCTAACATATAATGCTATATAACCGAAATCTACAATCTTAACTCTCCAAAAAATCATCGTACTCAACAAATCAAGCCTCAAAGTTGCAATATTATACATTAAATCATGAAAACTTGCGACCAGAACATCAAGTAATTTCATACATAGTTTGTGAAACATAAAACTTGCATAGTTGGCAGAATTCCAAGATTTAGAGTACTTTAAAAATGAAATAGAAATGTATACTATTACACAGCATATGTATGGTGCTATGTTTCCAACAAAATATCGGTAACACGAAATATACAAGCAGCAAACAACAAACCCAGAAAAAGAGTTCATAAACGGTACAGTACATTCTCTCAGCATTATGTACCTGCTAATAATGTAGCACCAAATCCAGTTTTTCCCTCCGGTCAAAACAAACGCTGGAACGAGCTAACACTGCAAATGGAAAGTCAACTACATACTGAATTCATTATGACAAGCAGCTATCACGTAAAAATCCATACTGCTGCATCAATCTTCATAGGGCATAACCTTGAATCGGTACAGGAACTTCTTCTTCTTGGCTGTCGGGTTGTCAATGGTGAGTAATATCTTACCAAGCTCGATAATTTGGAAGCTGTTAGACACCACTGGCTCATCAGTCGGATACATCTTCTTTGTCTTCTGTATAATTACAGTGTAGCCACGTTCATTAGGGACGTATTCAGCACCATAGCTGACTTCCCAGTTCACTACCCGAAGCTCCCAAACAATAGTACACTTCTGCAAATAATTCAGATCCCAAGTTACAAAAATTACAAGATAATCTTCACTGACAACATTGAAAATTGAACTGTGTTAACATCACCGTTAATCACCCAACTTGCAGTGTAGTCTCATTTTCGTCACCAGACCGCTTGTTTTCCTTTCAAGTTGTCACTGAATTTCCATTCTTGTCTCAGTTTAAGCACTCAGTTTACCTCCTTATGCCGAATAAGCTGAACAGATGATGTGACATGAAAATCCATTGGTGCATTATTTTATCATCCAACTAAGTTAAACGCGTCTTGTTCAACAAATCGTGCTATCTTTTTCTATTTTTTATTTCTTTGTCTCCATAAAAACACATTTCGAAAGCACGACTTGTCCAACAATAAGCATTTCTATCAAGCTGAATGATATAAATAAGGGAACTAATGGATTTTCCATGCCACATCGTCATTTCTGTTAATTCAGCAGTGCCTAAACTGAAATGAAAGTTCAGTGACTATTCGAAACACAAAAATATTCGATGACAGAGATGAAACAATGTTACAAGTTTGGTGACTAACAACGTTTTAACCCAAATTCAACCAATACATGTCGCATCATCTATGAGGTTTAAATCAAAGACATTGTGACAACAACTAAATCCTTAGATACCAGACCTCGTTGACTATAATTTCCACAGTTTGCTTGGTCGCAGGTTTTACAGTAATCTCTGTAAGTTGATCATCAGCCGTGAACATCGGATTGCATTCACAAAAATCTACACCAAGGCCACCATATTGAATTGGCAGTTGCTCGGGAGGTATATACCTGTTCGTCAAGTCATAAAACCCAAATTAATGTAACCAGCAAAATGGATCTAGTTAAAAAGTACTTCTGAAAGAAGTCCAATCAGAAAATATATATTTGCAATAACGTAATGTAACTTCTACACACTTCAAAAGAGTTTCTGCACTCTTTGACGGCCCAGCAAAGACAAACTTGCTTTTCGTCCTTTGCGTCAAGAAGGGACTGATCATCTTATAGAAAGCCAAATACCACCATGGAACATTGATGAACACCTTCAAAAAACCAAGCCATCAAATTGGAGTAAATAAACATCAAGGAAGTAGTTATACTAAATCACCACAAAAGCACTAGTTCTCAAAGGAATACTGACAATCTTTTTTTTCATTTTGATAAGAAATATCAATAGTTTCATTCATACTGTGATCAAGCTGAATGAAATAGGCACATGCGCCAAATGTTAACATGGCTTAATATATGTTAAAGTGCATGTTTGGAATATAGTAAGTATTAGACGACAGAATGTTGAACAAATTTTTGTTTCTTTTTCTTTCTTAATATTGTGAGTGCAATCTAATCCCACGCCAAAATGTATTAGATAAAATCTAATCACCTAAATCCCTAAATAGACTTAAAACAACACCGATAATCTCTCTAAATATAAATGAACATTAACAACTTTTCTAAAATCAAAATACACTAGAAAATGAAATTTCTTCGATAATCTCTCTAAATATAAATGAACTTCAACAACTTTTCTAAAATCAAAATACACTAGAAAATGAAATTTCTTCGAAAACTAACTATAAGTACCAAGATCCTATTTTTATTGCTTAAAATGTAAGACAAGAATGTATTCAATGAATTATCATGCTTATAAATCAACATGTGTCAAAACACTTCTACAAAATCATTGTTTAACTTAAACACTTTCCAAATATTATACCTAAGTAATAAATCAACAAAACTTCAAATTAAGTAGAAATTTCTGCAATAAACCAGTGGCAAAAGTAACAATCAATGTGCATCATGTACCTGCTTTGTCACGAATTCTGGATAATTATCCTGAAGGATTTGCAACGCCAGTTTAGTAGCAACCCGAAGCTCCCGTTTCCCCGGTCCAGGTGAATTCTTGAGATCACTAACTTGAAAAATAGTATTAATACCACCGGGATTGAAATCCAGTTTCCTTATACTCCTTTCAAGAAATTGGATCCTCCACCTTAGAAATTTCAATCTCTTTTCCTCGTCCGAAAATGTCTTTGCATATAACTCCTTGTTCTGAAATTCCCCATACACATTATAACAAACAGGGTGTCCCTCCTTATCCTGCCCGCGCATGAACACAACAATTTCTAAATCATCCCCCATATCCTCCTTTATCAGCTCGTCTACATTGAATTCTCTTCGCCATTGTATCGTGTTCTTTAACATGGCGAAAGATTCCTTGACCTTAAAGTCGCGGGCTCGTAGAAATTTCAGTAAAATAACATTGCTGCGATCATCTTTCAACAGAGGCACGCCCCATATAGATACTTCTTCGGGTGAATTCGTGGTTTCTGAGGGTGATGCCGATGTGAAAAGCCGGTTATTCAGAGCTTCCTGGACTAGGAGTTTGAATTCTTCCAGTGTCCTTCGCTCGAAATCTGAGAGATCTGATACTTTGTTACTCTCTTCTTTGAACGAAATCAATGATTCTGGAACCTTTTTCTTTGACTTTTCGGGTTCTATGGCTTCTTCTTTCGGAGCTTTTGCTGACTCAGATTCTTGTGGCGCTGCTAGTACTGAAGCTAGAGGCTGTGAAATGGGTGGTGTGGGCGTGGCGGTGGCGGTGGCGGTGACATGCTCCGCCGTCAGTGGTTGTTCTGGCGGTGATGGTGTTAGTGGGGTCTCTTTTTCTACTACAGTAACGGCTTCTTTCAGCTTTTCTTCAATTGGAAATGGTGGTTCAGTAGCCAGTGGTGGCTCATTTTCTGTTACAGAAACAGATTTTGGCTCTGGCGGAGGTGGCGGTGTTCCTGTCTCTTCCTCCGTGGATGGCGGCTGATGGGTGGCTTGTGGTGGAGCTATTTGTGGAGTTTCATCGGCCATTTTCCAAGAGAGTGAGAGAGGGAGAGAGAGGGGGGTTTGGGGATACTAGGAAAAGTGACGCGGATGGATGAAGCAAAAAGTAGTAGTAGTAGTAATTTTCATTTTCATTTTCATTTTCATTTTCATTTCATTCAAGAACTTTCCACCGTGTTTGGTGGGATGGATATTTCGAAATATAAAGAAAATTAATCAAAGTAAATTAATTTTCAATTACTCATTCAAGTACAAAATTAATATATAAAGTGAATTTTTCGTAACAAATTATGGCTCGACCACACCAATGTTAACCAAGCACCCCTCAAGTGCAATGAAGGTCGTGAACTTAACATGATGTTAGCGTATCAACGTTGTTAAATAAGCATATTCACATAAATTTGATTCATTACTATACAGTCAAAACATATTAATGTAATCTCATTTCATTCTTTATTAATGCAACTCATAAAATGAACATTGGGTAGAATCAATTATGATATCAGTGAAGGTAAAATAATATAGAAATGAATTGAGTAGAAGTTTATCGCTCAAATTTCAACTTAGTTACTTTATTTTTTGGTCGACTCGTTAGGTCTTACGAGGCCATTATTGAATAGAGTAGATGAAGAGTATGTTTGTCTGAATTTAAGTTACTATTTGTGTAAGTAGAGTTTTTTTTTCAAGAAGAAGAAAAACAGTATACTAAAAAACCATAGACTGTTGGGTTGTTAATAAAAAAAAATTATTGTAAACGTTAAATTAACTGTTTGACGATATAACATAAAATTAAATTAAATTTATTAATTGACACACTGAATAATTATTTGATTAAACATTAATTATTATTATATATCTCGTATTGTTCTTTTATAAATATTATATATTTCATATTATATAACATTTGTAAAATAAATTATCATGGAGTATTAATTGTATTATTTAAAATTTATTTATTTAAGACGCATTAAAATACGACACATTAGTATATAAAAATATCATAAAAAATATGAAAAGACGGATCTTCAATTTTATATTATGACAATTTAACATATGAAAAAATAATAAATAAAAATTAAGATAAAAACATGTGATATTAAATAATGTTTAAATTATAAAAATTAGATTTATTTGGTATTTTACTATAAATTAATAAGTATAATTAATGTCAATTTGAGCTTTAATAAAACTCTAAATTTGAATTTGTCTAAAACAGTTTTAAAAAATAATTTGCACCGTTGAATTTGTCTTAAAGTATTAATTTGTGGGACAAAGATAGGGATTGTTTGTTTTGCGTGACAAATGACAAGTGTCAATTGCTTAGGAATTAGGATAGAGACGCAGTTAGTGGAATATAGAATCCTAGGGCCCCCATTTTAGATATTTATTTCAAGTTTGCTTTAATTCCCATCCTCACAATTCACAAACCTACAATCCTACAATCCTATATACAATACAAAAGAGTAAGTTACATTTACACTTCTCATCTATTAAGTCATTATTCAATTTTAATCGCACTTATCATTTCAAACTTTTTTGTAATTCATGCAGATAATTTATTTTGACAATATTATCCTTAACTTAAATAAACTAAAACAATAAAATAAAAATATTGCAATTTAGAGTCTTTAACATTTTCAAAATACAAATATATTCTGAACTTCTCAAAATAAATCTTGAATTTCTCCCTGATTTCACACAAATCGAGAGGATTTCTCTCTCTCTCAATTTTGGACCAAAACTTTGACAAATCTGAGTTTGAAATCGGGGGTGGGTGGGAGAAGAAGAAGATCATTTTTTCTCTTTTTTAATTTTTTTTTCTTTTTTTAATTATTTGAAATAATTGAATGTGAAGAAACAATTTTTTAAATTAGTCAAATTTAGGTCATGGGCTTATTTTTTTGTCAACTAACGAATATTTTGACGAAATTCGTCCAAATTATAGAGGTTCGTTCAACACACATATACCGAGGGACATAGCTTCGACATCGCTTTTCATGACATCTTGTTTTATTAAGATAATTTTATTATGATACTGTTTTTCTGGATTTGATACTTCAAAATAAGTGTGTAATAATGTCCTTGTTTACAAAGATAATAATACTAACGTGTTTGTTATATTAATATAATAATGTGCTTCTGATTCTAAAATATTTAGATACTTTTATTTGTGATACTATTATATTAAAATGTTGATACTATTATTAATAAGATACCGTTTATGATATTGTTTTGTGATACTGTTTTATTAAGATACTATTTTATATATAAGACAATATAAAAAAACACACACATGAATGTGTGACAATAATATCCTAAAACACATCAAAAGTTGATATATGTGAAACAAATATTTTTTTCTTTTATTCGACTAAAAAATAATTATGAAACAATTGTGTTCCTGTAAATAAATAAAAAAATAATATCTCAAAAAAAAAAAAAAAAAAAAACCTAATCTCAGAAAAATAAGAGAACCCATTAATAAAAACTGAATACACATACAAAATAACATTCAAAAAATAATTGTTTCCAAAATTTTGCAATCTAAGGATTGTCTAATACTTCTTAATTCGTAATCAAACCGCTTAGGGGCGCCTAAGCTCGATGCGTTTGTAAAACGCACCGCATTAAGGGTATGCGTGTAAAGATGGGGTCAATAGCGAGAATAAATGCGATTATGCGAGAATAGGCGTGAAGAATTAAAATTAGAGCAAGTAGTCTCTTTTTAAATTTATTTCGATTTGACTAAAATAAACCCTTTTAAATCTACAAGAGGTGCTATAAATGCTTAAGATGAAGAGATGAAAATAATTTTGTATCGGATGGCACGAAGATGAAAGTTAGATGAAGAAGAAGAAGTTGACTTAGAATTCATTATATATTAGCTATGTTGGTATGTAATCAAATCGTAGAAAATTATTGAGTAATTTGTGTTTATGTTTGTGGTAGTTGTAATTTACTAACTTTTGAAAAGTATTATGCTGGGTTGATAATTTGTAATCTAATTGTAGGCTATGATATTAAAATGAGTCCTGCAATTTTGATTTTGAACCACGTTGAATGTGATATGATCAACCATGATATGTACCTTAATATAAATATAATTTTTCTTTATTGTACTGCATGCATCTTATTTTGAAAATTTGTGTATTTTTTATTTATTTTTTGAAAACTAGGCCTGTAATTTTATAATCTAAATCAGTATATTCTATGCTATGTTGTTAAAATTTAAAAATTGAGCATTAAAAAAATTTAAATTCAAAACGCACTTTGAAACCTAGGTCAGATAGGCGTGTAGGCCTAATTCTTGATGCTTCACTTCACACACGCATTACGTATTTTAGAACGCTTGGTAAATCGATAACAATAGCGGGGTTATTAAGTTTAAAATTTTATTTTACGTGATTGGGAAAAAAAGAAGCAGAAAATAATGTTGTGAATCCACTATTATTATTCACAAAAACAATGTGAAAGGTTTGAGTGGTCGTGGGAAGCGTTGGAGAAAATGGTAGCCATACCATCGTAATAGATTACATTAGAGACATTAGATCCATTTGGATTATCCTTGTAATCAAATAAGCTAAAGAGTTTTCTCACTTGTGAAATAAAATTTCATGTTTTAATTCACACCCACTTTAAATATTTGTATTATCTTGTACGGATCTAGCCAATACACCATCGGACATGAGGTCATTCTGTGTAAGTGCAAAGATTCAAACTCGTGAGGCGAGGATAACATATTCCAAGGCCAAATCCGCATAAAGTAAGGCTTTTAGATTTAAAATTCTTTAACTTTGATTATAGTTCATTATAGGTGGCCACGTACGTTGTTGCGTTGAAGTTTAAATCGAATTTAATTCTAAGCACATGTTTGGGTATAGCTAAATTATAATTTCAATTTGTTAAATTAGTCAAACATACTTTTTACCCACACATTTCATAAGACTCACAATTTACAAGGCACACATTTACTAACAACTTATAATATAATCACTTAAAAAATAATTCTCGCACTATCAAATATGCGCTAATTAATATGGATCACATGGTTAATTATAGAATTAATTGAAATATGGTTAAAATATTATGACTTAATAATAATTTTAAAAAATATTTTAACTTAATTTAGAACAAATCAACTAAGCTTACTTTTAAACAATTTCCCTTATAATGTACCCTAGAAAAATAGAAGATGGAAGATGGAGGCGGCTACATGGGCTTCTGGGCCCGTGGACATTTCCTCAAGCACATAAGCTTTTTACCCATACATTTCATAAGACTCACAATTTACAACCCAATTGTTATCCACACATTTACTAACAACTTATAATATAATCACTTAAAAAATAATTTCTACACTACCAAATATGCGCTAATTAATATGGATCACATGGTTAATTATAGAATTAATTGAAATATAGTTAAAATATTATGACTTAATAACAATTTTAAAAAATATTTTCACTTAATTTAGAACAAATCAACTAAGGCTTACTTTTAAACAATTTCCCTTATAATGTACCCTAGAAAAATAGAAGATGGACCGGCTAAGGCGGCTACATGGGCTTACAGGCCCGTGGACATCTCCTCAAGCACACAAGCTTTTGAAGACGTGTTTAGGAATCTAATCCACTTATTAAAATTAAGGATAAATAAAGACTAAGAAGTCCTGAATTTTTGAATTTTATAACGATAATGTCTTCAACCTTTATTTACTAACAATCGAATTTCGAACTTTTCAAACGTACACACTAAGGGTCCATTTTGGATCCAAAATGTCAAAATCTCTATTAAATTATCACGCTCGCCACACGTAATAAATTTTTGAAGGGCAAAATTGTTCAACATTATTCAAACATCATTAAATCAAAGGAGAAAACAAGTTGAATATGATATTTTCTCCCAAATTTTTTCTGATATTTTTCACCATTTCTTCAAATTGAAACCCTTCATATATAGACACGATGCATGGTTTTGCAAAGAGAAATCTTGAAGAGAGGACGTGAGTTTTGGTGCCATTTTCTCACATATCCTTTTATAATAACCCAAAAGGAGAAGGATGAAAAGGAGTTTCTGTGATTTGAATTAGGTTTTCATTATTTGTTTTATTTTTTTGGGTCTTAGTTTTTACCCCAAAAATATATATGGACCAGGAAAAATCGAAACCAAGAGGGCTTATCAAGTTTGGAAAGGAAACAATGTAAGTCTGTTTTGTTTCCTTTTTTTTGGTTGATTCTTTATTGTTGATGAGATGTGCATTTTATTGGAAGAAAATATATTATCGTAATGCAATTGTTGGGTCAATGTATTCAATTGTTGTCCAACAGTTTTTCGTAAAATACCAAAAAAAAAAAAAATTGGGAGAAAATACATTAGCGTAATGCAAATTAAACAACGTGATTTGGTAACTTCAATATTCGTTTTATATCTTGCGAACTGAACTGATTTTTACGAATATGTCTTCGGGTAAATAACACCACAATTAGATTTCAGCGATTTAGGGTTCTGTTAACTCTTAAGTTTTCTTAAGTTTTATTTTTTCTTTTGGTTTAGTGATATTTGAGTAGTGTTGACAGTTTTGTCCTTCAGAAATTCATCACGTGAGGTACACGTGATGAATTAACAGAGATTTTGACATTTTTCATCCAAAAAGGACCCTGATATGTACGTTTAAAAGGTTCGGGACTCTGGCTGCTAGTAAGCAAATGTTTAGGATTCCATCGTCATAACATTCAAAGATTTGGGACCCCTGGTGCTATTTACCATAAAATTAATCCCTGAAATTATGTTAAATAAGAGGAAAATTGTACAATTGGTCCATAACTATTGCCTGATTTTTAACATTTAAAAATAGCAAATTAGTCCTCAATTTTATATTAAAAGTGCAAAATGAGTCTCCTACAAGTGGAACAAATCTTCGTTAAACTATCACACAGTTAGTATTTATGAAAATATGTCTAAAATTAAATTTATACTCATTTAGCTCAAGTAGCGAAAAAAAAAAAAACAATTTACAAGATTGAACGTGTAAAGATGTTAGCATCATTTAATGATTTAACACCACATTTTATATCACTCGAGACTAATTTTGCAACTATAATCAAAATTTGAAGACTAGATATCAATTAAGTTGTCTTTCGACTTTTGTTGCTAGGCATGGTATTTTTCAGACTAGGAGTAAAAGATATATTGTGGTGAATTATTTATTCTTATACATTTTTGATACTTCGACATATCATATTTTCTTAGTAAATAAGACGAAGTGAATGGGTAATATATCGAGGTAATACGGTGAGTAGTGACGGAGCCACATGGGATCACTCGGGGCTATTGACCCACAATTCTTCTGATTATTTTTCATGACTTTCCATTTTCCCTTCTTTTCAACGTATCTGTACGCAACTTTTCTCCCAAAATCACCAATTAGTCTGTTTTGCCAATTCCACCGAAATCTAAGGTGGTGTTCTCTTTGCGTTTCAGTTTTGTCTTTTGAATTCATTTTGAGTTTTGTATTTTGAATAGCTGTTTTGAGAATCTTAAAAATACGTTCTTTTTGTCATTATTGAAAACTGTTTCTCAAAATAGAAAATTGAAAAACGCGTTTACTTTGAAATTTTGAGAAATGATTTTGTGTATTATTTTATTCAAAAAAAAATTTGATTATTCAATAAATTTTCATAGTTTAATGCTAATATAGTATGAAAATTCTAACAAGATTATTAATTGGAATTAAAAATAATTAAAAATTTTATTAACTAAAAATAATTATTGTTGGAATTACAAACAATCAAAAACTTGGTATTAATTGGAATTAAAAACAATTAAAATTTTGGAAAGGAGCGGGGAATTGAACTGACGATCAATTGCAAAATCGCACATGTGACCATTTTGAAAAGGAGCTGTATTTTAACCACAAATCAACGAGTTTCATAAGTATGAAATAGGAGAATGTATTTCATATATATGAAACAAGAACACACATGGTCAATGGTTCAACTATTCGACTATCATATATATGAAACAAGAACACATATGGTTAAAAAGTGGTGGGACCCAGGAAAATTGATAGTAGAGATTTATTTTTGATGTGTTTATATTGATTTGAAAGAGATTATTTGAGAAGGAGATTAAGGCCTAAGAGTCAGACTTTGGTAATTTGTTATTTTATTGAAGGGCAAATATGTCATTTTATGCAATGGTGTCAAGCGTGGTGACCTATGCTGGGAGTGTATCATTATTCTTCGAAGTAAGGGATAACAGACTTACTAATTATTAAATGTGAATTGCTGGAGAAACTTTCAAATTTGTACTCTTGCATCCAAGAATTGTTCATCATGTACTAGTTTAAGAGACGCGATAATAAAAAATGAAATTGCAATTCAATTTTATTTGCAAATAAACTACCTTCACACGTATGAAATAAAGACAATTAAAAACTTGGTATTAATTGGAATTAAAAACAATTAAAAAAACTTGGAAAGGAGCGGAGAATTGAACAATTGACCATCAATTGCAAAATTGTGCGTCTGGCCATTTTGGAAAGGAGTCGCGTTTTATAAAAAAAAAAACGAAAAAATGGTTAAATCATCATTTTTTTGTCCAACGTAAAATTAAAAAAAATGCCACAATCAGGATTCGAAACGTGATTTTCAAAACGACCAAAACGCACGTTTTGACCGTTTTGAAAATCACCGTATTTTGTAAAGAAAATGTCCAAAACAATGTTTTCCATTTCATTTGTAATTTTTTTTTGGCGTTTTGAAAAATACATTTTTAAAAATAACAAAGAGAACACGTTTTCATAAACACAAAATAAAAAATAAATTAAAAATGGCAAAACAACATGTCTTAATATTTCTGCCACTGCTCAAGTCGTAGGCGTCAATGCGAACTACAAATTTTCTGCATTTTGCAAGATATAAATAAAAATTTTGCCACTACAATGAAAAATGTTTGGAGGAGTAAATGGGACACTAAGTTTCATGTTATCTCATTCCGAACTTGTCAACTTGTTCTTTTTTAAATTTAAATGACTAACTTGTTACTCCACGATAGTTCCGAAAATCATTACTTCAATTCTTTCTATAAATAATATCACCTAAAAATGTAGAGAAAAATGGGAGGCTGGTGATGGTTATGCCATTCTCGTGGTTCCAGTTTCGTCTCCACTTTACCCTACTGCAAACTCCACAACATCTCTGAAAATTTACACTATCTATGCATTTCACTCTTAGACTGTTAGTAAATAAAGATGGGCATGGCAGTAAATCTTGCTGCACCCCATATTTTCCTCCCAACATCTTCTTCAATTACTCTGAGAAAACAGTACAATCTCATGTACAATTCACAAAATTTCTTCAAAATTTCTTCTTGCAGTAAATTCAAGAATCCCATTAGGGTAATTAATTGTTCTAAGGTTTCCACTGCTTCTGTGTCAACTGAGAAGGAGGCGTTGTTGCCACTGGAAGTGAGTGAGATAAACGAAAAGTGCAAAAAATGGGTGTGGAAAGGTTACACCATTAACTATTTTGTCTACCCAGAAATTAATAATGATACTTCGAATCCGCCTCTTCTTCTAATTCACGGTTTTGGTGCCTCCATTGCTCATTGGCGCAGGTAAATGCTGTTTACTTTTCAATTATTTCATGGGATTTTACTCTTAATAATCTTTTATTTATCAGCATAACTTATGTGTGTGTATGTGTATCTATCTGCTATTAGCATATTTGGTATATTAGGCTCGACTAGACAAATCAATGAAAAAAAAAAGTGTTAAAATAGTTCCAACTTAATCTAATTTCGCTATGATAAAGATGCCTACTAGCTTGAGGATAAAGATCAATCTTCATGGAATATTTTCACCCTCTTGTTCAATTGTTCTGTCAAAATAGTCTATTATGATCCTGCTTTTTATTTGATCTTCAATTCTATTTTTTAAGGCAAAGGTGCAAACTTTGCACTTCCTTGACTTATAAGAGACAGGAGCTACTTAAGTAATCTCATTAACAGATTCTTCCAAGCAAACCCAATATTTTAGTCACATCGAACTCTTGACTGTCTGTATATCACGGCTTTGCTATAAATTGTGTATCGAAAGTAGTTGAAGATCTCCGTTTTCTCCTTTTGGAGAAGAAATTCTTATGTATATTAGAACACAAATGTATTACTAGTGCTTACTTGATAACATAGAGATGAGTGCAGAACTCTTAAGGAAGACTTCGAAGACCAGGGAACAATTCTAGTTTCTTTAGCTGGACTATATTCTTGAATTCCTGCAGGGCACCCACACTATTGGATTGCCATTATTGCACCATTGATGGGATTATACTGTTCTTCAATAGTTGGTGTTGGTTCGTGATACGAAGTCCGAAAAACGACAAGCCTTCAACATTTTACTGGTGAAATGAAGATACCTACTGGTCGATACCTTTTCAAATTCCTCGTTCCAGGAAAGAGTTAACTTAAACACTTAGCTTTAGATCCTCTTACAAGATATCCCTTATCCTGATGTAGACTAGACCTTCTTGCAGAAAATTGTTTACTTTACACCCCTTATCCATGTATCACTGGGAATGTTCTATTTTGCCAAGAAGATATCCTTTAGTGAGGAAGAATTTAACTTTCTGTGGAAATATTTTCTAAAGAAGTTTTCTGATTGCTATTTTGGTAGTCCTAATCAAAAGTTTGCTGGACTGCATAACTTTATTTCCAAATGGATTGTGTTCATACAGCACTGTTCTATTCCAACAATCATCATTTGCCGCTTTAAAAATCTATTACAAGTCTAGCTTTTGAAAATCATTAGTTCCTACACATCACTAAAGTACTTCTCCTCAAGAAAATACATGTGTTTTTTTTAAAGATATTATTCATATCAGGAGAATCTGCAGGTCCAAAAATCCACGTCTTTCTTTTATTGAGGGCAACCAACGTTAATACAGGTACAACTTTGTTAAAAGAATGTCGCTGTACACTAGGATCCCACTGTAGGACTTTATTTGTGCATTTAAATTGAAACAAATTCTTTTTGAGCTTCGCTATCCTTCATTGGCTATTGTAGAGAGATGGTTCAGTTACTTTGTCTTGCTGATTTTTAATAGCAACTTCTCTACCGATGTGAAATAATGATTCCTCTCACATTCGTTTATTGTTAGGGAGTTGCCTAATGCTTTTAATACGAGTAAAAAATTGTGACTTATTGGTGTTTTAACCAACAGCTGAATCCTACTTTTCTGCCTTTGAGGCCATTTTAGGAATATACCGATTCTGGCTCAAAGTTATACAGTTTACGCCATTGACCTCCTTGGTTTTGGTGCTTCAGATAAGCCAGCAGGTTTTGCATATTCCATGGAAGTATGGGCTGAGGTAAATAAATGATATCAACCCTTTCTGCATTCTCAACTAGGATTTCACTGTAGGATAGCCTATTGTTCTTTTATTATTTTAATCTGACTAACATGAACTCCATGTGGACAGTTGATATTGGATTTCTTGGACGAAATTGTTCGAAGGCCAGCAGTATTAGTGGGGAACTCTGTTGGAAGTCTCGCATGCGTAATTGCTGCTGCAGGTATGCATTACTCTTCTACCTGCAGCCAAACTAGGAACTAGTCTTTTCCTAAAACATTTAGTGCATGTTTTGTATGTTGTATTGGACAGGACTCGACACTTTGGTAAACAAGATTTTAGCTTATTTATATGTCCAGTGCTATCCAATCATCCCTACCAAATGTATCATTCGAGAACTACTTAGCTCCAAGTGATGTTGGCTTGGTTGTACTTAGAGTATGATTGGTGAAGTTTCAAAGTGGTTTTTAGGAGATTTTGAAAAAAGTTGGTGAAATGTGTGGTTAAAAAGTTGATAAAAGTTGTGGATCCCACAAAATATATGGCTGAAAATGAGTTTAGGAAAAAAATGATTTATTTTAAACCCAACCAAACATGCACTTAGGCCCTGTTTGTTTTTACTATTAATTTTGCTAAAAAGATAAAGTCAACAATTAATTTTAATAACACATTTCATGGTCCCACAACTTTTCAACCACACATTTCAACAACTTTTATTAACTTTTACCAAAAAATCTGATTTTAATCAAAATCAAACACACCCTTAGTATCATTTCCTTTCCAAACAGAGTCTACCAGGTCCCTAGTTCAAGGGCTTGTGCTGTTAAATTGTGCTGGTGGCATGAACAACAAGGCAATTGTTGATGACTGGAGAATAAAGCTACTCTTGCCTTTGCTTTGGTTTTTCGACTTCTTATTGAAGCAAAGAGGGATTGCATCGTATTTATTTGATCGTGTTAGACAAAGGTACTTTCTTAAGTATGTTTTTGTTGTGATCACATAAGAGGATGAATGCGAAGATAATGAGTATGTATATGTAATTTGTACAGAGATAGTCTGAGGAACATCTTATCGTCTGTCTATGGGAATAAGGATAATGTAGATGAGGATCTTGTGGAGGTATGATTAAATTCTGAACCAACTTTATCCTGTACAGTTTCTCTATTTGATACTCCATGTTACTATATAATCTCAAAACACTGTAGAGAGAAGAGCAGCTTCAAATCTTCTCAGATTTGTAACCTAATTAAGGCAACCTGTCTTCAATACGTAGATTTCTTCTACGAATATTAATACAGTCAGTTATCCAAACTGATCTCTCTTTATGCTTAATCATTCAAACAATGATGGTTACGATAATGTTTTAGGAAGAACGATAGGGAATAACAAAGATGAAAATTTGTAGTCTAGTAGTGAACTTTGAAATGCTAGGAAAGTACTTAGATAACTCAAGAATCGAACTGAGGTATGGAACTCTAATCTGGTCTTTAAGAGGATCCTTCTCTAATCTTTTAGCTTTGTTTCTCCATTTTCTGATAGCCATTTTCTTTCCTTATCTTGAAATGCAGATCATTAAGAAACCAGCGGAAGATGAAGGGGCTCTTGATGCTTTTGTTTCCATTGTAACCGGCCCGCCTGGGCCAAATCCAGTGCAGTTGATTCCGAAAATCACCTTACCCGTCCTCGTGTTATGGGGTGATCAAGATCCATTTACTCCGATTGATGGACCTGTTGGTAAATACTTCTCGTCCTTACCTTCTCAACTGCCAAATGTAAACCTCTTTTTGTTGGAAGGTGTTGGACATTGCCCTCATGATGACAGGCCCGACTTAGTACACGAAAAATTACTTCCTTGGCTGGCCAATCTCCCCGCTTCTTAAAACTTTCGCTCGTTTTCATTTGGTAAAATCTGATGCAGAAGTAAATATACACAACTTTCAATTGATCTTGCAATTGTATGTATATTCCGGTACAGGAATGTTTATTACATTGCTCATTCTTATTGAAACAATATTCACAGGGAACATTTAGCATCTAGGGTATGTTTTTTTTTTTTTTTTTTTTTTTTTTTTTTTTCATGTTTTGAGTTTTGAAATTTTTTTTTGTTTTTTTGTTTTTGAGAGTTTGTTTTAATATTGTTGAAAATGCGTTTGGTTTGTCATTCTAAAAAATTATTTCTCAAAACAAAAACTAGAAAATACGTTTTGTATGGAAATTTGAGAAATTATTTTATAATATTTTATTCAATTAATTGGTTATTTAGTAAACATAAAACAATTTTATGCTAATATATTATTATGTAATATATAAATCTTACAATATTTTTTTTGGCTACAAAGATAAAATACAAACAAATGATAAATTAGCAAAATAGAAAATAAAAAATAAAAATTAATGTCGTAGATTGAGAGTTTTAATTTGTTTTTATATAAATAAAATTTTAAATTTTTTTATTTTAATAACCAATAAGAGTTTGAATTATTTTTACTTTTTTAAGAAAAAATTTCCCAGTATTTTTGAGTTTAATTTTTTTAGAATTTTTATTTTTTTAGAATTTTAGAAATTAGGAATAAGAATTTAGAATTTTACTTTTAAAATTTTCATTCTTTTAGAATTTTACTTTTAAAATTTTCATTCTTTTAGAATTATTATTTAAATAAATCTTTATTTTAAATGTTAATTTCTCCTATTTTGAGTATCTTGATGTTTTTATTTAAAAAGTTAAAAAGTTGTTCTGAGTTATATGTTACAATGGTGTGTTTGATTTTGTTTTAAATCAAATTTTTTGTAAAAGTTGATAAAAATTAATGAAATGTGTTGTTGAAAAATTGATTTCAACTTTTTAACAAAATTTCAAGTGAAATCAAACAAGCTCTAAATTTATTCTTGTTTTCAAATATGTATTTTCCAAAACAATATACCAAACAAGTTTTGCTTATTTTACAAAATTGAAAACTAAAAACAACTTGAAAATAACAAAGAAAATATATCCATAACATTTTGCAATTGGTTACGTTATAGTCCCTTAATTTTTTTAATGATTATATCATTTTTGTCGGTAGTGATCTCCTCCTCCCCACAGTGAGGAGGAGATTTAAAACTCACTGGACAGATGTTTGACTTAAAATGTCACTTTTAAATGTTCAATCTCCACTGGATAAGTGTCCATTGAATTTTATAATTCCTTCCCACAGTGGGAAGAGATCACTCCATTCATTTTTGTAATGTTGTTAAGTTAATAGAATATTCAAAACATTTCATTGATCAAAAGAGAATAAAAAAAATTACTTAAAAATAACTTTTATTAAGAGCTTGTTCTGTTGTTCGTTTCCATTTTGGGTTTTTTTGGCTCGACAACTTTGACTTTTCAAAGTTTTTGAAAGTAAAATAACAATATTGTTTTTACTATTTTGAAATAGAATTGTATTAATTAAAGACAAAATAATCATTACACCTTTAAAAACTTTGAAAAGTCAAAATTGTCAAGCAAAAAAACTCATTGTTTGGCCCAAATTAGAAACCAAACAAGCTCTAAGCTTCGCCAGCCAACCATGGTCTTTTACGACTTTCATAGAGTCGGCCTATAAAAATTAAAATAAACAAGTTACTCTTTCATATCTTGTTTCTTCGAGGCATGAGACATCAAATTACTAGTATAATGCTTCTTTTATGGTGGAATTCAACCGTACGCTTTATTGTGATAATGGATTGAGTCAATGAATTTTTTTTTGGAGATGATCGATAGAGGAAGATGATCGATTGAAGGGGATGAATGAGAAGATGAGCAGATTTTAGAAATGGTTCGTTAAAAAAGATGATTTAACAAAAAATTTTGGAAGAGATGAAATTGAAGATGTAGTGACACACGAACATACTTTTTTCTTTCAGTAACGAAAAAAACTCCATACGGTCGTGATTAAGAAAATACGGGCATACTTTACTAGAAAAATCCAAATAAAGAAAAGATGTCATTACTATTTTCCAAGTCCAAATAAATAATAGAAAAGAAATTATTCATCTCAAAATGAGCAAATATCAATTTGTTCAAAGACATCACATTAACAACCAAAGGGATCAGTCAAATTACCCCTTCAACATTGTACAAGTATAGAATCTCACCCACCTATGACTGGAAGACAATCTCTATCCACAACATACAAGTCCATGGTTGGCTGGACAATCATAGTACCTGACCTAAATGTTCCATCGACCTGAGACTGTTCACATTGGAGACCTGGTTAGATGTCAAATCCCGACCTAAGGGCACCTGTAGGCATTGCTAAACACCTAACTACAAGATAAACAGAGATGAACAATTTCATCAAGAAGCAAGAAAAATGGACAAGTTAACCAAGAGCCCGCAGAACATTAATTATAAATTTTCACCCCACCAAAATGAAGGGACAAAAACAAACACACCCACGTACGGTATGAACCTCATAATATCAAGGTTGGACTCCCCTCTTGCTTTGCTCTAACTTCTAGGAATTGTTGAGCTAATTAAACAGCCAAATCTGTTAATATTGAAGCATATCTTTTTATCATCGCTTCTGCCTCTTTGCCAATCGCATCCGCTCTCTCCTTTCCTCTTCTTCTATCAAGCGAAGTTGTTCTTCGTCTTCTTTCCTCGCAATTTTTGCACTGAATAACATAAAATGTCACATATGAACATTCTACACGCGATGAGACATTATTTAATAAGAAAATGGAAGTATTGTATGCTTAGAAATATCAAAACCGGAAAAAATAATTATTAAATGTGTCTGACATCCATACACAACAATAATGGCACCAAGCAGATAAAGATAAACTAATGTCTCATGGGATGATGCCAAAATTGTAACAAGTAAATACTGTGAAAAATTTCAAATCAGTTCCAAATGCGATCATAATGCCAGCAAGCAAATAAAGATATACAAAGTGGTTCTTGCATATGAAATGAGACATTTTGAAATAAGACCTCCCCTCCCTCTCTCTTTCAAAACCAAAAAAAAATAAACAAAAAAATAAAAATAAACATGACAATGAGGGGCTAATTTTCACATGGGCTACTACTATCAAGGAAATTCAAAGTAACACAGCACATCTATTCCAATATTAATTCAACATGACTCGTTCTTTCAAATAGAAGATATTTTGTTAACGCAAAATTTGTCATAAACGAATTGATCATCCAAATGCCAAACAGCAAACAGCCTCCAAGCCGTCCACTTTGCCAACTAAAATTGACCCATTCAAGACAGAACAAGAAGCAGATACACAATCCAAAGCTAAAGAGCATGTGATATAAAAAACAATACTTCTTATTAACCTGCGTTTCTCCTCCGCCAGGATATCTTCAAAATTGGCCTCCATGTCACTATCGTCATCGTCGTCTCGATACTTGTTAGGATTATACCTGCAGAAGGTCTAAAACTGCTCAAATGCAAACCTTATAAATTGGAACAAATTGCAGTACTGAATAAACTCCAATCATTATGGAAGGTTGCAAGCAAAATCAAAAAGAATATGCAAGAAGTGAAAAAGATTTCATAATTACCCAAACATTTTTCTGATCATACTTATTGCTTGCACACCATCATCAGAATCTTCATCATAGAGACCAGCAGGTTTACTCTTTGGGCGTTCATCAGCCATAGTGGCACGAGCTAAGGATTTGGTTGGCCGTGGCTTTACCTACCAAAATTGTAGGAGAAAACTGGGTTATATTGTACAGCAATCTATGGCCGTGGCTTTACCTACCAAAATTGTAGGAGAAAACAGGGTTATATTGTACAGCAATCTATCAGAAAACGTAGCAACTTGTATCATCACATATCATCAATCTCTCATTTAATATATTAAAAGTTGGTCATACCTGAGGTCTAGATGACATAGGCTGTCTTGGTATGACCTTTGCCTTGCTAGTTTCTGGAGACTCCTTTCTTTGTATCAATGGTTTCTTTGGAACAGAGGATTGCAAGTGTGAAGGGGTTGTTTTATGCACCTGAGGTTGACAGTGCGAAGCCATTGGTTTACGCTCACCAGGCATGGAACTCTTTGCAACTGGTGTTGTAACCTTCTTCCTGATGGCAGCTTCTGGATTCCTAGATGTCACGTCTTTAATCCCCACAGGCCGACCAGGCCCACTTCCATTAGTCTTACCAAACTTTTGCTTGGATTCAATTGACAACTTGCTGGCCAGAGCCAATTTATCCGACCCAACTTTAGGTCTTGGTTGGCCACCTGGAGGCATAGGTTTGCTCTCTAGATGACCGGTGAAGACTTTTTTGCCACTATCTTTCGCTGGCTGTTTGCTCCTTGGTGATAATTGAGCTGATCGCGCCTCTTCAAGAGCATAAAAAAACTTGCATAAGTTTTCATAAGAAAAATAGTAGGCAATTGGCATTTGCATCAAATATCCAGATAACGTAATGGAACAGACATGCACCTGAACTTGGGGTAGATGCATTTCTCGGTGGAGGATTTTTCGTGGGAGCCAGAACATCGGCGTCATCAGATAGCAAAAATGAATAGTCCCTTGTATTTTTAAGCATTTCAACTTTTGTTTTTCCCTGCACACTAACAAATATCCATACATCATCGAGAGGCAAGAAGAAGAAAAAATCCTTTTTTGTTCTCCAAAGAACTCTTTTAAAAAAAAAATAGAAACAAAAAGAAGAAGCAGGTCAGATTAGCTACTGCACGCTTAATTTAGGAAAGAGAAAATATTTAAAATCACCCAAAAAAAGCATTGACTCCAGTGATTACCCCATTTGTATCTCTTGACGGATGGTGGGCTCGAGGTTTTGACCCAGCAGTGGCTGAAGGAGAGCTCTTATTGGTCTGCATGGAATGGCTGGATTTAGAAACCCTTGCTGCCAAATTTGGGTTCTCCAACAGGGACTTGCTTTCTTGAATCACTCTCGGAGCAATAACTGGCTGAGAAGGCCCAAAGAACGAACCATAGCTGCAAAACATCAATAGTCAAAATTATAAATAAACTGCATAATTTTGAGCAACGCCTACATGTGTATGCATAAACATATATAATACATCAAGAGCAGCCTTCATGTTGAACCAAAAACAAATATAGGCCAATACAGAACTTTTCGGAGACAACGGCATTTGTTATAAAAACCAGGAGTTCCATTAAAATCATAAACAGGTTAAAACAGCTGAAAATGCTAGAGTGACCACAGCTTATCAAATTTACACTAGCAATACCCACTACTGTGGGATTACCACCATATCTTCAATGTAGAAAACACAAAAGGATATCAAAGTCACTAATATCCCAGATAGCACAGACTTTAGACTGTTTTTCATTAACTGGAACAGGACAAATCAGTAACAAGACATTGTCAAGCTCAGGTAAAAAATAGGTTCAACCATTCCACGGTTTTGAATCATCAAGAACAAATTCACATGCACAAAGTGTCTCCAAAATTTGCTACGAGCGAATGGAACTCACTTGTCCTTACACAATGCATTAGTTTTTTCACGGGAACGAGGATTAGCAGTCCCCAATTCCTTCTTCATCTGCTTTCTGATTTTCTCTTTTAACCGTTGCCTCAGTTCAAGATATTCCAATTCCTCCTGTGTGGGCTGGTGGGCTTCCTCCTCTTCATACTCCTCTCCACCACCCACTTCCTCGTACTCCTCACCATCCTCCTTATACTCATCCAAATCTTCATATTCCTTCAATAGCAGAATAGTGATCAACAAATGCACTCTGTATGAAAAACCCTCAAAGTATAAGATTGGTACAGTCTTTGCATACATCTCTATCATATCCCCGCATTGCGATAGTGAATTAACAGTCACCAAGGGAGACTATTTGGATGCTGGCTCCTCGCGAACCAAGAAAAATCAGCCTGATCAAAAAGAACAAACTATAAACAAGCCCGTCAGAGAGAAACTCAGATATTTATCAGCACAGCTGCACCAGAAAGTCAGAGGCACACATATATATATAGAAGTCCACAAAAATCATAACAAAAACTCTTCCTCATCCTAATAGAGTAAACAGAGCCACAAAAAGTAATTGCAAAAATAAGACCAAATCACATGATCATTCAAATTATGATATTTAACCCATTAAACTATCATTTTTCTCCTATTTATCCATTCTTCAGAATTTATACAAACAAATAGAGGATCTCCACCTAGTGTGTCATGAACAGCAGCAATGGCGGCAAGTCAGCTGGGGAAGAAGAAGGAACAAGACCAACCGTCTAAACCAACTTTCAAACAATACAACACGACACCGTTTGGGGGCTGAAGAAACATGAAGGAAACGACACCGTTCCAATAAGTAGAAGTGACGTCATTTTGGATTAATTAAATTGTATTTCTGTTTGTTAGAAAACGTTGGTTTATAAAACACGTTTTCTCTTTTTACAGCTTTTATATTCTGTACACGTGAGGAGAGAGAGGTATGTTGAATTCTGTTGCAGAATCAGTGGATTAATTTCCCTTTTCTCAATCCAAATTTCTTCTTCTTTTGCTCATTTAATCCCTTCCCATTTCTTGATTATAGTTCTTTATTATAAATTGAGCTGGAATTCATCATCTATATTTCCAGAGAGGTAATTGGCACTGTTTTGAGCTCCGTTTGGCTAGAATTGAGCTTAATCCATTACATAGTGCAAACAAACAAAAAAGAAAAATTATTCATCAGTCTAATGGAGTACACGCTCGCGTTCACAGAAAAATTGTCCAATTCAATAAAATGATAAATTTAAATTTAAAAAAATCAGAAAAAAATAGCAATCTTCAGTGCCCCAAGTCTTCAGATATTCACCAAATAGAGGAATCATCAAAAGTAAACTATAGAATTTGATATAAACGTTTCTAAAATTCTCAATTAATCCAGAAAGAAATTATTCTTGACCCGTGTATTTAAAAAATCACTCTTTAATTAAACCCTCAACAATAATCGCTTGAGAGATTGACGTGCAGATGAATCAACAGAAAAATCACATAAAATCAAACTCAATCTAATCAACTCAAACTATTACCGGAATTTCGGTCTTGGATTGTAGGGTTTGGGACGAGGATTTGAAATCGAAAGCCCAATTTCCCTGAATTGAAAGATAAAAATGAATGGGGATGAATAGTGTGTTTTATGTAAAATGAAGTTGCCAAAATTTCATCTTTTGCCCTTGTTATTAAATATTGGGAAATTGGTGCAAATGTTCTCTAAGCTTTTACTTTATTGCGGAAATGCTCTCTAACCTTTGTTTTTTGACACATCAATTCCTCGTCTATGTATTCTAATGCATAATTGGTCGGGGAAAAAAATAATTAAAGAAAATTGGATATCTAAAGTTTGTAAAATGTGCAAATAGGTCCAATATATTTATTAAATAATATTTAATTTAGTATATTAAATATCTCACTATAGTCGTATAAATTAAATTTTTCATAAGAGAAAATATAAAATTATTGCACTTTAAGTATATGTAATTGCTATGTGATGTGAGAAAATTTGAATAAAAATTAAGTTAAATTAATGACAAAATAGTGTATATAATTTTATAACATTGAATTAATCTTGTTATTTTTTTTAACATAAATTGAACGATAATAAAGCGATAAATTAAAATATGAATAATACAATTTGAACTCTAATATTTGTATTTAATAAACGAATAGCTTAGTTAAATAAAAATATTTGAGCATCAAGTTTTTGTGACAAATTTATTTTTCTTTTATGTTGTAATGATAAAATGATAGTGTCCCCAACCTTTGAAAATTAAAGATTTAATTTTTTAAATTTTAATGATAATATGATTAGCACCAATGCCCTAACTAATTATATTAATGATAATAAAATAATTTTGCAAATGAAAATTAACACCCTAAAATTAAAGTTTAAATTTTAAATAATATGATTACTTAATGATAATAAAATAATTTTAATTAACACGTTTGTTAATAATTATTATCTTAAATTTTAGTTATTTACTAGTATACTATTTAATCGGTGAGATCTGATCGTATGATCTGTTCTGAAATAAAAAAAATTTACAACAAAAATAATATCAATAAAAAATCCAGAAAAAAAGAAGAAAAATCTAATGTCGTAACCAAAACAAAATCAAGAAAGAAGAAAACCAAATTTACAGTTTTAAGATGATAAATTGAGGTGGTAAGTAGAACTTAGAGATGACCGTTTGAGGAAGATGATTGAAGGAGAGTTTCATTTGAAAGGAGAAATTGAAGACGTAGTGACACGCGGACATGGTTTTTTTTCTTTTCTTAGCGGAGAAAACCTCCCTACGGTCGGTGATAATAGATTGTAAAATATATAAAATAATTTAGTATATTATCAATTTGTTAGTTTCTTTTAATTTTTTTTTATATAAAAAATGAAAGTATCGAACACATTTGCACTTTTGCAAATGTTAGAAATCCAATTGAAAATTTCTTTAATTAAAAATAAGGGCATATTTATTTTTTTTTCATAAAAAAGACCAATTACACACCAAAACACAGATTAGAGATTTTTGTGCCAAAAAATAAAGGTTAAGGACCATTTGTACCAATATCCCTTAAATAAATTAAGTAAATATTATTAAAATTATTAAGTGCTGTCGGCTGAGCCTAATTTCCACTTAATAATAATTAAAAAATGTTTTAAAAATGTAATATGGAACTGTATTTGGAATAATAGTATTTTTCAATTTTATTATTGTAACGACAGAAAATAAAAAAAAAAAAAAAAAATCATGTTAAATTCCCTTTATTGCCTATCCCTAAATATTTACTTTTCCTTGATAATTATTTAAGTACACAACTATAAAACTTAACAAAAGAAATTAAAAGGTATGATTAGTATTAACAAGTCAACTAAGAGTTGACCTAATCAAATTTAATTTACCGTACTTGATATTACATCATCGAATGCTTTAATTCAGAAACAAATCAAAAAACATACTACCTGTTATATTATTTGGTGTACTTTAAAAGTAATTTTTTTATGATTTTTTGATAAAAATTAATAAAATGTATAGTTAAATAATTGATAAAAATTGCGTGTCCCATGTTTTTATATAGTTGAAAATGAGTTTGAGAAAAAAATAAAAATAAAAAACTTAACCAAACATGATCTAAATATTGTCTAAAAGAAAACTTAAAATTTATATCCAAAATTTGTACAAAAATAATACAGACAGACAAGGGAATTAGTTACCATGTTTCATCAATGGAAATGAAATGAATTGAACAAATTAACTACCACTAAATTCAAGCTAACAAAACCTCATTCTAACACAAGAAACTAATATTCAACGTGTGAGGATCTTCTTGGTGGAACCAAAAATCTCAAGCATATCTAATAATATAAAGATTAAAACTGAAAAACTGCAAAAGAAGCAATTGTTTGGCCAAAATTTCAGCATCACTTCGCTCTTATTTCCTTCACATTCATTTTTTTCATAGCTCGACTCTTATCTTTACCCTTGCTTGGTTTCTGTCCCTTGCGCTTGTGGTTTTCCCCTTTTTCGTGGAGATGCACATCCTGAAATTGGATAGGTTTGATGCTCACACCAGCTCTCTTCACCACCTGTCCATTAGTAGTCAAAACGTGAGCTACTTGTGCTAAAATGAAACTTAGCACTCACCTGGCTAAGCTTGAAAAGGAAGAAACGTTTGTCTCCGAACATATTTGGATATCTTCATTTTAAAGTAAAAAAGAGTTACTTTCATCTTCGACCAATAAAATGATGTATTTATTTTATAACTTATTATGAGTGAACTTTTTAAGCTTAGCCAAACATGCTCTTAATTTCTCAACAGATTCATTTCGTGAAAAGGAGGAATAATTATCATGCAACGAAAAGCTCCTTTAATCTTCAACACCGATAGATGCTAGTAACCATAGGAGAATGAATGCAATAAGATTAATTAGAGAAGAAAACTTGAAAAAACAAAAAGAAAATGTTCCAAAAGTGCACCTCAGGACGATTAAGAGCTCCCATTGCTGTGACAGGATTAAATTCTGGTCCAATTGGCATCCGAATACTCTGTTCAAAAACTTCCATTGATGTATAGGGATAAGGCAGAGTCTTTGTATGTAGTTTTTCAGCCTACAAGAACAAAATAAATGTGTAAGCAAAACATGAACTATGTTACATATGAAAAGTGTACAAATGCACAATTTCTTTCAACAAATTATGTCGAGCATTAGTAGTAACTAGTAAGTGCGACCCAAGAATGCAAGCCCTTGCACCTTTCCTCGTGAAGAAGCCACTAAGCCTTCTCATCTACTCGAGTAAGAGCACTGACCAAGAAGGACAATCCTATCAATTACAGTTGGGTATCTGCTGACAGGAAGTGCAAGACCTCACACCATTCCTTAAGAAAAAGTCACGAGAAAGCCGCTAAACCTTCTCATCTATTCGGGTAAGAGCACTCACCAAGAAGGTTAATCCTATCAATTACAAAGGAGTCTCTAGTGACAAAGAAAGTGAATGTTAAGCAAAGTTGGGAGACAAAAAGTGTTGCACCTCATTTTCCATTTTCAGGAGAGGAAAACCTATTTCACTCATGTTTGGTATCAGGAATGTATAATATGTAACAATTTTTTAGGCATTCTCAACTAGATATTTTTTTTCAGAATATTACACTTTTCTGTTGTCCTATTCTCATGCAGATATGTACTGGAAATATGCAACGTGTCATCAAAAAAGAAATAAAATTAACTTCCCACCTTAATCTTTTCTACGCCAGCCCCCCCACTCAAAAAAAAAAAAAAAAAAAAAAAAAAAAAAACACCAGTGGAAATCAAATCTCCTTACTCCTATTTCTTCTTTGTCTTAATTTCCCAACCTCTTATCCCTTTGACCAATCACATCCTTAGCTAGTTACGATTAGAACATTAATTCTATTTTAAAAATTTTTAAAAGTGAAAGAAAAGAAGTGTCATGCCATTATGCTCTAAGACTCCACATCTCAACAGCAGAATGTGGCATCCACCTTGGTTTCCACCATATGGTCATTTGACTGTCAGTCATTGCTGAACATACAAAGCGTGTAATTTTTCAGAAATAATGAATAAAGTAAAGACTGACACTAACCTTTTTATCCAACTTCTCGGAGATGATAACATTATTAAGATGTGCATCCTTTCTCTTCTTGAGAGCTTCTTCTCTTTTCTTTCTGGCAATATCGTGCTCTTGCAGCATCCAAGAAGGTAAACCTTTCTTTTTCTGTATGTCAGTCCATTGACCCCACCCAGGAAGTAAAACAGGCTTTTCAGGTTCTGGATTCTCCTCATTTAAGACCGCCTCTTTATCTTTCTCAAATTCTTCTTCAACATCATCACCAGCAAAAGCACGGCGTATAAGTTCTTCTTGAGATGGAAGTTCATAAGTTGACTTAGTCCCTGAAGATAAAATTCCATCCACCATCTCTTCCCCACTATCTGTATCACTGTCGTCATCCTCTTCCTGTTACCGAGAGAGAGAGAGAGAGAGAGAGAGAGAGAGAGAGAGAGAGAGAGAGAGATAAACACACACCAGCCAAAATGGTTATGCATGTGGAGAATATGTGAACATGAAATACCTCCATGGTTTGGTCATATTTTGAAGGACCTCCAGGTACTGAAGACTTCCCAACATCGTTGTTGGCAGCTTTTGTCTGCTGATTACCATCTGATAAATTCTGTTTCTATTGTTTATAAAACATTAGTCAGATTAAAGCAGTAAGTTGCCTGCCTAAGCATTAGACCAAAATGACAAAAACACATAACCTCAATACTAACCTTTTTCCAAGAGTTGGATGCAAAAATAGCAACTTCATAATTTTCCTTGGGTTCAGGGACTTTAACAATATCCTCAAAATTCTGAAAATCCACAAATTTCAACATATATTACACATGCTGAAAACAGGGATCACTAGAAAAACACATGGATAGAGAGATATAAGACATATATATAGACGTTACAATATAGGGTTTTTGTGACCCTAATACATAATTTATAAATTTCTCAACCTGTTTTAATTATATAAAAAAAAGTCCCTGGCTGATAAATAGATTTAAGGGAATTTGAGAACGTTTGTCCCGAGAGGCTTGGATGTCCAGGATGATGAATAGAAGTTCCTGTATAGCAGATTCAGAAAGACCAGTGCAGAGTGACGTGCTATGCTGGATGGTGGCTGAGAATACAGAGGTTCCAGCTTCTTAGCCAAGCATACGAATTCGTTTGCATATCCTTCTCCATCTGCTGAGACAACCAGTTTTTTTTTTTATTATTAATATTTATTTATTTATTTATTTATTGGTGCTTGGGAGTGGGGAGGGGTGGTTGTTCAACGCTAGATGAAATCACAAAGAAGCTGGAATGACTCAAAGGACAGCGTCTGTTGTCTTTGAAGAGGAACAGTCTATCGTGGAATAGCCCCCTTCATGACAATGCATTATAAACCCCAAAGCAATAACAATATAATTGTGTTGGTTGGCATTTAGAGGTAAATGAATGCCCATCTAACCCTCCCATTCTTCAGCAAGAAATAAATAAACACCCAGAGAGCAAAAGAAGGGGGGGGATTAAAACAAGGTTGGAAGGACGATATATCACCTTAAACACAGGATCATGACTGATCTCAGACTCTTCACGAAGTAAATCGGGGTCAATATTTACTTCTCTTACAGAAATATTACTTTTTCCATGTTGACTGTCCTCATCTTCCTTGGCCTCAACATCAATTTCACTATCACTGTCGCCATAGTAATTATCTGTTTTGACCTTCTTACTTGTTTCCTGAACCTGCTTTTTAGGAACACCAAAAACCTTTCTACCACTTAAGGCACCCATGCCACGACTTTGTTCCCCACTTTTACCTTCCAATTGCTTCAATGACAACTCATAATCTTCAAGAGCAAGCCTTGCTTCTTCATCAGCTGCATCTTTTCTCTTTTTCAATCCCCGGACCTGTGCAAGTAAACAAGCATACAAATATGTTATATCATGTTCAACACCGAAAGATTTCCAAATTCAAAATTTTTGATTATTTGAAGATCCACAACAATGAAACAACATAAAGGAAGTGGCTCTCGAATCTCTAAAAGATTAGAGGGAAAGTAGGAGAGCAAAATGAAAAATGCACAGAACTTACCATAAAAGGTAAAGAAAGCACTCCAGACTTGGGCACTTCTTCATCCCCTTCCAGCACTTCAAGTGTCTTCTCTTTTGCTTTCTTGAACAGTTTTGATGCAATATCCTGATCTGAGCCGGCTGAGATTTCATCAATGTCGTCCTCGTCACTACTATCATCGCTGCTACTACTTTCTTTCATAGATCTCATTTTTCTAGTCAAAGTAGCATGTTGATTAAGCTGTTCAGATATAGCAGCTCGGGTTCCTTCATCTTGGACGTCCAGGCCACGTGTTAAGATGCGCTTCGCCCATTTGGAGTTATTTTTGTGTTTCAGGGTCATGCGTTCCTGTATGAAGCAAGAAGAACTGTAATGCACCAGCTTATTCTCAAGAATAAAAAATGAAATCAAAGTTAACCCCAACTCTTAAAGTAATCACATCATGTAATATATAATTCTAATACCTCGGCTCTTTTGAACTCTTGTTTCATTGCAAGGTCTTTAGCAGCTTCCGGATCCAATTGAATCTCAGCTTCCACTGCTTTTGATCTATCTTTCTTCAACAGCCGGTGATAGGTTTTGGACTTGATCTTTTTTATTCGCTTCGCCTTCATTTCATGACGGAAGAGTAGACTACGCATTCTAGCAAGACGGTCCTGACGATCCTTAACATCTTCAATGGATATCTGCACAAACGGCATCGATAAAGGAAACTTGTCAATTGTGTTATCATTTGTGTTGTTTTTACAACGAAAGAACAGCACAGAAGAATACAATAACCATTAACAAGGATCGATCATATCATTTTGATCCAGGACGGAGAGATATGACCTCCTTACCTTGTTTAGTTCAAGAAGCCTGGCACCATCTTTCTTGTGCGCGTCCACAACTTCATTATCATTCACCAAGGAAGCAATTTTCTTCTCAAAATCAGTCCTGGGTTCAAATTCAGAAGCTATTGCTCCTACAGTTGAAAATCCCAAGTCTACATCCTCGTCAAAATACAAAGTAGGTGCCTCTCTGTTCCTCTTCACCAAAGGTTCCCACTTAGTAATATCCTTCTTAGACTGTTCGTAAGCAGCCTTCCTCTCCAATCTCTCTTGATCTGGTTTTGGAAGTGGTGCATGAATGGGTGTAGACTTATTCTCCATACGATGCAAGCTCTTCCTAAGTTTGCTATAGCCAGACTTCCCATGAAGTGGGTCCAGAAGGTCCTGAATGCTAATCCGGCCATTACCATCAAGAATATCGCGACTAGGATTATATTCAGATTCTGGATATGCTTCAGATATGATGAGATCTTTCTTCTTCTTTTTACCTGGCAGTTGGTAAACATACTTGGTTAGTTCTTTCAGCAAATATTTCGAAAACCTACTGAAATTTGATAACTAGTGCCCAGCAGATTAATCATACTTCATAAAATGTTGCGGATATGTGAAGTGGGAGAGGGAGAGAGACGTGAACAGTGATAAGGATTACAGAGTTTCATGCATTAAATTTAAATCTAAAGGGCACTGATTTTTGGGACTCCATGGCAACCTGAGTTGGTCTCAATTTGGGGAAACTTCTACATTTCAGTGTCCTTGGTCAAATACATGAGATGTTATTCTCTTTCCCTGTTCGGTTCAAGGCAAAAAATCTTTTCCGGTTACCATACACCATGATGGCTTGTTTCCACTCCTAAATCATCACGGTAGCTATTTTACAGAGCAAAGAAAAGAAAATTTCAGAGCTTTGCCACATGATATGTTGATGAGTTAAAAGAAAATTTGTGAACGACTTTTTACCACTACAAGAGCGGCCTAAGTTATCTGATGAGTTTCCACTAAAAACTAGTATCGACGTATTAATGGTTGTCATTTTCAAGGAACGCATCATAATATAGGATTTGGAAAGTATTAAAGCGAGCAATATTCATTTTGCTACAAGGAAGAAGTGCAGGACGGATATTGGCTCCCAGCCTCCCATAATAACAACCCTAGAAACACTGGTCATTATATAATATGCCTAACTTCCTTACAATATATAAGAGTTGGTTTTAAAATCACGTTCACACCATCGACCAAATCGGCGTCGTTTTGGCACAAAAATTTTTTTTTTTTTTTGGTCTTGTCTTCCTCGTTTTTCCAAGAGGTATAAATACAGTTTTGTCTCATTTGCTTCCCTTCCTCGCATTCTCAGACCCGCCCTCTTTTCTCTCCTCTGAGACCGAACAAACCCTAGAACGCGTTTATTGGTGATTTTTGGTTCCATCCTCATCTATCTCAGTCCAAAATCAGTCCTATTTTGCTGGTGTCTCTCTTTTTCCAGGTGAGGGAACCCTAGAACGGCGCTTGTTTGTGATTTTCGTTTGACCTAGATCCATTCGAAATCAGAAATTCGAACTCGTTGTTCGATCTAGAACCATCCGAAATCACAAACCAATATTTATGGGTAAAGCATTTTCAAGTTTGGGTTTTTGTTTTGTGGTCTATGTCAAGAAAAATAGCAAAAATTCCAAATCTACTCATATTAATGTCGTTTTGAGGTAATTTGTGGAGTTCGGTGTTCGTTATACTGTTTTTTCTTCTCTTTTCTGCCACATCTGTAGATTTATATGTATGAAACCTTGTATTTTTTTATATTTTATTTTTCGTTTTTTTAGGGAGGTGTCCTCAACTTAAATTTGAATAGATTTCAAAAATCCATGTGAATATTAGTGTCCCCAACTCAAATTTTAATATATTCAATTAAAATTTAGGTGTTCTCAACTCAAATTTTAATAGATTCAATTGAAATTTAGATGTCCCCAATTACTAGTACATTTCTAAAGATTTTATTAATTAGAAGATTTAAACAGATTTGCATAGATTTCGAGTTCATAAATATGAATACCAAATTCTTTAAGAATTGTATCTCCACCTTCAAAATTTCAATTTAACTCTTCTCTTATGCATCTCTTCCTCTCGGCTCTTTCATCAATTTGTGCCACAAGTTTTTATAGGAAACCTTTATTTCTTGATTTTCAATTTATATTAAAATGGAAATTTATTGATAATTTTTTTTATTTTAATATTTCATTTTGTACAATTGTCAAACATCGTCTTTAAAATTTCATTCTTAATACTCCATGACCATTCATTGAACCAAACAATTGAGCTGAAAAATATAAATAATCTATTTACAAATATTAATTAGATAAATAGTCTCTAATACTATATAAGACAATTAGATATTGAACTGTAAAATCAGTATAGCACTAAAAAAATTTTTTGAACTTGAAAAAATTTACTCATCAACTGCGACACATGTAAATTATATTTTTAAGCCATAAGATAACTTTTTATACAAGATGGTTAAACAACTGATTTTAGAAGAAAATGAATCCTAAATATCCATAATCTAGTCTCAGATATGAAAGAAATTTTTTATAAAAATGACAAATAGAAAGAAAGTAAAAATTAAAATTTTATTTCAATTTTTTTTTTCAATAAGCATTGCTCTTTAATCAAATTTTTTTTTTTTAAAATTCAAAACTGAGGAAATTGATAATAGTAATGTGAATCCCCAAAACAATGAATTCAATTGCGCTTCAAACTTAAAGACGATGAATGACTTGTTTCTTAGTTTATTCTCTAAGAGCTTAGCTGACATAGCTGTCAGATTGGCATACCTCCTAATCCATCAAATCATTCACCTCTTCGATTGAATTTTTTTTTTACTCTTTATATTTCAAGATTTTTTCTCTATCCAAAATTTTACTCAAAATATTTATTTATGTAGGATAGATAGTCACTTAATATTTAGAATAAAAACAATATAAAATTACTATTTTTAATAAAAAAGACCTCAAATTCGTAAAAATTAATAGAAATCCATAAAAATATATTAAAATTTATAATATACAATTCTGTTGAAATCTTATAAATTTTGTGAAATTCTATTCAAATTCATAAAATCCATTCAAATTTATAAATATTAACAAATTTTTTAAAATATGAGTTGACAACACCTTCTTTAGTTAGTTATAATTAATTTTGTTTGCATGTTTATTTACAGTTTAAGATATTGTGCAACAATAAAATCTGTTAATTTATTTTCTCTGATTTTTGTAATTATTTCTGTTTAATTTTTATGCATACTTGCTGTTTATTATGTTTATTAGGTGTTTGGCTGATGGTTTAATTTTTGTTGTTCTCTTTGTTCTATTGAATTTTTTATTCAAATGATTTTTTCTTTTTCGTTTTTGTACATTGTTCAGTAAAGCATGTTTAGAAAATTTTGTGGATTTATAGGTACCAAAAATTGTAGTTATTTTTTTTTTTTCGTTTTCTTAGTTAGTTGTAATTAAGTTTTGTGTATGTTTATTTACAGTTTAAGATATTATGCAACAATAAAATCTACTAATTTTTTTTTATCTGTTTTTTCTAATTATTTCTTTTTAATTTTTATGCATGCTTGATGTTTGTTAAGTGTTTAGCTATTGATCTTTTTTGTGGGTGGGGGGGTTCTCTTTGTTCAATTTGCTGGATTTTTTTATTAAAATGTTTTTCCCGTTTTTGTAAATTGCAACAATAAAATTAATTCATTTTTTTTCCGGGTTTTCATACTTTATTTTATATGAGGCGGCCTAGAGTTCAACCGTAGATTCAACTACTTTCGGAGGACAAAAAGTCTACGACTGTTGTAAAAGAAGGGAATAAGAGGTGCTTGATTCAGTTGCTGTATCTTAATTCCCATGAATCTTTAAGAGAACTGCCTGTTCTCACCGTGTCTATACTTGTTTCCATGGGCGTTATACCGAGAAAATGTGTGTTTGAGGAGGGGGCTTTGGGCCCCATTTGAGGATCATTGAGTGTAGTTCGATGCCCATGAAGGAAAAACGGCAATGGTGGTCTAATTCATCACCACCGAAACCGATAATGCTTTGGCAATTTCGACTTATGAGGGTGTTTCGATTCCAATTGAATTGTGCAAAGCTCGATCAGGGACTGCTCAATCACACTCAATTAGTGCTATTAAGAATGTTTCCACAGTTGAAGACATTCGAATTGCAGTAGAGAATAAAATGCTATTCCTGTTTTGGTACATTTACCTTATTGTAGAGTGTTTGCTTGATTATTGTTGACTAATTTGGATTTTATTTTACTACATCGTAGATGTACTTTGTTGTGCCAGTTGCCACTTAAATTCAAGAAAAAAGATTGTTGGTAGAATTTTATTTGAAGTTTTTGAGGCAATTATTCGCAGAAGACAACAGAAAATAGCAATCATTGTGGAGTGGAATCATTAATTCCATTCCCTCACATGGAAACAAACCAAGTGAAACTAAAATATTAAGAACGATGATTGGTTTATATGTCCATTGATTCAACTATTATTGTTAATTATGCTATTCAATTTGTGACCTATAAATTTGAATGAGCATTGTGTGGTATGTGTTCTTGTTGAACAAGACAACACAATGCATAATATTGTTCTAATTCCAACTTATAGCTGCACCTGGATTTTGATAATTTCTTATCCTTCTGAGTGGAACTAACTAGACTTTGGTTCTTTAGCTGGTACAGCCATCAGAAACTAAGGAGATTAATCTTCAGTTCTCATTGGAAGATCTTGAGACCATTAAAGTCATTGGGGAAGGAAGTGGTGGTATAGTTCAACTTGTTCGCCATAAAGGGTTGGAACTTTGTTTGCTTTGAAGGTCATGTGCAGGCATTTGATACTTTAACTTCTTGTTAGTTCATTTGACCAGAATACTCAGTGTTATTACAAGATTTTATATATTCAGAGATGTGATATTCTTGGTATTATTTGCATCTGGCCCTATAATTATTTATATTATGGATAACATCATAATCACACTTGGAAAGGTTAGACGATTATTGGAGCAATAGGTGCATAACAATAGGATTTTGCCTGCCTTTTCTCCATTAGATTGGAATGAATCTCGGTCACAGTTGTAAATGCTTTCAGAATTTTATTGTTAAAGAATTATAAATAGTCTTTGTTATGTAATTGTTCACTGGAACAACATGCTAACTAAATGCAGATTTTTGTATATTTTTTATTTTAAGGAATCTTAATGTTAAATGATTTACTAGAAAAGGGAATTTATCCATTCCTAGATCATCTTGACACGTCTTAATATTACATATATTATTGCTTCTTTTTGTTAGCTTAATGCACTAAATTTACCTCCAATGATGGTTGTTGGACTTTACCATCATGAAAGTCTATGAATTGTTGTTACAATCCAGATGAATATACAAGAGGAGATCCGTAAACAAATTGTTCAGGAGCTGAAAAGAAATCAAGCATCACAATGTCCACATGTTGTAGTTTGCTACCACTCATTCTACCACAATGGAGCTATATTACCACTCATTCGACCACAATGGAGCTATATCTCTTGTGTTAAAAGTACGTGAACCGTGGGTCGTTGTTTGATACATCAGAAAAGTTAAGACAATTCTCAAACCATATCTTCTTGTTGCTTGTAAACAGGTTTGTAGCTTCTTCAAAGTGAAATATAATCTTCATTACTAGCTGCATTCCTTTCAGTGATTTCAACTTACCATGAACCGTATTTTAATTTCAGGTTTAACAAGGTCTTGTTTATTTGCATCGTGAGAAACACGTAATCCATAGAGACATTAAGCCATCTTCTTGAATGTCGCCCGTATTCGCTTTGACTGCCTCTCAAAATATTGAGTTATTTAATTCAACTTGATTGTACATTGGTATATTCTATATGAACATTTTTTTTTAATATTAGACATCTTTAGTTTCCATTATTTCAAAGATTTGAGAGATCTTACTTTTGCTATAATATTTGAGATGTAGGGGAAACCATGGTGTGATGCTCAATGGATGTTTTATATTGCCTTTTCGCTGTTTCGTGGGGGCAACAGCCTATGTTGGAGTACATTCTAGATGGATCATGGTATCATAGCTCTCAAATGTGTTAAACTAGACTATATGTTTTTTTTTTTTTTTTTTTTTTTAATTCAAATTTGTTTCCTGAACTTTGCAACTTACTACATACACTATAGCTGCAACATGTACAACGCACGTGCCTAAACTAGTTATAACCCTAAAACAAACAGCTGAGAAACGGGCAATCTTGCATTAGAACCCACAGGCACTCACAAGGAATAAATCCTTAAATTTAGTTTAATAATTTGCAGCAACAAGTTAACAGCAAATCATGTGAGACAGAGCAATACCTTCAAAAGCAGCACTGGGCAGTCCAGTGATATCTTGCAACATCCGGGCATGCCTTCCCTCATCTTCCTCATTATCATCCTCTTTCTGATTGTCCTCATTTTCATCAACCTCACCTTCATCTGATGCTACATTCTCATCCTATGATTCAAAAACAACAACTAATTCAGATGTGGGAAAGGATATCACAGGGGCAGAGGTTGAGAGAGAGAGAGAGAGAGAGAGAGAGAGAGAGAGAGGTTCTATTCTGAAAATAAGGAAACTCTATTCTATTTAAGATTTATATTCCTTGAATGTCATTGAGTGATCTGTTGTGTGAAATTAAAAATCTATAGAGAAAACAATACAAAAGATTAACTTGTAGATAAAAGATATACATGCACTTGTGCTAAGTTACAAAACAACCACAGACACACCCACATCCATGAGAAAGAGAGAGTGAGACCTCAAAATCTTCAGGAAGCTCATACTCATAGTTGTCGATGGGGTCAAAACGTTTATTCCTCTTTGATTCCTCCTCTGGGACGCCTTCTTCATATTCATACACATCATTGCCAACTGTATCATCAAAATTAATATCTTCGTCACTATCAGAAAGCCCCCCTTCGACAGCAGGGTTTAAGAGATTGAGCTCTTTCTGAAACGCATTTGGCAAACGAGGCCCACGCCGGCGCCTATTTTTTCTATCTTCCTCCTTTTCCTTCTTCTTTGAGCTTGAATTATTTATCTTCTTGTTCTTAAATTCCCTCCCTTTTTTACTACTGTGATTGCTTTCATCTCTGGATTTCCTCTTCTTATCCACCATCCCTATAGATCAACACAAAGTATGAGATGACAATTCAAACAGTATGACAACAAAAGTTCAGGGGCAGAACTAGGAATTTATGTGAGGGAACTTAAATTTTGAGAAAAGTCAATGTACAAAAGAAATTCATAAATAACAAAAAAATTACAGTTGATCGACCTTCCATTTTTGAAATTCTAAAAACCACAAAAACAAAGCAACATTCAATACAAACATAAAATGTACTAAGCGGATAAGACAACAATATAATTAATAACTAGCAACAACAATCTAATAATTAGCCGCAAGGCAACAATATAACAAGTTAACAACTTCATTTAAAATAAAATTGTATTCAATAGGAAGTAACAACAACAGTGTAATAATAAACCGACAAGACAACAATTAATACAATTATACAAACATACAATCAAAAAGCCGACAAGGCAACAAGCAATACAATTAGGGGTAGGGGTAGGGGTAGGGGTAGGGGTAGGGGTTGTGGTTGGGGTGGGGTGGGGTGGGGGGTGGGGGTGTGGGTGTGGGTGGGTGTGGGTTGGTTTTGGGCCCAACCCAAACCCAACCCAACCCGCAATGGGTTGAAGACTGACCCAACCCAAACCAACATGGGTTGGGTTGCAGTTTGGGCCTGGGCCGTAATAACGCCGGACCGAATTATCATCAAAAGAAACAAGTTCCAGCAGGGGCAGTAGGTAACAATAAGCATCTACTTCCAAAATTTCATAGTTAACAATAAGGAAATTAATTAAGCATCAACAAGTACAGAAGGTAACAGGTGAAATAAAGATCACACATACAATGGTACAATTCATCTACATACAAACCATCCTAATACGACTTTAGTTTGTTGGTAAAAAAACTGATAAAAAAACACAAAAAACTTAAATTTCAGATTAAAAAACTTTGGTGAAGGAATGATTTTGGGTGGTCATAAAATTTCAGATTGGACAAATTCACAATCATTTTCTTAATTTAAGCTAAAAATTTTACAAAAAATAATTTCCTTACCTCGGTCGAGTCGCGTGGTTTGGTGAAGAATGATTTGGGTGTCTTGACCGGCGTGTGTGTGCGAGGCTGCGAGCGTGGAGACTGATTGGCCGGCGGTGGTGGATTGACCGGCGTTTCTCGGCTATGGTGAGGCGACCGTGAGTGTGGATACAATATTGGGCTTGAGTTTCTCTGCTGCGTGCGTGACTTATTTTGGCTGAAAGTTTCATCCCTTGTGAAGTTGTGTGATTTATTTTGGGTTTTTTTTTCAAATAACCATAGTAAATAAAATATTTCTTAAAATATTTATCATACTTTTTTTATTATAAAAATACTATTTTTTTTTTACTTTAAATATAATAAATATGATACATTTATTATTAACAAACATAATATGTAAAAAACAATTATTACAGAAATTAAAAAAATATATTTTTAGAATAAAAAAATTTATATAGTATTTTTTAATTATTTTATATTTTACAGTATTGTGTGATTTATTTTGAGTTTTTTTTTACAAATAACCACAGTAAATAAAATATTTCTTAAAATACTTATCATACTTTTTTTATTATAAAAATACTATTTTTTATTTTTGTAACTATTGTTATATTTGTTACTTTAATTATAATAAATATGTTACATTTGTTATTAACAAACATAACATATGTTAAAAACAATTGTAACAGAAATTAAAAAAAAAAAGTATTTTTAGAATAAAAAAAGTTAGATAGTATTTTTTAATTATTTTATATTTTGCAATATTGTGTGATTTATTTTGAGTTTTTTTTACAAATAACCACAGTAAATAAAATATTTCTTAAAATACTTATCATACTTTTTTTATTATTAACATACTATTTTTTATTTTTGTAACTATTGTTATAATTGTTACTTTAATTATAATAAATATGTTACATTTGTTATTAACAAACATAACATATGTAAAAAACAAGTGTTACAGAAATAATAAAAAAAGTTAGATAGCATTTTTTAAATTATTTTATATTTTGTAGTATATGATAAAATTATCACTTTATTTTTATTTTATTATTTTTTTGTAGTTGGGTCGAGTCGGGAAACTGACCCAACTCAATTAAAATCTCAGCCTACAATCCAAAGTCAACTCAAATAAATTCAAAAATCGATCCAAATCAGTCGGTTCAACCGGTTTGAGTTGAGAAATTGAGTTTTGCGACCTCCTAAATACAATTATACAAATATACAATAAAAAAAAACCGACAAGACAACAATAAATACAATTATACAAACATATAATCAAAAAACCGACAAGGCAACTTATTGTTCACAATTGACAATTAGATTATACTAATTACTAAAAAGAAAAAGCCAGTTGTCCTATCCATCTTAACTTTTAAGACACTGTATTCACAGTCTAACATAAATAAACTTACTTCAACGTGTTTGGCTATGCTTAAAAGAAATGGATAATTGCATCAAAGGTCTTCAACGTTTCAAAATCGTTGGGGATATACCCTCAACCCAAAAAAATAGCACCACACATCTCCAACGTATGAAAATCTTGACGTGGTAGGTCCTTTATGACCAAATTGACATTCTCTTTAAATAAATAAAAAAAACAAGAAAAAAGAAAAACAAGATTGAAAACTAACCAAATGTACCCCAAAAAATAAAAAGTAAGAAATATACCTCAAAAAAATAAAAAATAAGAACGAGGTCCATCTTCTTCAAAAATCTAAAATCCAACCCAAAATTCATCATCTTACAATCCAACATCAAGTCTCCTCGCTTCCTCCACCTCTACCACTCCTGTTTGGTCTTCCGGCACTGGCAATCTTAGCGTCACTGCCGTTGCACTTGAAAATTCCGGCAACTTGACCCTCAAGAACGGCTCTAGGTCTACCGTGTTGACCTCTTTCGACCACCCCACTGACGTGATTGTTCCGACGCAAAGTTTCACTTTAAGACATATACTTTCATCTGAGCTCTACTCATTTAAGCTCCAGGAAAATGGGAACTTGACGCTTTGGTGGAATGATCTTGTTGAGTATTATAATTAAAATTTGGTGAATTCCACTAGGAATTCGACTTCACCAACCCAATTCTAGACATTCGATCTCATGGGATTCTCACACTTTCCGATCCACGCTCCCTAATCCTCTAGACTTAGCCTACAAAGTTGATTCTGCGGAGGAAGGCAATATATTAGGTTTCTCAAATTGGATAACAATGGAAATTTGTGCATCTCTGATTCGACTATCGGCAATCGAACTCAAAGGTGAGAGGTGGGCGGCGGTGGATGACCAATGCCAAGTTTATGGATTACGTGGCAATATGGGGATATGCGATTACAATGATTCGAACCCAGTTTGTAGGTGTCCTTTAGATAACTTTGAACTCATTGATAAGAGGGAGAGCAAGAAAGGGTGCAAGAGAAAAGTGGAGCTTCGGGATTGCCCTGGGAGGGAGACTATGCTGCCATTGGAGCATTCCATTTTATTGACTTACCCTCCTGAATTATTCTATCGCAAATTTACTTACCTACCACAAGATTGTATTTTTGAAAACTCCATTGTTGTTTAATTATTACAGAAAATGAACACAAGTGTTGGATTGTAAGAGGAGGAATTTTGGGTTGGATTTTGGATTTTTGGAGAAGATGAAAATCTTTCTTACTTTTATTTTTTTGAGGTATATTTCTTACTTTTTATTTTTTTGGGTACATTTGGTTAGTTTTCAATCTTATGTTTTTTTTTTCTTGTTTTTGTTTTTTTATTTATTTAAAGAGAAGGGCAATTTGGTCATAAAGGACCTACCACGCCAAGATTTTCATACGTTGGAGATGTGTGGTGCTATTTTTTTAGGTTGGGGGCATATCCCCAACGATTTTAAAACATTGGGGACCTTTGATACAATTATCCCTAAAAAAAAAAAAAATAAACACATTGCTTTCAAATTTTGTCTCCAAATAAAAGTTTGAATAAATAATATTATACGTAAAGACACTTTAGCTATTCTTTAAATTATAATAATATATCAGAAACCTCAAATGACATCCAAAATATTTTAGTTACTAAATAGTGATCAAATCCTTGGACCAAAACTCTATGGAAACACAAAATATGTATTAATTAAAACTTAAAAGATTGTATACTATGCTCGCAGCCTTGATTAATAATATGTTAGTGAATAAAATTGTACGTATAAACCTTTCATAGTTAAAACCTTTTTCTTCCTAGGCATGCAGTTTCCCGAAGTGGCAAATGATTCAAGAAAGCAATAATTCGAGTATAGAATCAGTCTTAATACATTCAATATTCTAAAAGGTTGAACCGCAACCTTGAAGTCTTCACTAATCATACATTGAAATTTTCGTAGAGAATGTAAATTTCAGGATGGCTTTCAGTGGAGCAGAGTTGAGAGTCGCTTTTTAACTGCGCTTACAATAGGTCAAATCCATATCAAAGGCAGGACTCGAACCCTACACTACAGGTGCAGCGAAGTTGAGACTACCTTACTTCCGCCCTTTCAACCACTGAGCTATTTAAAGAGTAAGCATTTCCACTACAAGAAATTATTTAAAAGAGTCTTGTAAATCTTTGACAAGCTAAAATGATTTTCTAAGACCAAAGTTTATCGTTAAAGTAAAATCTCTTGTAGTGTTAAAGAGCATTATTAAATTTAAAGAACAATTTTTTTTAAACATTCCAATAGCCTCTTTATTTCCATACTCTTTATTTTACTTTTTTTAATTCCTTCTCAATTTGTATATATTATTTAATAAAACCCTTAAATTAAAGAGTAATCTATGTTTAAAGAGCTTGTTGGAGATGCTCTAAGAGCATTTACAACAGCTTATCTATATTTAAAGAACATTTTTAACATTTTAAAGAACATCTATAAATTTAAAGAACAATTTTTTTTAAACATTCCAACAACTTCTTATCCATGCTCTTCATTTTACTTAAATTGTTTCAATATATTTAATAATAGAGAGTGAGTTTGGCTCTCTATCCACTATCTAAATTAAAATCTTAAATTAGAGAGTCTATTAAAACAGAAATTTAAGAGTTAAAAAGTATCATATGTTTAAAGAATTAGTTGAAAATGTTTTAACACTGCAAATTTATTGACCTTCTCAAACATTCAACAAAATCATGTATGGCCACTGATTAAGAAAACATTTATTTTGAGAAGTGGGGCACCTCATCATCACATGGATGAATTGACTAGCATTTGCAGAAATGAGATCCACTTAAATTTAGAGTATTAAAATATATTCGCATCACTTAGAATATAAAATGTCACAAATCTGTAGTCTAAAAACCATATTCATGCCATAAATTTCTATTCAAAAGTTCTGTATGCATTTAAATAATAATGCATATGCCAGTTTCAATGTGACTATTTTTCACAAAAAAAAAATCTGAATAAAAAGCATGAAAGTTGGATCTGATATCATATGTAAGAAATTAATTGTGTAGCTATATTATCCAAGATGTAATTAAAATATGTAGTAGAAAATCTCAAAATACTAACAAATCTTCTAATTAATTGATAACTCATTTACTTAATAGGACAAACACATGACTTTCTTTTTATTGAAAAATTTTTGTAGGAATTTTGTACGAGTTTGACTACGAACCATTTGATATCATTGTATAGACACCACTACACCACCATAGAAGTGGTCGGGTTTCTCGTGCAATAACTTCCATTCTATAACCATATAGAAAGTTATTCTAAGCAGTTAATTAACCAACCATTTGATTAAATAAAACTTTAAATTTAAAACTTGAATATGTGGGACATAAACAAGTTTATTGAATTAGGACAAAAGAAATTCCAATTTTTGGCATGATTCCCAGCCCTAGAGACTAGTTACGGCGATTCACACTTAGATCCAAATATTCACCCACATCAAACATCAAGAATAGTGATAGATTAAAAAAAAATAACACCAAATATGTTCGTCCTTTATGGGACAAACAGTTCAGTCTAATGTGATGCCTACTTTAGTCTTTGAGGCTCTATAATTTTAGATCGACCTCGATTGCACTAGATCAACTAAAAAATGGTTAAGAATAAAGTTTACAAAGAATAATACACTCAAAAACCCAAATCCGCACATACTTTCTCTTCTCTCTCTCTGAAAATTACACAAAGAACCATAACCACAACATATTAGAGAATAACTGCCTCAAAACCTAAGGTAATAAACACTCGGTTATTGTAGCAACACCATCTAACTAGAGAACTAAAACTTCACCACTTAAGGAAAAAAAAGAAGACAGAAGAACCACAAAGTGAGAGAAAAAGTAAGAGGTGCTGAGCTTACACACTAACCCTAACGTGAAAATGGGCCTTTATATATATTACTATCAATGGATGTGATCAAGTGTAGCAATCCAACGATTGTAATAGACTCAAGCTACTAATCAAAAAATGCATTTAAGATCTTGAACTAAGGCGCACTTCCAAAAGTCAGGGTAGCATAGTCGATTTTTTATTTGTTTTAGAGAAGCTCAAATTTTGAACTTCTTTAAAAAGCTCTAATTGGATTTTTACGAGAAGTTGTAATTAACATTTAATTAAACATGAAAATTAAAAAATTATTATTAATACATCAAAAAAAGATATTAATTTATTTACCCTACTAATTACTTATATCAATGTCACTTCATATACTTATATAAAGTGAAATATATATATATATATATATATATATATATATATATATATATATATATATATATATATATATTTTGATGTGTTAAATAATATAATACAAATTACAAATAATATGTTTGATTTAAATAATTAATTAATTTTAAGTAATATGATAAATATTAAAATAATTTGTTATTATAATTTAATTAATATATTAATTTTAATAGTTATTATAGGATATAACAAATATTATTTATTTAAAAAAATATGTGATATATAATAATTAATTACTATTTAGTCAAATAAATATAAAGTTTATACAAAAGTATTTTTATAATTATGCAACCAAACACTCAATTTAATATTCACAACACTTTTTAGATTCACAAACAAACAGTCAACAATTTTTTAACAAAATCTCTACTACCAAAAGTTCTATTGCTAAAATTTCTACTCACAAGAGTGTGTCAAACGACCCTTAACTCATTTATTGAACTTTTAAGCCATAATGCTTCTTTGACATCTTTAGTTATGGTAGCATATTCAAAAATTCAGTTGTGGACAATGTCACAATATGTTATAATTAGGAATTCCAATTAATACAAGAATCACACAGAGTAAAAGCATATGAAGTATTAGACTTCCTACTATCCATATCATTAGCATAATTTGCATCCAAGTAGCCTTTTAGTTTTATCCCTTTACTACAATATCTAAAAACTAATCCCACATTAATAGTACCCTTTAAGTACTTTAAGATCCACTTCAAAGCCTTCCAATGTTGTACCGCTGGATTAGACATATATCTACTTAAAATATTCACAAAGTAAGCAATGTCAGACCTAGACACACCATTGTGTACATCACACAACCTATCACATTTTAATAGGGAACCTTGTTCATATATTCAATTCTTCATCACTTCGTGGGCATTGATCTTTACTAAGTATAAAATGATTAGCTAAAAAAACACTTAGAAATTTAGTATCAAGTATTGAGAATTTCTTAAGTACTTGCTTGTTTAAGTGCCAACATAGAATTTGTTCTATCTCTAACAATATCAATTCTTAAGATCTTTTTGGTATTACCAAGATCCATCATATCAAATTCAAAAAAAAAAAAAAATGCAAATTTAACATTACTAACAATGTTAGCACATGCAACATGTCAAAACAACAAATTTAACATTACTAACAATGTTAGCACATGCAACATGTCAAAACAACAAATTTTATTTTTCTTAGCAAAAACATACAAGTGGCCAGTCGAAATGACATTGCTACAATCGCACTATCCATTTAGATAGTGGCTTGTCGACAAAAACAACATCCATTTGTACCCAACATTGCTCTCCAGAACATTCAAATACCTATCAAAATAAAAAAATCCCAATCTCACACACACACACATGTGTGTGTGTGTGTATATATATATATATATATATATATATATATATATATATATATATATATATATATATATTTAAATGTAAATGACTATTATGCCTCTAAAGCCTCTAATAGAGGAATCACGGTTATTAATGAAATTTATTTGCATTCTCTCTCTCTCTCTCTCTCTATAGTTTTCTCTGTTTCTCTTTAAATTTATAACACGTTATCAGCACGAAGACTCTAGCCAAATTGAAAGGCCAAGAACGATTAGAAACTTTTTCGGGAAAGAAGATTAATCCTTTCCCCCAAAAAAAAGAGAATAACTAAGCAACATAAACGAAATAAAACTGTAAAGAACACAAGAGATTTTTTGGCCTAAGCCCCAGAGGTTCGGTGACCAAATATAACACCTACATCCTCTGTTGAGCATCCACAATGTGGAATATGCTCTAAGCATCAATATAACAACCAATCGGCAACCAAAGTACAGAGTAGTTCAATATTACAGACTTCCCTTAAACCACCAAGGTTTAACTCTCAAGAAATCACAGAAATTACAGAAATCAACCCTCAGTTACTGTTCACGCAAGAACATCACATTTCAGTGTTTGATTCGGTAACTAAGAATAAAGAACCAAGTGGTCTTTATCTATCACCAAGAATCATCAACTGATGACCTTTAACAAAAGAAAAGAAGGAGATGAAGATTTCAGAATTTCAGAGAGGAAGAAGACGAAGAGAGCATTTCACAAAGAAACCCTAATCTGTCTGACTCAAGTGAAGGATCCAGAAGAAATGAAAGAGTATATCAGACGCCAGTTTCATCCCAGGGTTGTAAAGCCTCCACGTGTAATCATCTGATGAATTGAATCCACTAAGAAAAGCGCGTTTCATTTTAACTGAAGATATAAGCAATTCTGGTGGCACACACGTTTTTCCCAACACAAATTAAGTGAGAAATATTCCTCAACTGTATTGACAAATGTGGGTTCTAAGTATATCTTATTCTACTACTTAATAACTGGTTCTACCACCTAAATGCATGGTTTTAGGTTGGTTCTACTAGTTCTAAATATTTCATATACCTCAATGATTTTATCATTTGGAAGGTTCTAAATATTTCATGTTTGTCCTCCATAGCTTTGCCATTAGGATGGATCTAATTATTCTATATCCAGTTTTTTTTTCTTCCATGGTTCTTTTACTAGGATGGATCTAATTATTTCTCATACTGCTTATGTTGCTTATGCCTCTATGGCTCCGCCATTAGGATGATTTTTTTAAATTTACTATGCTCCTATATGTCGTTATACCTCCAAAGTGATTCTATTATTTCAAAAGATGGTTCTAATTATATACTATTTTATATATAATATTTTATCACCTAAATAATTAAAATACGGTTGGCCTGCCATGAAACTTGAAATTATAGTGTTGTGTAAACATTACAAATATATCATTTTTTTATATATATACCACGTTCATCCATACACGTATATATTATGGTGATATATTAAATAACGTACTAATTATAACAAAACTTTTTCTCCAAATTCTATCTCGGGACTTGAAGCCATGCAATCTCGTAATTTGGAATTTATGGTTACTGAACAGGAAATGGATATTCGCAGGTTTATCATGATTACAAATGTTTGTTTGAAAGATTAATGTAGGGATTAATATTTCCATGATCGCCCATGCCATTATTTTTTTCATAAAATTGATCAAGTTATGCTAATTTATTAAATATAAATTCATGTAATAAAATTTTCTTTGCAATTAGTTATGTAATTTAAAAAGAGCAAATTTATATAATTCAATGATAATAATTATATTAATATTATTTGCTTACAAATGACATTCAATTTTATTGTCATTTATATTAATCAATTTGACTATCAATTATATGTGTTATTTTGAAAATTAATTTTTCTCTTTTTCATCATATAGCTATGGCCAACATCACAAAACTTGAGTTTGTTGCTCTCGACATATCAGGAAAAAATTATCTATCATGGACACTTGACGCTGACATCCACCTTATCTCAAAAGGATTGTGTGAAACGATAAAAGAAAGAAACAAAGAATCCCTGCAGAATTGTGCAAAAGCGCTTATTTTTCTCCGTCACCATCTCCATGATGGATTGAAAATTGAGTACCTCACTGTGAAAGATCCACAAACTCTTTGGACAAATATCAAAGAGAGATTTGATCATCAAATGACCATTGTTCTTCCCAAAGTCCGTTATGAATGGATACATCTCTGCCTGCAAGATTTTAAAACTATCAATGAGTACAATTCTGAACTATTCAGGATATCTTTAACATTAAAACTATGTGGAGAAAAGCTCATTGAAGATGATATGTTGGAAAAGACTTTTTCCACTTTTCATGTCTCAAATGTGCTCTTGCAACAGCAATATCGTGAGCGTAGTTTTAAAAAGTACTCTAAACTGATATCTTGCCTTTTAGTTGCTGAACAAAACAATGAATTGCTAATGAAAAATCATGGGCTATGCCTAACTGGTTCCACAGTATTGCTTAAAGCAAATACAATATTATATCATGAACATGGACGCGGACGTGGACACAGACGTAGACGTGGACGTGGACTTGAACATGTATATGGACATGGTCGCTATTTTAGACAAGGTGATAAACAACACTATCAGCAACAAAATAGCAACTTTAAGAAACCTATCACATTTAAAAAGAAGCACGAAGAAAGTTGCTATAGATGTGGAATGAAAGGGCATTGGTCTCGTACTTGTCGTACGGCAAAACATCTTGTGGATCTTTACTAACAATCAATAAAAGGAAAAGGCACAATTGAGACAAATTTTGTTGATTATTCAACTGGTTTAACTCACTTAGATATCTCTGATTTTGTCACTAATGGAATTACTGATCATGTTGAGAATACTGTTGATTATTTTATCACACAGTCTTGTTTTAGTAGTTTGTGTTGCAAGTTATTTTGTTGTTTTTCTTTAAATTTTGAGACTTGTATTAGTGATATATTTCATGGTTAATCAAAGTATTTCTGTATATTTTAATTTTTTTTTTCGTTGTAAACTTTATTTCTAAAATGATCTATTTGATTATAAATTCAGGATGAATTATCGAGATATTTGTTTAGCCGATAGTGCAGCTTCGCATACCATTCTTCAGGACAAAAAGTATTTTATAGACTTAATGCTCGTAGAAAATAAAGTTATTTTGATAGCAGGTGAATCGAATATCATTGAAGGCTCTGGAAGAGCTTGTATTATTTTATCAAATAATACAAAATTATACATTGATGATGCACTTTATTCTAGTCAATCTCAAAAAAATTTGATCTGTTTCAGAGATATCCGCTGGAAACTCGCATCACTATCTTCTGGGATATATTATACAGTTATAAAAACAATTGAAATAAATACTGTTGTGAACCAGAAGTTTATTGATCCCAAAAGTTTAATATTTTGGCATGATAGACTTGGACATCCAGGAGCTACAATGATGTGACGAATAATTAACAATTCACATGGACATCATTTAAAGAACCAGAAGATTCTTTTACCTGATAATTATCCATGTGTTGCTTGTTCGCAAGACAAATTAGTCATTAGACCTTCATCTATAAAAGCTAATTTTGAATCTTTCACTTTTTTGGAAAGAATTCATGGAGATATATGTGGGCCGATACATCCACCATGTAGACCATTTCGATATTTTATGGTTTTGATCGATGCATCAACAAGATGGTCCCATGTTTGTCTACTTTCAACAAGAAATACCGCTTTTGCTAGACTACTTGCTCAAATCATAAAATTGCAAGCTCAATTTCCTAAATACTCAATCAAGAAAATTCGTCTTGATAATGCTTTAGATCCCAAGCATTTGATGATTACTATATGTCAATTGGAATTGACGTTGAACACTCAGTTGTGCATGTACATATACAAAATGGTTTAGCAGAATCATTTATCAAATGTCTGCAGTTTATTGTCAGGCCATTACTTATGAGGACAAAACTCCCAACTTCTGTTTGGGGTCATGCTATATTACATGCTGCATCATTGGTTCGTATAAGACCAACTGTTTATCATCAGTATTCACCTTTACAACTTGCACTTGGTCAAGAACCTAATATTTCTCATTTACGTAGTATTGTGTGGGTCAAGTACCAATCTCACCACCACAGCGTACTAAAAATGGTCCCAGCAAAAACTTGGAATTTATGTGGGATTTGACTCATCCTCCATCATCAGGTATCTTGAACCTTTAACAGGTGATCTATTTAATGCACGATTTGCAGATTGTCATTTTGATGAAATAATTTTTTAGCAAAACTACATTCTCAAGAACAACATAAAATTTATTGGCATGAACCAACATTATCTCACTTTGATTCCCGAAGTAACCGATGTGAGCAAGAAGTTGAAAGATCATTCACCTGCAAAATGTTGCAAATTAATTGCCTGATGCATTTGTTGATACAAGAGAAAATAACAAAGTCATATATCCCAGCAGCAAATACTCTTGCAAAAATAGATGTTCATGTAGGACAATCTGTGGTAGCAAGTGACCAACAAATATGCCAAAAACGTGGCCGTCCTGTTGGTGCTAAAGACTCGGTACCTCGAAAAAAAAGGTACAAGAAAAAAACCAACATAAAGAGATTAATCAATCAAATCCTTGAAATATAGTTCCTAAAGAACCACAAGTGTTCGAAAATCGTGAGATTTCAATAAATTATTTGTTATCTTATAAATTATGGGAAGGAAATGATTTTGTTATGGACAATATTTTCACCTTTAACATAGCTCTTGATATTGTACAAAGTGAATAGCTTGAACCACAGTCTGTACGAGACTGTCAAAAGAAAAATGATTGGCCAAAACGAAAAAAGCCATACAGGCAGAATTGAATTCTTTAGAGAAACGCAAATTATTTGGACCTGTAGTCCGAACCCTGTAGGATACAAGTGAGTATTTGTAAGAAAGCGAAATGAAAACAATGAAATTACTCGGTACAAAGCCCGACTTGGAGCACAAGGTTTCTCACAAAGACCTCGAATCGATTACGATGAAACATATTCTCCCGTAATGGATACAATAACATTTAGATTTTTAATCAGTTTTTCTGTATTACAAAAGCTTGATATGCGTCTCATAGATGTAGTAACTGCCTATCTGTATGGTTCACTTGATAGTGACATATACATGAAAGTTCCTGAAGGACTGAAAGTGCCAGAAGCACATAATTCATGCAAAAGGGACATGTTCTCAATCAAATTGTAAAGATCATTGTATGGATTAAAACAATCAGGACGTATGTGGTATAATCGTCTTAGCAGATATTTATTGAAAGAAGGCTATACAAATGATGATATGTGCCCATGTGTTTTCATAAAGAAAACAAATACTTGATTTGTAATTGTAGCAGTTTATGTTGATAACTTAAACATTGTAGGCACTCTTGAAGAGATCTACAAAACTGCCGAGTATTTGAAAAATGAATTTTAGATGAAAGATTTGGGAAAAACCAAATTCTGTCTCGGTTTGCAAATTGAATATTTCCAAGAAAGATTATTTGTTCATCAATCATCATATACATAAAAAGTATTGAAACACTTTAATATTGATAAAGCGCATCCACTGGCATCTCCTATGGTCGTTCGCTCACTTGGTGTGAAAACCGATCTCTTTCGCCCACTCGAAGATGGGGAAAAAATTCTTAGTCTTGAAGTACCATACCTTAGTGCAATTGGAGCATTGTCTTATCTTGCAAACTGCACTCGACAAGACATAGCTTTTTCTGTAAATCTACTTGCAAGATATAGTTCTGAGCCAACTCAAAGACGTTGGAATGGTGTTAAACATATCCTTCGTTACCTGAAATGTGCTATAGATATGGGATTATTTTACTTACAAAACATGGGTGTTCTTTAGTGGGATATGCAGATGCAGGTTATCTCTCTGATTCACACAAAAGAAGATCACAAACATGATATGTGTTTATACATGGAGGAACAGCTATATCTTGGCGATCTGTAAAGCAAACCCTAAAAGCAACATCCTCAAATCATTTTAAAATTATTGCAATCCATGAAGCAAGTAGAGAATGTGCGTGGCTGAGAAATATGACCCATCATATAAAAACACCTTGTGGATTAGTTTCAAAAAAAAAAAAAAGAGTCCAACAATACTGTATGAAGATAATGCAGCTTGTACTGTACAACTAAAAGGAGGCTACATCAAATGGAATAGAACAAAACATATTTCTCCAAAGTTTTTCTATACCTATGAACTTCAGAAAAATGGTGATATAGATATTCAACAAATTCGCTCAAATGATAATGTGGCAGACTTATTCACCAAGGCATTACCGACATCTACATTCAAGAAATTGGTATATGAAATTGGGTTGCGTCGACTCATAGATCTTCAGTGATTAATATCAGGGGGAGTAGCTGTACTCTTTTTCCTTTGTCTAGTTAACTGTACACTTTTTGCAATTGTTGTACGGAGAGTAGCTGTACTCTTTTTCCTTTGTCTAGTTAAACTAGTCATTTAAGAAGGAGTATTATAATATTATATATATATTTAAATGTAAATAACTATTATGCCCCTAAAGCCTCTATAAATAGAAGACGCTGGTTATTCATAGTAGTTTTCAACTGTGTACGTGTGCAACTATCGTATTCGACAAAGGCACACATGCTCTTTCGAAAACAATTGAAGACCATTTATGTACAACCCAAATTTTTTGAATCAAACTCAACATAAAATAAAAACCAAAGACAGTAAAAAGTCAAACAATTGGCAATCCCACAATTCAAGTTCCAACAAAAAAAATATATACAAAAATATCTTTGCTCACAAATGACCAACTACAAATTCTAACTACAAACCATTAATTCAACTTGTTACAACCAAATTTTAGTAGGGCCTCCACGTCAGCAAATGCCTCATAGTCCCAGTAAAGGCTCAAGTCAGGCCCCGCAAAGGCCTCATAAGCCCAGTGAGGGCCTTGCGAATTCGTAGAAGGCCTCGGAGACCCAGCAACACCTTGGCATTCTTGAATCACGTACAACGAAGCCCATGAAGGGCCCTGACTTTCATAGTCGACCCAGGGCACTTCACCGATCTTCAAATCCCTCACAGCTCACAGACATTATGATATTTTAGAATGACCAGAGATATATTTAAAGAAAGATTATGTTGGATTGCTGCACGGATCCTCACAAAGAAATCAAATCTCAATCTTCTAAAAATTAGGCACCGTGATATTGGAGATCAACTCAAATAAAGACTGAAATCTGAGAGATTGTGTTGACATCCAATCATCTCTTATCCCATAAGGAATGAAAATTCCATCAGAGGTCTAATTGATTGCTTACCTAAATTAATTAGAACCCTAGAGCTATAAATAAGCTATAAATACAACATCTCCAATTATTCTAAGGTACACATTATTCTCATCCTTAAACTCTGCTCAATTTTCTGCCTGCTTGTCTCACATATATAAATATTCTCACCCATATATTATTCTACATATATCGACAATTGATTTGATTGTCAGAGTACGAACGATCGTCGGACCTTTTTTCCTCTGGTGATCTTGGTGCCTAACGATCGTCCTAGTGTGTATGTAACATACAGACTATCAGATGATTAACTGGAGATCTGTTGACACGTGGATAGTGCAGATTTCGACGTCAACAAATTGGCACCGTCTGTGGAAAACAAAAATATGTTACACAACCAAAAAACTTGTGGTAAAAATGTGTTTTCTACCAAGAAGAGCATGGCGACAGACAGATCCCCGGAAGAGAAGTTGAGTAACACCACATAGACCAGCGGCAAGAAAGTGTTTATGTGATGCCCTGAAACCTAACTTTCGGGTGTCAAGAGTTACTTAAAATCAGAATTTTAAAATATTTAAATAAAAGAAATTTCGTTTGATACCTAAATGGTATCGTCGAGTTGCAAAATTTTGAAGGAAGCACTATTGATTAATATACTAATGATATGCCTAATTTGAAAAGTTATCGGCGCATGACCTATTTATAATAAATTTTGAAAGATGCTTGGTCGCAATACATTTTCAGTTTGCGCCTTACTGATAAGAAAATATGTATAAAATTTTATACATATTAGAAAATAGTAAATCTAGTACCTAATGAAAGATAATTCCCTATATAATCTCTCTGTAAGATTTCATAACAAGAATATGAATGTAAATACTTCAAAATTAATCCCAAATACATAGAACCAGCACAGTTGCTGTTGTCGGGTGCATCCACTTTGAAGATTTTTATAAAATACATTTCAAATCCTTTTTCTATGAAATTTGTGGCATTAGAAAGATATTTTCAAGTTAGTTTCCTATATTAAAATATGGAAAATTACCAAGACAATATGATATAGACGTTTTACTAAAAATAGTGAGGTATTACACAGACACTTCAGATTGACCTTTCAACACTTAAAAATTTATATCTCATGCCACATATATCCAAATTGAGTGATTTTTGTGCTCATGTAAAGACAACTCAAAGAAGAACGCATCAGTATTTTTAGAGTCTCCAATGGATGTTTTAAGAGTTCACAATGGCACTTTGAATTGACCCTAAAAATCTGTCTAGTTTCTACCTCTTTTATCATTGCTGGAAAAAGTCTATAAAATGCCTTTTAGCATAACATGAAAGATATGATTTCAAAATATACTTCCAGTACCATATTACATCATGTCTTATGTATTTTTATATTCAAAACCACAAGAAAACACATGGAAAGCTGATCTTTGAACAACACATACGAAAGAGGAATGTTCGATACAAAATAACTTTGTCCTTGACCCATCATCGAGTATGCCAACTTCCATCAACCTCAACGATTATACATCTGAAAATTTAGTATGAATACTATGAGTATAAGGAATACTCAGTAAGATACCATGCTCAGATTTAACATGTTAATATTACACAAAAGAAAGCATTCAAACACATACTTGCACATTCCGGCTTGCCGGTGCCCTTCGAATTTGTCCTAAGGTATAAATAGATATCTAACTTTGTGGACTTGGCCACATCCTTCATATTATGGTTTTCATGCATAACTTAAGCATAGATATTACCATGAAATTCTACCACTTGAGCATAGAAAGTATCTTACCTTAAAACTTGGAGTAACGTGCTTGAAAAATATAAAAAACTTCTACGAACTAGCTGTTTACTAGATTTTCCTTTCACTGTAAGTAAAGCTTTTAATGGAAAAGGCCTTTATATATATAACAATCACAAGGATAATTTGTGATAAAGGATTCACCGCCACCGACTTATTTTTTTCGCAAAACTTATCGGTTATAATTTGAATAAAATATGAATGTTTATCGATTGAAACTTATTTGATACTATATATATATATATATATATATATATATATATATATATATATATATATATAACTTTCTTACTCGTAAAGAAACCAAAAGCATTAGTTTATTCGTTATATAATATATATAATAACTATAATTAACTTCTTAATTATAAAGAAATCAAAACCACTAACTATTGGTCATAATATATAATGAACCTAATTAGTTTTCTTATCAATCTATTTTGACGATTATATCTGGGATCTAACTTAACTGAATAATCTTTTTCTTGAGCTAATTACACGTAATTTAATACGAACTTCAAAATGAGCCTAATATTGATATATAAATTTCAAGTCTTTAGACACCCAAAAATATTTACTAAACCGGCGTAGAAAAATTAATAGTACCTAATATTCAAAGCATAACTAAAAATCATAAATGAATAATCTAGTATAAAAATTTGAGGTATTACAGTTTAGAATCTCTAGAACATAACCCGCCGCAGAAGAAAGAGACAACAATAGAAACGAACGACTGGACAAGACATCCTGGACCTGAAAAAAGGACAACACCTGGATGAAAGGCAATGCTTGAGCGATTAGAGAATCAATCTCTCCAATCTGGACACAAGCATAACCATGACTAGTAGAGCTCTTCAAGGTTCGACTTAATCGAAAGCTGTCGATCTCAGGATGAAGCACCAATTTTAGATGGTCTAAACCATCGAAACTAAATCCTAAGCCCTTGCATGACAACCAGAATGGAGACCTCTTCCAGCACGAGAAAACCAGTCAACCCACGTCTGACAGTATATTTGACTGATTGAAGGTTGGATCCTCCATGGTAGAGATGGCAATGGGGCAGGTCCGGGGAGGGTCGGCCCAGCCCCGCGACCCATAAATTCGCGGGACGGGAGATGGGTCAATCTTTTGACCCGCCAACCGCCTCACGGAAATTTTTTTTTTTTTGTTTTTTTTTTTTTATAAAAATGAAAAAAAAATTAAAAAATAAATAATTTTTTTTTTAAAATATTACTACCAAACAAAACAAAAAAAATTATAAGATTGAGGTTATGGTATAGTGGTTAAGATTGGTAATTTGGTACTTTACAAGTTTCAACTCGGGTTCGAATCTTCTTTAGTCTATTTGTACTGAAAACTATAATTATTATTCTATTTTATGATTTTTCAAAAAAAAATAAATTGGAGGAGCGGGTCGTGGGCGGTCAGGCGCCCGACCCGCCCTGACTGCGGTGGGTAGAATTTTCTACCCAAACCCGCCCATATTATCCAAGGCGGGGGGGGGGCGGGCGGGGGGGTGGGGGTGGGTCGCGAGTTTTTTGCCATCCCTACTCCATGGCGCCTCACCAATCAATGTACAATAGGTGCAGCGAGCATAACGAGGTTCGCCCGGAAGTAAGAAGGGACCCAAAGTTTGTAAATGCGAGGCTCGAAAATGAAAGGCCCGAACTAGAGTGCGACCTCGACGACGATGACGAGAACCTCCCGTTCTCCAAGGAATTGAAGGCTAGAGAGCTCCCCGTCGGGCTCAAAATGCCTTCTATAGAGAAGTACAATGGAAGATGTGATCTTACGGATCATATCAATGTGTATAAGACGAGGCTCCAGGGTTATATCCCGACAATAAAGTGCACGAATTTTCACACCATCCTCGTCTCTGATGCGAAGAGATGGTACAACAAGTTGAAGTTGGGGAGCATCAAAAGCTGGCCACTCTCAAGCAGAAATTCATCAACGCTTTTATTGGCAATCAGACAATGATAGCAGATATCGCCCAGCTCCATAACATTTGACAGAGAGAAGAGAAATCAGTGAAAGGGTATTTCAAGAGGTTCAACAGTGTCATCAACAAAATTGAGAATGTCGCTGATGATAAGGCACTGGATGTGCTGGTAATCGGGCTTCACATGGGCACTCCCTTTTGGAGAGATGTCCAAAATGGCTAGCCCAAGACCTATACTCAGCTGGTAGACCTGATCCAGTGAGAGATTCATTCTAAAGAGACAATCAAGAATAGAAAGAAGTCATAAAGAGTGAAAATAGATCGCTACCACAGGGAAGGACGATGCTCTCCTGAGCCTCCCATTAGCCGTTTTCAAGGACGACGTTCTCCTGAGCCTCGTACCAATCACTATTGGAGGTTCAATCAAATGGAGATGATCCTGGCCCTCAACTGGGCCGTCTGTAGTGGTCCCCCAGCCAGCTATTCCTCATTCCAAGTTCTGTCGTATACACCAGACTTGGGTACACAATACAGAAGACTGCCCCGACATACGAGAACTGATTGATCGAGGGAATCAATGACAAGGAAAGGAAAACTGACTGGCTCGAGGACCTCTACCTTGGTGCCAATACGATGGAACTCACCACAATGACAGGAATATAGATCCGCCTAGACTGGATAGACCCGTAAGAGCTCCCCTAGTTCGTGAGATCAATACTATAATTGGATGTCCATATGTTGGAGGGCATATGATAAACTCATGGTGAAATGCTAAAGTATCAAGGGAAGAACCAGTAGAAACCTGGCAAGTTCGCGAACACCGACCCAAGGCCCCCACATATCACTTTTACGGAAGAGGATGAGGCCGGTGTCCACTACCCACATTGCGACGTCTTGGTAATCCTTGCTATTGTTGCCAGGAACGGACTAGGTCGAATGTTGGTCGATGATGGCAGCGCCGTAAATATCTTGTTTGGTAGTACCTTCTAGGGATGGCAATGGGGCGGGTCACGCCCCGCCCCGCCTCGCCAATTGGCGAGAATTTAGAGGCGCCCCACCCCGCCCCTAGACCCGCCAATTGGCGGGGCGGGGCACCCCACTGCCCCGCCATTGCCCCTAGATTTTTTTTCCTTCTTTTTTTGGTGTTTTTGCACAGAATTCAGTTAGCTAACCCACTACAAAAAAAATGAAAACATCCACTACTATCACTAACATACAAAATTTAGCCAACTATCACTAACACACAAAATTTAGCAAACCAATATAATGCTCTAATTCTAGCTAATAAATTCGAGCATACAATGATACAATATAACAAGTTAATAACTAATAACTAACAACATGTCACCTGTCTCATCTTCAAAATATTAAATTGTACAACAAAAATATAAACAATAGAATCCAACACAAAAATCAAATGATTTTGAATAGAACACGATTGACAAAGTTCAACGACAATAACAAATGAAATTAAAATTGAAATATATATTCTTCATTCTTCTTCTCCTTGCATAGTTATGACATTGACATAGTCGGATCTCAATAATTCCTATATAATGATTAAGAAAAATACGTATATTAAATAGTATTATAATATAAATATATTTGAACATAATAATATTGTACATTGAAATAAATAAGATTACCTCGTCCTCAATTTCTTCTTCAGTAATAGTAGAACAACATCCAGTGTACGATGACAACGTGGGAGAGTTTTCTAACAATAAAGTAAATCGAGTTAACTACAAATAAAGTCAAGAATAATAAATATAAAAACTAATAAATAATTTTATCATACCATGAATGTCAGCCCACAACCAGTTTTGTGCACACATCAATGCCTCCAAGGTCTTCGGATGAAGTTTACTTCTATGAGGACTCACAAATCTACCACTCGTACTAAATGCGGACTCGGAAGCAATCGTAGAGACAGGGATGGCCAAGATATCTCTTGCAATTTTTTTGTAAAGTATTGTATTTGCTTGAATTTGCTTTCCACCAATTTAATAGGTCAAAATCACTAGACCTAGGCAAGACCGGCTCCTCCAAATATAAGTCGAGCTCAGATTTCACATTACTAGTACTGACTTTCGTGGTAACAAATAAATCAAAATCTTCCAACTCATCTACTACTCCAACACTTGAAGAAATCCCAGAATGAGAATACGAAGATGAAGAGTGAGGAACATTCACACTTAAACCTTGTTGTTCTGTGTATTGAGATACCAATTTTCGACAAAGTACACTGACATTAACAATTTCCACCGTTGCACGTTCTTGTCCATATATCCTAGGAAAATAATATTCAACCAACATCATTTTAAACCTAAGATCCAAAATAGTTGCCCCAGCTAATATCCCATGAATCTCATCCCAATATTTCTCAAATTTCTCCATCATACTTAAGGCCATCATTCTAATCTCCGAATAAGCAGATGTAGTCCAAGTACGAATTGACAATTTTATTTCACAAATTTTTGAAAAAAATAGATTCGCTGTAGGATACTTAGTTCCAGAAAAAAGTTCACTTACCACATAAAACATCTTTAACCTTTCACAAATTTCTTTGGCCAAATTCCAGTCTTGATCACTAGTCAAACTCTTATATTGGGTTTCTCTTTGATTCAAACGAAAAAAAAACATCTATGTACTCGGAAGCAGTGTGTAGCATGATGTATGTAGAATTCCACCTAGTCTTACAATCAAGTACCAACTTTTTTCCACAACTATTTTTAAGCTGACGTGCAGTATTCTCAAATTTTTTCCATCTTTTTGGTGTTGAAGTCCAAAAAGAAACACTTTCTCGAATTTTTTCAACACTCCCTCAATATTTTCCAAACCCTCATTTACAATTAAGTTCAATATATGCGCGCAACACCGCATATGAAACAAATCACCATTTGCTAAAAATGTGTCACTAGAAAGTTTATTATCTAAAAGAATATTGATCATAGCATCATTTGTTGAGAAATTGTCAACAGTGAGAGTAGATAACTTACAGTCAATGTTCCAATCTAATAAGCTTTCGTGTAGAGTGGTAGATAGTGATTCTGCCGTATGTGGACAAGGAACATATATGAACCTACATACAAAACCAAACAAAACAATTACAACAATATGTAAATTACAAAAATAATAATTACATTAATATGTAAATTACTTTGACTTGCTTAGTATTTACCTCATAACACGGCTTTGAAGCCTCCAAGCATCATCAATAAGTGTGTAGTGATGACCATGAAACCCCTTTTTTGATTTGAAGTCCACAAGTTTGTGGTTACGGCAATTCTACTCTTGTTTTCTTCCAACACACTCATCATTTTCACTTTCTCCAAGTCATAAATCTTCAGAATGTCATTCTTAATGGTATTTCGAGACACAACTTTAAATAGCGGTTGAATAGATTTCACAAAATTCTTAAATCCAACATGCTCAACCATACTAAGCGGATATTCATGTAAAATAATCATTTTACCTAATTCTGTTCTAGCATGGTCTTGATCAAAATGGTAAGTTCCCATAACCACATTTCCACTAGCTTACTTTGTAGGGTTCAATATTGCCTGCCTAATATCCGTTTGCTTAGAGTTACGAAGTACACATTTATCCAAATGTTTTTTCAAATGATTTGTCTTGAAACATAGGCTGAAGAGGACATGGTCCTTGAAAAGGGCTTTGACCCTCGGATCATAGGCCTGGATTTACTAGCCTCATCGGCAGAAGAATTGGAGACATTCTCGGTGAACCCTTCAAACCCTTCCTAGATGTTGCAGCTGGGGCAGAAACTAGAAGAAAGGATGAACAAAAAATTGAAACAGTTCTTACGAGAGAACGTTGATGTCTTCGCGTGGAAGCACAGCGACATGGTGGGTATAAGTCTGTCTGTAGCTTGCCACATCCTGAAAGTGGATCCCAAGATGCGTCCTAATATACATAAAAGGAGACCTCTGAGCACTGAGAGGTATGGCGCTTTGAAGGAGGAATTTGACAAACTAACGGATTCATCCGATAAGTGGTCTATCCTCAATAGGTGTCCAACCCTATGCTGGTAAGAAAAAATAATCGCAAGTGAAGGATGTGCATAGAATTTTTGGACCTGAACCAGGTGTGTCCCAAAGACAGCTTTCTTCTACTACACATCGATCAGCTAGTTGACGCAACAGCCAGTCACAAGTTGTTCAGCTTTATGGACGCTTACTCCAGTTACAACCAGATCCCAATATTTGTAGGAGACTAAGAGCACGCCTTATTTATTATAGACCATGGATTGTACTGTTACAAGATGATGCCCTTCATCCTAAAGAATGCTGGGGCAACGTACCAGCAGTTAGTGAACCGTATGTTTGCGGAACAAATCAGAAACATCATGAAGGTCTACGTTGATGACATGCTCGTAAAGAGTGTGGAAGCCAAAGACCACATCGGACACTTGAAGGAGATTTTTGGAATTCTCTACAAATACCAAATGAAGCTCAACCCTTGAAATGCACTTTTGGGATCGTATTCGAAAAATTCTTGGGCTACATGGTAAATCAACGAGGGATAGAGGCCAACCCTGAGAAGATCAAATCACTCATCGATATGCGATCATCCTCATTTCCTAAGGAGGTCCAAAGCCTCACGGAAAGATTGGTGGCCTTGAATCGATTTATATCAAAGGCGATTGATCGATGCCAGTCCTTCTTCTAGACCATCAAAGGAGAAAGTGGTTTGATTGGACAGAGGAGTGTGAGAAAGCCTTTTGGGAGCTCAAGATCCTCCTCAGTAAATCCCTATTATTATCTAAGCCAAATACCGGAGAGACATTGCTCATCTACCTTGCGGTGTCTAAAAAGGTGGTGAGCTCAATACTAATCCGTGAGGAGGGCCCGAGGCAGCTTTCCATCTATTATGTGAGTATGGCATTGCATGATGTATAGACGAGGTACCCAGATATGGAGAAGCTCACCTTACTCTTGATAATTGCATCGAGAAAGCTCTGGGCATACTTCTAGGCGCATAGCATCGACGTCCTGACGAACCTCCATTTAAGACAAATTTTCCAAAAGCTGGACACTTCTGAGAGGTTGATAAAATGGTATGTTGAGCTCAGTCAGTTTGACATTTCCTACAAGCTGAGCCCTTCCATAAAGAGACAGGTTCTAGCAGATTTTATGGTTGAATTCACCCACATCCCTGAGGGATTGCTCAAAACCAAGCCTCAGGAGGTACCAACATGAAAACTATATGTTGACGGACAATCAGGCGAGGCTGAATCTAGAGCTGAGATCCTATTGATTAGCCCCGACGGCCATAACCTCAACTGTGCACTTCGCCTGGAGTTCAAAATCTCAAACAATATTGCTAAGTATGAGGTACTCCTAGCAGGCTTGATGTTAGCACAGGAGATGAAGGCAAGGAAAATCCAGATCTACAATAACTCGTAGCTAGTGATTAGTCAAGTTAATGAGACTTTTACAGCACACGAGCAATCCATGGTGGCCTATTTAAAGAAGGCCAATGATTTCCTATCCCACTTTGAGGAATTGGAATTACTCCAGCTTCTCAGGGTTGAAAATGGCTACGCAGACGCTTTCTCTAAGTTAGCGAGTAGTAAAGACTCTGACTTGATAAAAGCCATTCCGGTCGAAAAGCTTAGCTGGTCGACCTTTGATGAGGCTCTACCGTAGAATGCCATGATAATCAACGACTCTCCTAAATGGATGAAGAAAATCGTCGCATACCTGACCGATTAGATTTTACCAGACAACAAGGACGAATCCTGAAAACTCTGCAGAAGGACCACGAAGTTCATCCTGCTCGACGAAATCATGTACAAGAGGGGACTCAGCCATCCACTCCTACGTTGCATTACTAAGGACGAAGTCGACTGTGCCATGCAGGAAATACATGAAAAAGTCTGCAGTAATCACACATTTGGGATTGCCCTAGCGCAAAAGGCTTTGAAACAAAGAAACTACTGGCCGACTATGAAAAAGGCCTAACATGTATATGTGAAGAAATGTGACAAGTGCTAGAGATTTGCCATTATGCCAAAGCTCCCGACTCGAGAACCTTACCTCGGTTATAGTCCATGGCCTTTTGCCAAATAGAGGATCGACTTCATAGGTCCCCTCTCAACTAGAAGGGGATGGGGTCAAGTTCGTGGTTATAGCCGTGGACTATTTTACTAAATGGTGCGAGGTTGAGCCCCTGGTTAAAATTGCGGAGGAGAATACATGGAAGTTTGTGTGGAAGAACATAATTTTCCATTTTGGGATACCCCACTCTTTTGTATCGGACAACAGTACGCAGTTCACTGGGAAGAAGTTTAACTCGAACTGCGAGGAGCTCGGCATTAGGAGAGACTTCTCCACTCCTACTACACCTAGTCCAACGACCAAGTGGAGGCCACAAAATCATCAAACACAATTTGAAGAGAAAGTTGGAGTCTGCCAAAGGGGATGGGCCAGAGAACTCTCCGAAACCCTATGGTCATATCGGACTACCTCTTGAACTGCGACTGGTGAGACCCCTTTCGCTATGGCATATGGGGCAGAGGCAATGATCTTTGTTGAAGTGGGGATGTCTTCTCCAAGGCTCTTGTATTTCAACGAGGTGGTCAATAAGGACCTACATAAGGAATACCTTGACTTGCAAGACGCAACTTCGCCTAGCAGTTTATCAAAGGAAGATGGCTAAGTACTACAACTCAAAAGTTAGGAACAAGGCCTTTCTAATCAATAATTTTGTTCTCAAAAAGGTCTTCCTGGATAATAAGAAATTTGGAGGCAAAACCCTTGGACCCACATGGGAAGGACCATACAAGGTAATTGAAGAGGTTTGGCCCAGAACCTACATATTAGAAGACTCAAAGGAAAAAGAGACGAAGTATCCCTAGAACATCACTCATCTTTTCATTCTTTGTTAGTGCTAAGTCGCATGTCAGGTTTCCTTTCGACTTTGTTCAGCCGCTGCGTTATTCCAATAAAGTTCAGTTATTTTCAAGTTAAGATTCTCCCATCTCAATTACGCCGACGACGAAAGCAAGACAGCAAGTGAGTGTGGTTTGTGGCCAACTCCTTAACTCGCTAGGTAAAAACATAACGAGTATACATGCAAACAACGAAAGCAAGGCAGAGATGGAGTGTGGTTTGCAGCCAACTCCTTAACTCGATGGATAAAAACTTAACGCGTATACATATAAACAATGAAAGCAAGGCAGCGAGAGAGTGTGGTTCGTGGCCAACTCCTTAACTCACTGGGTAAAAACTTAACGCGTATACATGCAAACAATGAAAGCAAGGCAGCGAGTGAGTTTGGTTGGCAGCCAACTCCTTAACTCGTTGGGTAAAAACTTAATGCGTACACATGCAAACAACGAAAGTAAAACAGTGAGAGAGTGTGGTTTGCGGCCAACTCTTTAACTCGCTGGGTAAAAATTAACGCGTATATATACAAACAACGAAAGCAAGGAAGCGAGAGAATGTAGTTCGTGACTAACTCTTTAACTTGCCGAGTAAAAACATAACGCGTATACATGCAAACAACGAAAGCAAGGCATCGCGAGAGTGTAGTTCGTGGCCAACTCTTTAACTTGCTGGGTAAAATCTTAACGCGTATACATGCAAACAACGAAAGCAAGGCAACAAGTGAGTGTGGTTTGCGGCCAACTCCTTAACTTGCCAGGTAAAAACTTAACCCGTATACATTAAAACAACGAAAGTAAGGCAGCGAGGGAATGTGGTTCGTGGCCAACTCCTTAACTCGCTTGGTAAAACTCAACGTGTATACATACAGTCAAAGAAAGAAAGGCATGGAGGGAATGTGGTTCGTGTACAACTCTTTAACTTGCTGGGTAAAGATATTTATTGCGCGCAAACACGAGTAAAGTAAAGCAATAACACTTTTTCATTAATACTTTTGCTGTAACGATAGAAATAGAGATATTACACAAAGCAAAGGTTCCTACGGCCTTGCCGACTCTTTAGAGTTGGCACAACAAGAGGCCCCTGACTTAGCCAATGATTTCTTAGCCTTCGAGAGCTCCGCCAAGGCCTTAGCTAACTCATTGTGTTTGGCATAGGCCATATCTTGGCACATTTTTTTGTTTCAGCTCAGTTCGCCTTTAGGGCATCGATACACACCTTTTGGATCGGTTTAGATTTCACCAACTTGTACTCTACCTGTGCTCTGGCCTTGTCAATTAGAGCGAGCTTAGAATGAAGGATCTTATTCTCCGAACGTAACTTATCGATGTCCTCAGAACCTACGACCTTCGAGCGTAACTCGTCAATGTTCTCCGCCAGTACCTTGTTTAATTCACAATTAAGTACTTGGCTCTGGACGGTGTTCATCTCCACCATTTTCACCAACTCTAACAGAACTGCGTTATCCATCACCTTCACCCAAGTAGTGGTCCAATACTAATGAACAGAAGCCACTGCTATAGCCAATGGAGCCGGTAGCTTCTCCAGAACGACCGGGTCCAACTCATCCCAATAGGACCCAATGTTGATACGTTTGGTCCTACCATAGGAAGTGGGAATAGCAGCCCAGATTGCACCTCAATGAGATTGAGTTGATTCTTCAGTTTTCTGAGGATGATGAGTCGCTCGGCCTCGCTTAGCCCTTCTCAAATCCATCGCATTACCTCCATCTCCCATTTTCTTTTTTTGCACAAGTTTTTCTCCTTCATTGTTGATAACCCCATTCCCTCTGCCTTGCTGTTGGACACTCTTAGAGAAAGTAGGAATTCTCCAAACAGAAAAGAAGATAAAGTGTCCATGGCTGTTTCGGCACGCAACCAGCAGTAGATGTGGCAACCGAGGCCCGGCATCGCATCTAATACTAAAAGTTGTAGAGAATGAGTCATGTTCTCGTCTTCATCTATTTTGAATACCAGAATTTTGGAGAAGATAAAGTTGGCCATTGATGAAGACAGATGAGTTCTGAATATCTAGGGAGAGGAAAAAGGAAAAAAGAAGTAATGAAAGATTGTGGGAGTATATATATGCTCAGTGCCTGATCCCAACCATTAATGAAGAACCTAGAATCTGAACCGTCGGATAAGAGACGCGTGTAGGAGGACTGCATTCTTGAAAAATCCTAGAAAAATGTAAAAGCTGCATGGCTTAAATGTGCTTGGGGACTTGCACCTGCCATGCGCAATAATGACGCCGTCAGCCTTCGTCATGAGCGATTCTCGACAATTGGTCTTCAATTCCCTCGTCAGGTCATCTCCTCGACTTTGACAAGTAAACATGTTAGAATACTGTTCGAATATGTGTTTTGACTTCAATAATAGAACAGGCGAGGCAGTAACACAGACAAAGATAGTTAAGCTGGCCTTTTATTTACCAAAATCTAGATTACAAAGTAAATGAAAGAAAACGTAAACACCATCCTACTATCCCGCTGCCTCTTTAGGGTCAGCACATGAAAGGGTCCCTAGCCCAGCTAACTATTCTTTAGTCTTCAGGATTACTTATGCTTCTTCGTCGGGCTTCGTCAGCAACATAAGTCTTACTTTACCATGATAGGAAGTCTCCCAAATATGATATCACTGTGATGATCATCATATGAGTTGATTTAGTGACTAATTAGGCCATACTACTAAAAAAATACCATTTTTAGCAGGTAGCTCTCAGCCTCGTCATTTGAATCAGAATCATCGAAATATATATCACCAAAATCGATGTCCATTGTACCGTTTGATAAATTCTCGCTAAGGAAGCAAGGCCCAACATCTTCTATGGCATCCAATGCACCCATTAGTTCTGGAGCATGACTGGGATATTTGTGGAGGCATACTTGGTCGTTGAAACAAAACTTCTTGGAATCCCTCCTTAAGCGAAGTTTAAGTGGAATGCTAGTACTAATTGAGCAACTTGAAAAGAAACCCTCTTTGCCTCTTTCACCGGAAGAAGTTACTTCCATCGAAATGGAGTAATTAAATTTAGAGAAGCTTTGGATGGGTGAAACTTGAAATGGAAGATCCTTGGGTTTTATATAAGGATTGCATGGGAAATGCAAGTTTTGGCTGCATGAGAAACACAAGTTATTAAATAAGGCTATTAATGGACAGTTATTTAATGGGCATGTGGACCCCACATGCCATGCGCGCCCCTTCAACTTATCTAGTTAATAATGATGTCAACCCCTTAAGCAACGAAAAGGCTGCGCCATTAATGCCTTTGAAAACAACTCATCAAATTCAGATCCAACTCTTTAGATTCAACAAAAAAGCTGTGCCATTAATGCCTTTGAAAACAACCCCTCAAATTCAGATTCAACGAAAAGTATGCACCATTAATACTTTTGTCAAAGGCTTGTCATTTATAGATGTCATCCTTGGCAATAAAGCCTCGTCACAAGTAAGGAACTTTATTGACTACATGTTTTCGTTACTCAAAATATACAAGGTAATTATGCTTGAAAAACAATAGAAATAGGTTTCATTGACAAACTTAGAGCGAAAACAAAAACAGAAAGCAAAAAAAAAAAGAAGCAAGTCCTACTGTCTCGCTACCTCTCTAGGGCCGGCACACTGTGGGCCTTCCTCTATAATAGGAGAAGTGATGTGGGCTTCGCCTTCAGCCTGAGGTTCGGCATAAGAGGAAACTTCGACAGTCGTAGAATCCTTTTAGGGTAGAAGGGTCTGCAGGAGCTGACCTTAGAAATGTGGATAAACCTCCCCCGATCTTTTTGACCAATTGCTCCCGGTCGGCCGCCATAAAGAGATTGGCAAGGCGCAAGTACTTGGGCGTGTTGGAGAACTCCTTCTTGTAGGACCTTGTTGTACGATTTAAATCCCGCAAGTGGACGGATCGTTGACAAGTAATAAAGTGATAAATAAAGTGTCGAACCCACGAGGACCAGATATTAATTTAACCTATTAATTTATAATTCTAATTCTAACAATAAAACGAAACACAGATTTAATTTTGTTTTTGTGATTCTAAACTAATTTAACTATTTTAATTAAATTGAAAATAACAATAAGTAACTTTAAAAAGGTAAGAACGAATTCAAGATCTACTAACTCTAGGATTTGCGAATCCACCAACACTTTCCTTAATCAAATATCCGTTTAACTGTTTTAGCTTATAATTACCATAGATTGAAAATCAGCGTTCCTAAATTAATCGAAAGCTTCTCTCGATAGTCAAACAATTCTATATGTTATGCGAACTTCATTATCTCTAATTAAGCTTCGAACATAAACACATGCATTAAAATCTCAAGAACGCCTAAATGGATTTCATAAAGCATAATAGTAATCTCTATCTATTATTGGACCCTATGTTATTCAATACCACGTGCTTAATCTATATTGAATCTCTCGACTTCAACATAAATCACAATATATTCTAATGGTGATCAGGCATTAAAATAATAGAAAAACTGCATAAAGAATAATCAACCCAAAAGCAATTAATTACTAAAACAGAAAAACTTCTAATTAATTAAAAATCATGAGGTTTCATCGTTCATCATAGAAAAAATAAATTTAGCCGGACATGATTTCGTCAATTATGACAATAATTGACTTCATCATGATCCGGTGAAAGAAAAAGAAGAAGAAATAATTACAACCCGTGATCTCGGCTCGATGATCTTCAATCCGTGCCTTGATCTTGATTCTCCTTTGTATCTTGTTCCCAAAATTCGTCTCCCTTCTTTTGGCTATTATCGCCTTATTTATAATGTTCTCCAACCCTCTAAGACGTGCATTTAAGTTGTTGTTTTATCTTGAGTTGTAGAGTTCTAATCCCATAAAATCGCAAAAACAAAAGTGCCTGTTATGCCCCGAGCCCTCAAGTATCTTTTCTTAGCGGTTTGAGTCCATTTTCTTTTATTTGCTCTCTTTTCATCAGATTGACCTTTAAATTTGAATATTTCCTAAATTAATAAGAAAACAACGTACAATTAAACTGAAAATAAGTAAGAGTACTCATAATTGTCCCTTTTTGTGAGCTCAGTTAAGTACAAAATTGTACTTATCAAATACTCTCAAACTTGAACTTTCATTCGTCCTCGAATAAACTAGCTAAAAACAATCATGCATATAATGATAGAATGGAGCAGTAACACAATTCATAATATAAATAGCTTGCCCTTCTTGCTTCAGCTTTTGTAGAAAGAAAAACTTATAATTCATGACGAGTGTTGAGGTATTACTATTGCAAATGTGATTATACTCAAACCATACTTGATACGTGTGTGAGACCCGTTAATCTGATCAACTTAAATTCTATGGTGGTGATAGTCCAACCACTTGGTCAACTTTTCATTTCCCTCTCGTAAAGTACACTTCTCCCAAAATAATTGTTTTCTCTCAAATTTCGAGATTTTGGTTCAAAGTTTAAACTTGACATTATTTTCTTGTTCGAGGCTGGTTGAAAAAACTAATAATCGTGACAACCTAAGTATATGAAGATTCTCTAATTTATGAGCACTCTTGACCAGAAAGTTTCTACTAAATAAGTCAAACTCATTAGTTATCTAATCCCCAAATTTACTTTGCAAAGAATTTTTTTTTTTGAACAGAAATAAAAATTAAATTTAAATAAATAAATAATATATATATATATATATTTATATAGATCTTATGTGCAAAACTCAATCCATTAAGCTTTCTAAATGACTCATGTAACGAGCTTGAGGTCGATGACTCCCAGGTCTTTCGAACCTTAGGGCATCAGGTTTTGAGAAACCCCTACGGACCTTTTCACTCAAGTCAAATAGGCTACGAAGGGAGTTATAAGATATTAATAAGGTGCAAAACTCAGTCCATTAAGCTTTCTAAATGACTCATGTAACGAACTTGAGGTCGATGACTCCCAGGTCTTTCGAACCTTAGGGCATCAGGTTTTGAGAAGCCCCTACGGACCTTTTCACTCAAGTCAATTAGGCTACGAAAAGAGTTAAGCAATAATAATAATAATTTTTTGTTCCTTGCGTGCAATAAGTTCATGCGTGAGGATTAGATTCCTAACATTCGGTCATTACTTAGTTTCCTCTAACTGGTCTAAAGTGCTCCACACAAATTTTCAACATACATGAAATCAATCATAACTTAGATAGCCACTATCACAGTTTAATTACCACACTTTCTCACTATATTGGTTATTTGTTTGAGATACGGATGATTTTTAGGTTTAAACAGGGTATCCTATTATTTTCAACTTAAGTGCACCAACATAGCTAAAAATCATTTTAATCGGCCGATACAACACAATATCAAACATGGTCAAATAGTCTCACATTTAACCAATAGTAATAATCATTCACAAGTCATGGATTAAAGCAAAATAATTAAATAAAAGTTACATCATTAGGTGGCAAGGCTATTCATATCACATAAATATGCCAACAAATAAATATAATAATAATTTTTTTTAAACGAAAATAAATTAAAAATCAAATATCAATTATCGAATCAAGCAAATTTTTCATTTTAGTCCATTACCCCCAAACTTGAAAGAAACATTGTCCCCAATGTAAAATTTAAAATCAAAATATTAGAGACTTCCCTGAGATAGATCTGATGGTGTCGGGAGAAAATGTGTGATAAGATCAACTAGAGGAGAAATCTGTATAGGTTGGTCGGCAAATCTTTGTTTGAATGTTATCCAGCCAGCCTGCAGGTTGTATCCCTAAAAAGAAAAGAAAAAAGGAAATTAATTAATTAAAAAATTTCTGTTTTTTTTTAATTTAAAAAAAAACAAATTTTTTTTTATTTTAAAAAAAATGATTTTTATTTATTTATTTATTTTTTTTAAATACAAATTTGAAATAATTGAACAACGTGATTATGCAAGATGACGATGATTGTAGCCTCAAAACTTAAGAATTAAAAACCTACTTTAAATCCTAAAAACCTAAAACGTTCAAATTGTCAATTGAAATCCTAAAATTGAAATAATACGAAATTTAAATAAATAAAAGGGTAGAAAAATGAGTTGCCTCCCATTGAGCGCTTTTTTAAAGTCATTAGCTTGACTTTGTCGTGATGATCGCTCAAGACACTTTGAATAGATCTTTGGAAGTCTTGCTTTTCTTGCTTTGATCGACTTTGGAACCATTTTTGTTTACCGTCCAGAGCTTGATTTTTCTCTTATCATATTGATATGATTTTGTTTTGCCACCATGCTCGAATTAAACTAAGAAAATTTCAACCTCCTTATCAGCTTTGATCACAGAAGACGGATGGAATTCCTCTTTTTGCACATACTCTTCTTCTCTAAGTGATACATCTTGATGTTGGGTAACAACTTATCATCTAAACTCAACGCTTACGGTCAATGGCATCGGTCTCAAACAGGAATCTTGAGAACTTGGAAATTTAATTGCTTTAAACACATTGAATGTAACGTGCTCATCATTCACTTTCAAAGATAAGTTCTCCTTTTGAACGTCAATTATCGCCCGACCAAGAGCCAAGAAAGGTCGACCCAAAATGAGTGGTACATCCCCTGTCTTCGCACATATCCGAATAATAAAATCGTGAGGGAATATGAACTTGCCAACTTTCACTAATATGTCTTCAACTATTCCCTTGGACGTTTGATTGTTCTATATCGCAAGTTGCGTGATGTTATTGTTGTTGGCTTTGCTTGTCCTAAACCGAAAGTTGCTTAAAAATAGAGTAAGGCATTAAATTCACACTAGCACCCAAATCACATAAAGCTTTATCAAAAATAAACTACCGATAGTGCAAGGAATATTAAAACTCCATGGATCTTTTAATTTTGGTGGTAGCTTGTTTTGCAATATGGCATTTGCATTCCTCGATTAAGCGATTGTTTCATGCTCCTCCAACTTCATTTTGTTTGAAAGAATGTCCTTCATGAATTTAGCATAGCTAGGCATTTGAGCTAATGCATCCGCCAAAAGGTATGTTGATGTGAAGCTTTTGAATACATCCAAGAATTTTTTGAATTGCTAGTCTAGCTTATGTTGTCGTAGCCTTTGAGGAAATGGAATTGGAGGGACGTAAGCCGGTGGTGGAATATAAGTGGTGGGAGTTCCAGTTTTCTTGTGCAACTTTTGCATCTGTTTTGTTTTCTCTCTTTGTTGGACACGATTTCCTTTTCTACATCCGGTCTAGTCACATGAATCTCTGGCAATTCAAATCCGCTTCTCGTGGTAATTGCATTTACTTGCTCTTTTGGATTGACCTCGGTATTGCTTGGCCATGTGCTTGGTTGTCGCTCGGTCAACATTTTAGCCAACTGCCCAATCTGATTTTCCATATTCTTTATAGCAACATCTTGTCTTTTCTCGCATCTCCTTCAATTCGATTCCATACGCGTGTGGCTTCTTCTAATCCTCATTCTCTTTCTTGAGGTCTTCCCTGATTTGGTGGATTTTGAATATTTTGAGTATTGCCATATGAGAAGTTTGGATGATTTCTCCATCCAGGATTGTAAGTCTGTGAATAAGAATTATTCTGCTGACGCTGAAAATTCTGAGCATATGCAACTTGCTCAGGAGAAGGCATATCAACTTTTGTCAATGGGCACTCCGAAGATTGATGGTTTGCCCCGCATGTTACACAGATTGGTGGAGGCATTTGAACCATATTAGCCGAGTGAGAGTATTTGATTGCTTCCATCTGTTTTTTGCCAATGCATCAATTTTGCCAATAAAAGCGAATTGGTGCCCACTTCGAGTATATCCCTGTTGCTTTCTTACGCAATCTTCTTTTCGGCCACATAATAAACTGTTCACTCATGGTTTCAAATAGATCGTAAAGGTCACCAGCGGATCTATTTTGGATAGAGCCAACTGCTGCAGAATCCACTAAAGAACGACTGGTTGGAGCTAGTCCAGAATAGAAATAATGATTCTGAGCTGCTAAGGGGAAACCATGACTTGGACACTTTCGGAGAAATTGTTTGAATCTTTCCCATGCCTCGTAAAAATTTTCCAACTCAGATTGTTGGAAATTGGAAATTTCATACTTCAGTCTGTTTACTCTGGCTGGAGGAAAATATTTCAATGTGAATTTCTGGATCAGATCTGTCCAAGTAGTAATGCTCCCAGGTGGTAGAGAATTTAGTCATTCTCTAGCTTTATCCTTCAATGTGTGTGGAAAGAGCCTCATCTTTAGTGCTTCTTCATTAACACCGTGGTATTTGAAATTTCCACAGTATTCATCGAAGCGAGAAATATGGTAATGAGGATTTTCATCTGTCATCCCATAAAACGGTAGGTTGTTCGAGAACAAATTCATCACATCTGGCCTCAACTGGAAGTTATCATGTCCATAAGGTGGATAGACTATGCTGGACCGATTCTCAACAATCGGTGGCATCATATACTCACCCATAAAGACATCTCGTTCATTAACTTCAACTGGTCGAGCTATTGGTGCTTGTATCAAATCTGCAGGTAGTTGATCATGTACTTGATAGTCTGCCATTGTGTCTTTTTCTGTATTTTCTTTTCTCGTTTTTCACGTTGTCGTCGGTGAAAGCTTCGTTCAATTTCTGGATCTAAATCAAATAGATCAAGATCTTTTGTACGGGGCATGCACACTTAACACCTGAAAAATTAGAAAATATATACAATTCAGCAGTATCACGAAAAATTTAAAATAAAAATAAAAATAAAAATAAAATAAAATAAAATAAATATAAATAATACTAAAGAGAATTGTTAAAAGCAAATTATAAACTAACGTAGCAATCAATAAAACTAGTCCCCGGCAACGGCGCCAAAAACTTGTTATGCGATTTAAATCCCGCAAGTGGATGGATCGTTGACAAGTAATAAAGTGATAAATAAAGTGTCGAACCTACGAGGACCAGATATTAATTTAACCTATTAATTTATAATTCTAATTCTAACAATAAAACGAAACACAGATTTAATTTTGTTTTTGTGATTCTAAACTAATTTAACTATTTTAATTAAATTGAAAATAACAATAAGTAACTTTAAAAAGGTAAGAACGAATTCAAGATCTACTAACTCTAGGATTTGCGAATCCACCAACACTTTCCTTAATCAAATATCCGTTTAACTGTTTTAGCTTATAATTACCATAGATTGAAAATCAGCGTTCCTAAATTAATCGAAAGCCTCTCTCGATAGTCAAACAATTCTATATGTTATGCGAACTTCATTATCTCTAATTAAGCTTCGAACATAAACACATGTATTAAAATCTCAAGAACGCCTAAATGGATTTCATAAAGCATAATAGTAATCTTTATCTATTATTGGACCATATGTTATTCAATACCATGTGCTTAATCTATATTGAATCTCTCGACTTCAACATAAATCACAATATATTCTAATGGTGATCAGGCATTAAAATAATAGAAAAACTGCATAAAGAATAATCAACCCAAAAGCAATTAATTACTAAAATGGAAAAACTTCTAATTAATTAAAAATCATGAGGTTTCATTGTTCATCATAGAAAAAGTAAATTTAGCCGGACATGATTTCGTCAATTATGACAATAATTGACTTCATCATGATCCGGTGAAAGAAAAAGAAGAAGAAATAATTACAACCCGTGATCTCGGCTCGATGATCTTCGATCCCGTGCCTTGATCTTCGATTCTCCTCTTGTATCTTGTTCCCAAAATTCGTCTCCCTTCTTTTGGCTATTATCTGCCTTATTTATAATGTTCTCCAACCCTCTAAGACGTGCATTTAAGTTGTTGTTTTATCTTGAAGTTGTAGAGTTCTAATCCCATCAGAACACTGCCAAAACGGGTGCCCGTTATGCCCTGAGCCCCTGAAGTATCTTTTCTTAGCAGTTTGAGTCCATTTTCTTCTATTTGCTCTCTTTTCATCAGATTGACCTTTAAATTTGAATATTTCCTAAATTAATAAGAAAACAACGTACAATTAAACTGAAAATAAGTAAGAGTACTCATAATTGTCCCTTTTTGTGAGCTCAGATAAGTACAAAATTGTACTTATCAGACCTCATAGCATTCGTCTCCGCTTCTGCCAGCTTTTCCTTCACCTGGGCCATTGCTTCTCTTTCTCAGCAACCATAGCATCGAAGTCCTAGTTAACTGAGGCGGTAGTGTTTTCAAGAAGAAGCAACTGCACGGTCATCGACCAATTTTTGTGCAGCCTCAGCCTACCTTTTTTGGCTTTGAACTTGCCTCAATTTTTTAAGACAGCCTCGAGCTTGACCTTCAATTCAGCCTCGATGACGACCAAAGTATCCAATTTGAATTGAAGAGCCATGTTCTCCGAACCCAGTTGGGCGTTCTTAGAACTCTTCGCCTTCAGATCTTCTTCAAACTTCTTGGACTTGGCCTACTCCTTCCTGAACTTGTCTTAAAGCCAGCGAGGACACTGTATACTTCATTGTTCAAAATCAACCCTGATTTGTAGTCATTTACGCGATTGAGAGATCGTCCATGGAAGTCTTCTCGGCGACTTTTCCAAAGTAGGGGTCTAGTGTTTATGGAAACTCACTACAGCCATTGCAGGGGGTGCATATAGCATCTCCATCATAGTAGGATCCAGCTCTTCGTAGTGAGAGGTGATGCTCATGCACTCCAATCACCCTTCTTCAGTTCACCTCGTCTTGCGAGCGTCCTTTATCATCCCCTCCTCGATAGTAGGAGCCTTCCTCTTCTAACTAAGGGCCTCATCTATCCCTTCAGCGACACCATTCTCTTTGTCTTGTGAAGAAATATGAGTCAGAGATGGATGAGAGGTGGTCAGATCTGGGACTGACACAACAGAGACTAAAGGGGGTATCACCTAAAGAAGAATCGCATCATGAACATCCTGAGATGAAGCCTGGACTATAGTGCTTGATTCACCCTCGCCCTCATCAAGGTTGAAGGTGGGGATACGCTTGAATGTGAATGCGGCTGTAATAATAATAAAGGTTCAAAATGTCAAGAATAACTATTGACACAACTTTTACACGATTCAGGTCACGAGGCTTACTCATTAGTCCAAAATGGATTAATAAGTTGTGATCTTTAAGCAAGTTGCTCAGGCTCCTGAAGTAACTGTCAAGTGCGTGAACTTTAGCCCATTTTGACCTCAAATCACCTTAGTCTCTCTTTGGGATTGACGGCTTCCCACAATCTGCAAAGACAAACGGAGCATTTAAGTCTAGAGCGAGGATTATAAACCACACAAGACAGTAAAATATAATGAGTTTCCCAAAGATATGAGGAATGGACACATTGGAAAGGGGTCATCTGGCCTAAATTCTCAGTCTTCTTCAGCAAAAAAGAATATTCCTTTCCAGTTGTAAACTTTGTTGGGACTGTCGGTAGCCGTCCTCCACTTTTGGCCCGATCGAGGAGACATATTGAACCATCTCTCGGGCCTATAAGGTCGATAGATTGATTCAAACTCCCTGGAGGATAAGTCGTCCTCAACCTCATTGACCCTCCACAACAAGAATGCTACCGCCATCTGGCCCCATCCATTTGGCCTTATCTGACATAGAGCCATGTTGAAATCTTCATAAAACCTCGTGAAAAAATGGATGCATCAACAGACGAAGACCTTGTTGCATCATTGGCTCGTAAATAGTGATGAACCCTTCTGGTGGGTTATCGGTCTGCTCTTCTGGGCCAGGGGCCCTGAGCATCACGGAAGTGGAGACATCGTAAAAAAGTCTGATATCCTCCAAGTCCACCTCCCTGATCCTCAAGCAAACCATCGAGGCCGTAGTAGCTGAATTTGTTAACTACTCTTCAAATTGCCGAGCAGTCGGGGCATTTCTTTGTCTAACGATGCTCTCATTTCAAGGATCCCAGTGCCCCACTGTTTCTTCCTTGTCTTCGTTTTCTACAGGGTCCTAGAGCTTTATTCTCTCCCATTCGTGGACACTTGGGGAATATGTAATAGTTGGCATTGGTCAACCTCATCCTGCCCTTCGGGCAAAGATGTAACTTTGACACTAATCTCAGTGTTAGTACCGGCGACTGACTTGTTCTGTGAATCATCATTTTTAGACGACATTGCAGTTTTTTCCTTTACTCAAATAGAAAAACCTTTAAAGTTGCCAGAGAAGATTGTAGAGAGGGCGGTTGGAACAGGAAATTTGGAAAAGCACAAAGAAGATACACGAAATAGCACGAATCAAGCTCTACAACCTTACCTAACAGACTCAACGAACAACAAAGTAGATTGCCTTACTCGTAGGAATTTCCTGATTTTATGTGATTTTTGCCAGAACTATTAGGAGGTTTGAAGAAAATGTAGAAGTAAAAAAAAACTAAAGGAATGGTGCAACGGTTTCTTTAGACGAGGTCCCCTCCATACTTACCGTTGAATTCAAATGACGTAATCTGAATCGTCTATCTAGCGAACACGCGTCAAAGGTAAGGCAAAAGACGAGAAACAAAACCCTAGGCATTTAATGAAGGGAAAGGATGCACGCCACGCGCGCCTCCAAATGCCCCACCATGCGCCTACAACAATGATTACGCTGACGCCTCGTTTCATCATTGCCTAACCTCACAGACAACGTTGATTGACGGCTAGGTCAGAATCACACCTACCCCGAACCAAACAAGGACACGTACCTGAGACTAAACCAATCAAAGCCCTCACCCGCTATGAATAAACAGGCTTTGGGTTTGGGAGAATGTATTGTTTCGTAGAATTCAAGTATACATGTGTGAGGAAATCCATCACACAATTTCAATCAAGGCGAAGGCAAAAAAAAAGAACTTCTTCAAAGTCCCACACCTATCAATTTTGGTAGGACCTCCACGTCAGCAAAGGCCTCATAGGCCAATAAAGGCCCAATTCAGGCCCCGTGAAGGCCTCATAAGCCCAGCGAGGGTCTCGTGAATTCGTAGAAGGCCTCGGAGACCCAACAACATCTTGGCATTCCTGAATCACGTATAGCGAAGCCCATAAAGGACCCCGACTTTCATAATCGACCGAAGACGCTTCGCTGATCTTTGAATCCCTCATAGTTCGCATGCATTATGATATTTCAGAATGACCAGAGATATATTTAAAGAAAGATTATGTTTGATTGCTGCACGGATCCTCACAAAGAAATCAAATCTCAATATTCTAAAGATTAGGCAATGTGATATTGAGGATCAACTCAAATAAGGACTGAAATCTAGGAGATTGTGTTGATACCCAATCATATCCCATAAGAAAGAAGAATATCATTAGATGTCTAATTGATTGCTTACCTAAATCAATTAGAACTCTGGAGTTATAAATACAACATTTCTGATTATTCTAAGGTACGCATTATTCTCACCCTTAAACTTTGCTCAATTTTCTGTCTGCTTGTCTCTTCCACACCCAAATATTCTCTCCCGTATATTATTCTACATATACCGACAGTTGACTTGATCTTTGGAGTACCAACGATTACTGGACCTTTTTTTTCGGTGATCATGGTGCCTAACAGTCATCCTATTGTGCAGATAATATACAGGCTATCAGAGGATTGACTGGAGATATGTTGACACGTAGATAGTGTAGATTCCGACGTCAACACAACTTATTACTAAGAAACTTATAGAAATTCCATGTCAATGTATTAGCAAACAAAATTTAAAACCTACCTTGACAAATAAAGAGAAAGGAGTTCAATCTACTTTGGTTTATAAGATGTTGCTTATATGATTCTGTACAAATGAAAAATGCGATACTTAACTGGTAGCCGGATACACCAAAAATTGCTCGAAAATGGGTGGATATTTTTGGGGTTTTGCACGGGAAGCCAAATGTTGTCAGCTATGGTTTTAGGGTTCTTTCATTTTTGGAGGTCGGACAAATTTGGAATTAACATATAAAATAAAACATGATTGTGTTGGGAATTGAGACTAATTCCTTTATTGCCCACAAGATCCTTGTTCAGAGAAAGATAACGAAACAGAAAAAATAAAAAAAAGATATAGAAAGATTTGTGGACTGTCAATGCTTTGACTGTATAAAAAATTGTTACAATCATATAGATTTTACCCACCCAAATTCTCCAAGTATCTTAAGAAAAATAATATCCTAAACTTTACCACACCTACCAATTTCTACTCTTTGTACAACCCACAAAGAGAACAAGAAAAACAACTAGGATGTTATGATTACAATTTTTTTCTAAAAAACTTTCAAGTCGCATATACAAAAGAGAATAAACTACATCAATTTATACTTAACGTATAATCTAAATTTCTTCTAAGTTTCGACTATCAAAGTGACCAAGATTTAGAAACTTGTTCAATTTTAGTCGGTCATAATGTCTTCCAAGTTTCGACTACCAAAGTATCCAAGATTTAAAAATTTGTTCAATTTTAAATACCAAATATAATATAATATCATATCATATTGTATCGTATCATATCATATCATATATTTTCATTTTTAACAATTAGTGCATCTTTTGATTTTGGCAAATTTTGAGAAAATATCCCAACAAATTGAAATGAAATTCTGCCTAAATGAATGCATGTAATGACGAAAATTCAATTGTATAAATTGGATATATAATATAAGTACTTGTTTTGGTTAACAAAATAGCTTATGTGGTGTTCTCTTTGCCTTTGAGTTTTGTATTTTGAGTTTTGAATTCATTTTGTATTTTGAGTGTTTGTTTTGAGATTTTTGAAAATACGTTCTTTTTTGTGTTTTTGAAAATTATTTCTGAAAACAGAAAACTCAAAAATGCGTTTATTTGAATTTTTTTAGAAATTTGGACTTGGAATTAAAAACAATTATTAATTAAAAACAATTTAAAACAATTTAAAATAATTATTGTTGGAATTCAAAACAATTACTAATTAAAAACAATTATTGTTGAAATTAAAAAAAGTTAAAAATATTTAAAAACAATTATTGTTGGAATTAAAAATTTTTATTTGGAATTAAAATAATTATTAATTAAACAATTAAAAACAATTGTGTTTAGAATTAAAAATAATTATATTAATTCAAAACAACTAAAAAGGAGCCGCGCATGCTGGACTCGAACCCATGACCACCAAGGCCAAAATCTCGCGTTTGACCATTTTGGAAAGGAGCCGCATTTTCTAAAGAAAATGTGATAACATGGTTAAATTATCATTTTTTGCCCAGCGTAAAATTAAAAAAAAAGCCACAATCAAGAATCGAAACGCCGACCTCAACGGCCAAAACGTGCATTTTGACCGTTTTGAAAATCACCGTGTTTTGTAAAGAAAACGCACAAAACAATTTTCCATTTCCTTTGTAATTTTTTTTAGTATTTTGGAAAATGCATTTACGAAAATGGCAAAGAGAACACGTATTTTCAAAAACACAAAACGGAAAATAGGTTGAAAATGGCAAATAGAACATGCCCTTAACTTTTTTAAATACTTCAAAAATTAGTTGGAATTAAATGCCAACAAATCAAATCATTTATTTGTGAAATATCTCTTAAAATTGGCTATTGTAAAATATAGAAAACAACATTGATGACCATATTTATTGTTGACGTCGGAACCTGCAGCGTTCACGTGTCAACAGATCTCCAGTCACTCCTCTGCTAACATGTATGTTACCTGCACATTCGGACGACTGTTAGGCACCAAGATCACCGGAGAAAAAGGGTCCGGTGATCGTTGGTACTCTGACGATCTAGTCAACTGTCGGTATATAGGAATAATACACGGGGGGAAGTAAGTAATTGGGTGTGGGAGAGACAAGCAGGCAGAAGTTTGAGCAAAATTTAAGGTGGGATTCAAATGTAAAAAGAGCGTCCCTTGGAACAACCAAACACGTCGTATTTATAGCACAAGAGTCCTGATTGATTTAGGTAACAAATCAATCAGATATCCAATCGGATCCTCCTTCCTTATGGGATAGGGATCATTCCTTGTCAAGGCAATCTCCAAGATTACCTTCCTTATCTGAGCTTATCACGTTGCATGATTTTAGGAGATTATGATTTAGTTTCCTTGTGAGGATCCGTACGCCAAACCAACGTAATCTTTTCTTTAATTACTTCTCTGGTCATTCCAGCATATCGTGCTGCATGCTAGTTATAATTGATACGAAGCCTGGCGAGGCCGTGTGGGTCGACCGTGAGTGTCAAGGCCCTCCCTGGGCCCGGCAGAATTCTGGCTGCAGAAGGCTAAGGCGTTCGATGGGCATCCGAGACCCTTTTCAGAATTTGCGAGGCCCTCGCCGGGCCTAGATGGGACTCTTGATGGGCCTAGATGGGGCCCTTGCTGACGTGGAGGCCATATCAGAATCGTGTAGTAACAATAGTCCCCCAAGTCCAAGCCTATTATTCATAATAGACGTGGGACTTTTGAGAGTAAAAAGAATAATTTTGGGCGAAGAAAATTCGGTCACCATGGGTTCTGCGGAATGTGGTCCTCACGCGTTTAACTATAAGACTTCAACTTACCTAGTATAGTCCTCCAAGTCCAAAGCTGAATATTCATGACCGGTGAGGGCTTCAGGGGGCCAGACCTTTGGTGACGTGTCCGCAGTTGGTGTGGTTTTGTCAATCAAGGCTGTCAATCCACGGCCCGGCAATCATGAGTGAGAGGGTATATGTAATTAATACAGTTGCACGTAGCGGAGAACGGGGGCGCGCGTGCGTTCTCGTTTCACTAAACATTTGGGGTTTCGCTTTCCTACCTGTTGTTCAATTTAAAACACGTGTCCACTGTCCGCAGGTTCAGATGTGACGCTTGGGATTTGGACGGTGGAGATTGGAATGCATCAATATAAAACCAGGCATCCTCCACTTAGTAGTTCTAATGTCCAAGCATGTGCCGATCCAAATAGACGGTAGGGCAGTAGGATAATTATCATGCGTGTTTATTTTTGCCCTGTATTCTGAATCATGTTGAATAAAACATGATTATTCCAAAATTTGCCTGGTTGTTTCGTCTATGTCGATTGCTTGTGGTACTTAGGCTTCGAATTTTGCCGACATTTTGGAGGGGGGGGGGGGGGGTCGCATCTCGCCTAGTTTCGGTGGTTCACGAAGAACAATCAATTGCAGTTGTGGTAATCGCGCGATGGCGAGGCATATGGACTAGGCCATCCTCGCCTGCCTCATGAGGCTACCACCCTTTATGCCATTACCATGTATTGACGTTCGCGACATTACCATGCATTGACGTTGGTGAATTTTGTGAAGCGCGCATTCCCACGTGCCTTTTACATCTTCATAGGGTTTACTTGGCGTGCACTTACTCTGACTGTCAGTATTCTGCCGCGCCTATGTATGTGTTTGTAGGACTTCACTTTATTCTTCTCATCTCTGCCTTTCTACTTCCCTATTCGGATCCTGGTTATTGCTGGCCATGTCAGGCTTTCATTTCTCCAGTGTCCCAAAGTTTAAGATAAGACGTTGGGGGGTTGTGGATGACATCTCTTCTCCCTTTTCAGTACCTTCCGCGGCGTCTAATCCCGGGGTTGCCACTGAGCAAACGCCAGAGATAACAGTGAGTGGTCCTTCCTTTGCCCGTCCAGCGTTGGAGGCGACACTGGTAGTGCTTCCTTCTCCATTCTCTGTGAGATCCGTGCCTTCGTCGAAAAGTGCCAGACAACCGGGTAAGAGAAAGGCAGGCGCCAATGGTGGAGAGGAGGTGATTCAGGCCTCTCTTTCTCGTCCTCCTGGCAAGTACGAGTATATCAACATCAGATCCCGTAGGGACGAGCTGGATCCAGCGGTGTCGGTGTTAGGAAAGCTTCCACCCCCGATGGCCAAAGCAGCGGCATCTATTCATAAGTATTGGACTTCTGCCTTTGGGAAGGTGGCCACAAATGCGGAATTGTCAGAGTTGCTGAGACTTGCTGAAATGTATACCTCCTGCAGTCACGTACTTAACTACGAGATGTACAAATTGTTGGAGATGAAGATTGACGAATTGCGCCCTCCCGCTGGGAAAGACGAGGATGTTGAGGCATTGCGCGCAGAAAACAAAGACCTTCGAAAAAAACTCGCATTCTCTGAAGATGACAGGGCTCGTACAACGTACTATATCGAGAAAGCTAGGATGATCCAAAGGGCATGTGTCGAATCCAAAAAACAACAGAGTCGCAACTGAAGTCTTGTCAGGACATGGTTTATGCCAAAGATAAGGAATTGAACAAAGCGCTGACTGAGCTGTTGAAGTGGTTTGGCCAGGGTCTTCTGGCCAAACTCGAGGCCTCTGGCCACGTGAATCCAGTGGTTCTCGACTAAGATTTAAGGATTCTCTCTGTTCTAGTTTTTATTTGTTGCTGTTTCGACTTGTAAATGTAGGCCATTGAATACGCCTCATTTTTTTTATTTGATTACATATGCATTGAATGTTTACAAAGTGCTGCCGAATCGCTTTCACTTATTTTAATACGCGTTGAATGTTTATCCAGCGAGTTGAAAGAGTTGGTCACGAACCACACTCCCTCGCTGCCGAATTGCTTTCACTTGTTTTTATATTCGTTGAATGTTAATCCAGCGAGTTGAAAGAGTTGGCCGCGAACCACACGCCCTCGCTGCCGAATTGCTTTCACTTGTTTAACTACGCGTTGAATGTTTATCAAGTGAGTTGAAAGAGTTGGCCACGAACCACACTTCCTCGCTACCAAATTGCTTTCACTTGTTTAACTACGCGTTGAATGTTTATCCAGCAAGTTGAAAGAGTTGGCCGCGAACCACACTCCCTCGCTGCCGAATTGCTTTCACTTGTTTTTATACGCGTTGAATATTTATCCAGCGAGTTGAAAGAGTTGGCTGTGAACTACACTCCCTCGCTGCCGAATTGATTTAACTTGTTTAACTACGTGTTGAATGTTTATCCAGCGAGTTGAAAGAGTTAGCCGCGAACCACACTCCCTCGCTGCCGAATTGCTTTCACTTGTTTTTATACGCGTTGAATGTTTATCCAGGGAGTTGAAAGAGTTGGCCGCAAACCACACTCCCTCGCTGTCGAATTGCTTTCACTTGTTTAACTACGCATTGAATGTTTATCCAGCGTGTTGAAAGATTTGGCCGCGAACCACACTCCCTCGCTGTCGAATTGCTTTCACTTGCTCTTGTTGTATAAGGAACACCTTAGATTCGTAAACGACAGATTTTATTAGAAGGTGCGGTGTCTCGGGACGCCAGACAAAAATGTAAGAAAATCAAAACAGTGCAAAAATAGAACTACTGATGATACGGCTTCAAGTGGGCGATGTTCCAAGGGTGCCTCGTCTCCCTGCGTTCGGAATCTTCCAATCTGCAAGTTCCGAGATGGATTTCTTCAATGACTTTATAAGGTCCCTCCCAAGTGGGCCCTAGAGTTCTGGCCCCTACCTCTCTATTAGCTTGGAATACCTTCTTCAGGACAAAGTCGTTGATGTGGAAGCTCCTGCCCTTGACCTTGGAGTTGTAATATCGGACCATCTTCCGCTGGTAAACCGCGAGCCGGAGCTGTGATTCTGTGTTTCTCTCGTCTTGCAAATCGAGGCTTGCCCTTCGCAAATCCTCGTTAGTCACCTTGTTGAAGTGCAGTGCACGGGTGAGGGTATCCTAAGAATGGCAATTTAACCCATGACCGCGACCGCATGCCAGCACCAGCTTTTGACCGCCCGCCCAAAATTCGGGTTCTAGGGGACAGTGCACGGACGAGAGAACAACGCCCATGGTGGGGTCGGGTGAGACCCGCCCCGCCCGCCCCCCCTCCCTCCCTCCCTCCCTCCCTCATGATATATATATATGTTTTAAATTTTTTTTTTAAATAAAAAACTGAAAATGTGGAAAACAATTTAACAAATGGATTTCTTGAGACTTGAGAGTCGAACCCGGGTTGCAAAGGAAAACTAAGAACACTTATCCACCATGCCACAACCTTAACATGTGAGATTTTTTGTTTACTAAATATATTATAACAAATCCATAAATTTCTTTTTCTACTAAACCCTAATTAATACAATACAATTCTTCAATCCTATTCATCTAACTCTCTCAAGCCTCACACTCTCACAGACCGCAGTCGCCATCGCCCGCCTGTGCAGTCCTCACTCCGCGAGTCCACGGCCAAGCACAACAAGAAGAACTGAAGAAGTCAAGAAAAAGAAAAAGTTTGTTTTGAACTGAAGAAGTCAAGAAAAAGTTCGCCATCGCCCGCAATCGCCATCGCCCGCCAGATTTTTCTTTTCTTGACCGCAGTTTGTTTTGCTTTGATAAATTACTCCACGGCCAAGCTTCCAGCCGCTGCAAAACCGACTCCAGCTTCCAGCCGCGTGACCCAGCACCAGCGTCCGCAGTCGCCGCCGACGATTCACCACTCCAGTCACCACCGCGCCATCTCCATTTCTTTGAAGCAACAAGGGGCTTTCATAAGGTAACTGTGTTATTGATAAATGAAAAAAATTACGTGTTCAAACGAATGAAAATTTTTTCCATTTTATGTATAAATTTTCCATTTTCTGTACGAGTGTTGTATAAATTATGAGTGTTGTATAAAAATTACGAGTGTTGTATAAATTTCTGTAATGGGCTGGTTCCTGTTTGCAACCCAAACAACAATTTCTGGGGTTGGTTTGTACCATATCCCTAAGAATCATCTTTGGACCTACTAGGGAGAAGAATCCCAGTTCAAAATTTTGTCCCTCGAAACTAAAGTCCGCCCGTCACGGATGGTTTGGTTTTTGAGAAAGTGTATCCGATGCAAGAGTAAATTTTAGAAAGGTTAAATACTAGAGTAGAGCAGCTAGAATTATGGTAAGTAGTGATTGGGCCATTTTTTAGATGTGAAAAAAAACAAGAAGATGAAATATTAATTAACTGATCATAATTAGGTAAATTGCTTTTATATGGAAAGGAAGAGGAGTAATGCATGCATTTGGATGAAAGATTTAACGGCATTGTTATTTTAAGCAAGTTCACAAGTACCAGCCCCAAATTTTCTTTGATAGAATCTTATTAAAATCGATTTCATTGATTCTTGTTCAACATTTGTTTCCATTCGATTGCATTTATTGGTCGTAGTACTCCATTTTTAATAATAGAATTGATGTTGTTATACTGACTAGCACCGCACTGTGTCAATAGACATCAAGACTTGCATTGGAAAGATAGGTCGAGGTAATTCACAAAATTGCTACTGATTACATGTCTCTTCTTTTTAAGAATTCTTTGGAACTATAATTTTGTGTGATCATAATTTTTATTTTATTTTTAGATGCCATAACAAGAACATTGTTCAATAGGAAGTACACATGGTACTCCGCAAGTACATCGCGATAGTTCAACGGCAAATACTAGTAATCATTCATCATTATCGACGGATCAAAATTCAAACAAAAATCCAATAAGCATAGATTCGGATGGAGATCATACAATGACGCTTGGTGTAGTGGGTAGAAAAGGAAGTTGACATCCGTGTATGGGACCATTTTAAGCTCAAAATGATTGACAACGAGATCAAGGTCGCATTTGCAATTATTGTTCGGAAAGTTGGTAGGTCATAGTAAAATGGCACAAATCATTTGAAAAACATTTAGATAGATGTGTACTTCGTCATTCTAAACAAGTCGATATTAGACGGTCAATATTAAACCCTACAAAGCAAGCAAATCGGAAAGGTGGTTATGGGGACTTACCATTTTGATCAAGAACATGCTAGGATGTAATTAGCAAAATGATTATTTTACACGAATATCCGCTTTCTATGGTTGAGCATATTGGGTTTAGGAGTTTTGTGAAATCTGTTCAACCTCTTTTTAAAGTTGTGTCCTGGAATACTATTAAGAATGACATTTTGAAGATTTATGACTTTGAGAAAGTGAAAATGATCAGTATATTGGAGGACAACAAGAGTAGAATTGCTGTAACCACGGACTTGTGGAATTCAAACCAAAAAAAGGGTTTCATGGTCATCATCGCACACTTTATTGATGACGCTTTGAAGGCTTCAAAGCCTTGTCATGAGGTAAATACTAAGCAATTAAAAAATAATATGTTCATTTTTTTTCGATCTCTAATTAATGTTGTTGTTTGTTTTTGTATACTGTGTTCATATATGTTCCTTGTCCACATACGGTGAATCACTATCTACCATCCTGCATTTAAAGCTTATTAGATTGGAATATTGATGGTAAGTTATCTACTATCATTGTTGACAATTGTTCAACAAATGGCGCTATGATCAATATCCTTTTAGATAGTAAGCTTTCTAGTGATTCACTTTTGGCAAATGGTGATTTCTTTCATATGCGGTGTTGTGCGCATATATTGAACTTAATTGTGAAGGAGGGCTTAGAAAATATTGAGAGTAGTGTTGAAAAAATTGAGATAGTGTATCTTTTGGACTTCAACACCAAAAAGATGGGAAAAATTTGAGAATCGCACGCCGATTAAGATTAATTGTGGTAGAAAGTTGGTACTTGATTGTAAGACTAGGTGGAATTCTACATATCGATGCTTGACATCGCTTTCGAGTACATTGATGTTTTTTTTTTCGTTTGAAGCAAAGAGAAACCCAATATAAGTGTTTGCCTAGTGATCAAGATTGGAAGTTGGCGGAAATTTGTGATAGGCTTAAGTTGTTTTATTTGGTAATCGAATTATTTTCAGGAACTAAGTATCCTACAATGAATCTATTTTTCCCAAAAATTTGTGAAATAAAATTGTCAATTCGTACTTGGACTACTTCTGCTTATTCTGAGATTAGAATGATGGCGTTAAGTATGATGGACAAGTTTGAGAAATATTGGGATGAGATTCACGGGATATTAGCTGTGGCAACCGTTTTAGATCCTAGGTTTAAAATGATGTTGGTGGAGTATTATTTTTCTAAGATCTATGGACATGAATGTGCAGCGGTTGAAATTTTCAATGTTGGTTCACTTTGTCGAAGGTTGGTATCTCAATATACAGAACAACAACAATTAAGTGTTAATGTTCCTCAATCTTCCTCTTCGTATTTCAATTCTGGGATTTCTTCAAGTGTTAGAGTAGTAGATGAACTGGAAGATTTTGATTTATTTGTTACAACAAAAGTCAGCACTAGAAATGTCAAATATGAGATTGACTTATATTTGGAGGAGCCGGTATTGCCTAGGTGTAGTGATTTTGACTTACTAAATTGGTGGAAAGAAAATTCAAGCAAATACAATACTTTACAAAAACTTGCAAGAGATATCTTGGCCATCCCCGCTTTCTACCGTGGTGGCCACAGTCGCATTTAGTACGAGTGGTAGATTCGTGAGTCCACATCGAAGCGAGACTACATCCGCCGACTTTGAGGCGTTGATGTGTGCTCAAAACTGGTTGTGGGCTGACATTCATGGTATAATAAAAAGTATTAAGTATTTTTCATATTTATTAATCTTGACATTTCATTGTTGTTAACTTGATTTATTTTATTGTTAGAAAACTCTCCCGCATCGTTATCTTATACTGGATGTTGTTCTACTATTATTGAAGAGTAAATTGAGGACGAGGTAATCTTATTTATGTCAATGTAAAATGTTGAAATTTATTTACATTACAATACTATTTAACATAAGTACTTTTTTTACTTATTATACAGGTATTATTGGGATCTGAGTATGTCACAACTACGCAAGAGGAATATTAAAGATTGTAGATTTTGATTTCAATTTTATTGGTCATTGTTGTTGAACTTTATGAATCCATTATTCGAAACTATTTGATTTTTGTATTGGGTTGTAATGTTTATATTTTTGTTGTGTTGGATTTTATTGTTTATGTTTTTGTGTTCGATTGTATTGTTTATAATTTTATTGTAGAAATTTGATATTTTGAATATGGGACAAATCACATGTTAGTTTTTTATTACCACAGGTTGTTAGTTTTAGAAATTTGAAAATCACATGTTGTTAGTTTTTGATAATCACATGTTGTTAGTTTAAGAAATTTGATATTTTGAATATTTTATAGTTTGATTATCACTTATTGTTTATGTTTTTGTGTTCGATTGTATTGTTTATAATTTTGTTGTAGAAATTTGATATTTTGAATATGGGACAAATCACATGTTAGTTTTTGATTATTACAGGTTGTTAGTTTTAGAAATTTGAAAATTACATGTTGTTAGTTTTTGATAATCACATGTTGTTAGTTTAAGAAATTTGATATTTTGAATATTTTATAGTTTGATTATCACTTATCTTGCTTTAAAAATTTAAAAAAAAAAATTAAAAAATTACTAGGGCGTTGTATGGGGTGGGGCTCCCCGCCCCGCCCCGCCAATTGGCTGGTCAAGGGGCGGGGTGGGGCACCCCTTACGTTTGGCGGGGCGGGACGGACACGACCCGCCCCAGACCCGCCCCATTGCCATCCCTAGGGTATCCCTACCTCGACGGAATCATTGCCTCCGCTCTGTATGCCATGGAGAACGGGATTTCACCTGTGGCCGTGCGAGAGGTGGTCCGATAGGACCACAGGGTCTCGGGTAGTTCTTCAGCCTATCCTCTTTTTGCAGATTCTAGTTTTCGCTTAAAGGTATGCTTAATGATCTTATTTACGGCTTCCACCTGGCCATTGGATTGGGGGTAGTAAGGGGTGGAAAAGTCCATTCGGATACCAAGGTTCTCACAATTCGCGTTAAACTTCATTCCTGCGAATTGTGTGCCGTTGTCGGAAACGAGAGAGTGGGGAATGTCGAAGCGGCAGACAATGTTTTTCCATACAAATTTCCATGCGTTTTCCTCCGTGATCTTGGCCAAAGGTTTGGCTTCACACCACTTGGTGAAGTAATCCACCGCTACAATCGCGAATTTGACCCCACATCTCCCCGTCGGGAGGGGACCGATGAAGTCGATTCTCCACTTGGCGAAGGGCCAAGGACTGGTGACCGGGGTAAGGTTCTGAGCCGGGAGCTTCGGTATAGCGGCGAACTTCTGACATCTGTCGTACTTCTTTGTGTAATTGTGGGAGTCTTTCTTCATGGTTGGTCAATAGTACCCCTATTTCAGGGCTTTCTGTGCCAGGGCCATTCCTTCCGAATGATTGCCGCATATCCTTTCGTGTATCTCTTTCATTACGTATACTGCTTCCTCCTGTGTCAAACAGCGTAAGAGGGGGTGGCTGAATCCCCTCTTATATAGGATCTTGTCTTGCAAAGACGAACCGCGGCCACTTGTGTGCGAGTTTACGTGCTTCTTGTTTGTTATCGGGCAGTATCTGGTCGGTTAGATATTCGGTGATCTCCTTTATCCATCTTGGAGAATCAGATATCGTCATGACAGTGGGTGCGTGAGATTCGTCGATGGAAGGCCGGTTGAGCCTCTCAACTAGGATGGCCTTCATTAAGTCTGAGTCTTTCCGCTGCTTCGCCGGTTCGAGAGCAGCGTCCCAAGATAGCCATTTTCCACTCGTGGGATGCGTGCAGAAGTTCGTATGCCTCAAAGTGGGACAACAGGTCCTTGGCCTTTGTCAGGTACGCCACCTTGATTGTTTGCGTGCCGCCAAGGTCCCATTAAACCTGACTGACAACCAGCTTGTGAATCACTATGAACTGGAGCTTCCTCGCCTTCATCTCTTGTGCCAACCTCAAGCCTGCTAGGAGTGCCTCGTATTGCGCTGCGTTGTTGGAGGCTTTGAACTCCAGGTGAAGCACGCAGTTGAGATTGTGGCCGTCAGGACTAACTAGCAAGATCCTGGCTCCAGCTCCAGCCTCACCTAAGGATCCATCAACATATAACTTCCATGTTGGTACCTCCAAGGGTAGGGCCTCGAGCGGACCCTCGGGGATGTGGGCAAATTCAGCCACAAAGTCTGCTAAGGCCTGTCCTTTTATGGAAGGTCGTGGCTTGTAGTTGATATCGAACTGGCTGAGTTCTACCGACTATTTCATCAGCTGTCCTGATGTGTCTGGCTTTTGAAGTATCTGTCTCAGAGGGAGATTTGTCAAAACATCTATGCTATGGGACTGGGAAGTATCTGTCGGAGTTTATGAGAGGCGGTGATCAATGATAGGGCGAGCTTTTCCATGTCTAAGGGCTTTACTCACGTAATAGACATGAAATTGTGCTGGGCCCTCTTCTCGGATTAAGACCGAGCTAACTGCCTTCTCGGGTACGGTGAAGTAAACGAGCAATGTTTCCCCATTCTTTAGTTTGGACAGCAGTGGAGATTTTTCGATGAGGACCTTGAGGTCTTGGAAGGCTTTCTTACACTTTTCGGTCCACTCAAACCTCTTCCTCCTTGATGGTTTGAAAGAAAGGTTGGCAGCGGTTGGTCGCCTTGGATATAAATCGATTCAAAGCCGCTAACCTTCCCGTCAGGCTCTGGACTTCCTTGGGGGAGGATGGTGACCGCATTTCAATGAGTGCCTTAATCTTTTCAGGATTAGCCTCTATCCCGTGCTGATTGACCATGTAGCCGAGAAACTTTCCGGATGCAACTCCGAACGCGCACTTCATAGGGTTAAGCTTTATGCGATATTTGCGAAGGACTCCGAACATCCCTCTTAAGTGCTCTATGTGGTCCTCGGCGTTTACGCTCTTTACCAGCATATCGTCGATGTATATTTCCATTGCATTCCCAATCCTTCCTGCGAACATGCAGTTTACCAACCGTTGGTACGTGGCTCCCGCGTTCTTCAGGCCGAAAGGCATCATCCTATAGCAGTATAACCCTTGGTCCGTGATAAACGAGGTGTGATCCTCATCTCCCACAAACATCAAGATTTGGTTGTAGCCCGAGTATGCTTCCATAAAGCTAAGTAACTTGTGGCCGACAGTTGCATCGACTAGCTGGTCGATGCGCGGCAACGGAAAGCTGTCTTTAGGGCATGCTTGGTTCAGATCTGAGAAGTCTATGCATACACTCCACTTCTTGGTACTCTTTCTTACTAGCACTGGGTTAGATACACATTGGGGGTAAGTCGCTTCTCTGATGAACCCGCTGGCTAGTAGCTTGTCAACTTCCTCCTTCAATGCATTGTACCTCTCGGCACTCAAAGGCCTCCTTTTCTGAATCCTGGGGCGTGCTTTTGGATCCACTTTCAGGGCGTAGCACACCGCCGACGGGTCGATCCCGACCATATCACTGTGCTTCTATGGAAAGACGTCAACGTTCTCCCGGAGAAACTACTTCAGCTCCTCCTTCATTCTTTCCTCGAGCTTCTCTCCCACCTGCAATACTCGGGTTGGTTCCAAGGAGTTCACCGGAAATGCTTCCAGCTCCTCGACCGGAGAGACAAGAGAATCTGAGCCTATGATCTGAGGATCCAGACCCTCGTCCAGTATCAATTCTTCATCCATCCCCTCACGGTCAACGTCCATCAGCTCTGAATGTATGGTCATTACCACTGGGGTGATATCCTCGCGTTTAGCAGCCTTCTCAATGCGTTCATGTAACATACCCCGGCTGCGTCGATTCTGGTGGCTTTTGGACACCCCTCCGGGCGTCGAAAATTTCATTGCCAGATGGTGTATGGACGTGACCGCCTGCAAATCCTTTAGCGCGAACCTTCCAAAGACCTCATGGTAGGCGGAGCGAGTGTCCACTATTAAAAACTCCATGAACTTCTGGAGGTGGCATGGAGGTTCTTCGAAGTCTACTGCAAGCGTAATCCTTCCTCGCAGGACGAGGCTATCTCCTGTGAAACCAAATAGCGGATCCGAGATGGCAGTTAGTTCATGATCCACATCCATTTGGTCGAAGGCACTGCCGAACAGGATGTTCACGGCACTTCCATCATTGACCAGCATCCGCCCTAGGCCGTTTCTGGTAACGACGGCGAGGACTACCAGGGCATCGTAGTGCGGGTAGTGTATGCCAGCCTCGTCATCCTCAGTAAATGAGATCTAGGGTGTTTTTGGTCGGTGCCCGTGGACCTGCCAACGCTCCAGGTTCTTCTCTCGCTGCCTTTACGTAGTTACACCGTGAGTTCATCATATGCCCTCCGACATAGGGCCCTCATATGATCGTGTTTATCTCTCGAACAGAGAGAGCCCCCGCGGGTCCCTCCAACCTCGGTGGGTCCCTGTTTCTATCATTTTCCACTTCATTATGTCGGGGTCCATCATTTTGGCGCTGGAGAGGAGGTCTTCGTCCCTGTGTGGGTGGCCCTCGACGTCCTCATGCGAGCCGATTCCTCTTTGCCTGCACGTGGGCTCTACGATTTATCAATTTCCTCACGTCTGGACAATCTTCTGTATTATGCACCCTGGTCCTGTATATCTGACAGAACTTGGGCGGTGTTGTGGCGGGCATGGGGGCCACCACGGGCACTCTAGGATGAGAGACTGGGGCTACCTCCGTCTGATCGAATCTCCTGTAACGATTGTTCAGCAGACCAGATGAGCACTTTTTTTGAAAGCAGGAGAAACGAGGCTCGGGAGAGCATCGCCCCTCCCTTCTGTAGCGATCTTCTCTCTCCATCTCAGCCTTCTCTCTATTCTCAATCGTCTCCTCTGATCGAATCTCGCGCTGGACCAAGTCCAATAGCTGACTGTAGGTCTTCGATTGACTGTTATGTACATCTCTCCAGAAGGGAGTGCGCATGTGCAATCTGGTCACGAGTGCATCCAAGGCCTTTTCATCAGTCACAGTCTCGATTTTGTTGATAATGTGACTGAACCTCTTGAAGCAGCTCTTGACAGTTTCTCATTCCTTTTGCCGGATGTCATGGAGCTGGACAATGTCGACTATCATCGCCCGATTGCCAATGAAGGCATTAACGAATTCCTTTTTCAGCTGTGGCCAGCTCCGGATACTCTCTAGTTTCAACTTATTGTACCACCTCTTCGCATCGGATGCAAGCATGGTATGGAAGTTTCGGCACTTCACCGCAGGGGACTGGCCTTGGAGCTTGGTCTTATATGTGTTTATGTGGTCCATGGGGTCGCCCCTCTCGTTGTATTTGTCCATGAGAGGCATTCAGAAATTTGCGGGTATCTACATGGCCTTCATGTAGCGGGTAAACGGGAGGTTCTCGTCATCATCATCCTCGTAACATTTCAGCCTCTCCTTCTCCTCCTCAGTTTTTTCGTGACCTTGCTTCGGGCTCTCATTCTTTCTGTGCGGGCCTCGTTGTGCTCGCTGTGCCTGCTGTGTGTGGGTAGGGGTAGTGCTATGAAGGATCCCACCCCAACCTGTCGAACACGCTAGTAGCAGGAACGGGGTGGCCTTCTCTTCACCGGGAGAGGTCTTCCCCTCTGGTCATCTTGTGAGGGCTTCGAGGCGACGTTATGCGGTTTCCGACAGTTTGAAACGGGCATGTCTCCTTGCGATGGCTGACTTTCTTGCGAACTGGACCGTGAAGGGCTTCTCCAGGCACGACTGGGCTTGGGTCCATGTTGGAGGGATTGATTCTCCAACAGTTCAAGCGCTGCCTTCATCTGGGCATTGTCCAGCTTCAGGTCTTGGTTCTCCTGTTCAACCGTTTGCTTCTGTCGCTATCTTCTCCTCTTGCGACGGGTCACGTTCTGGAGGTCCTGAATGCTTTCCTGCCGCATATCAGTGTGGTGGGACTCTACTTCTTCCTCCATGGAATACTCGGTTGCCATGCTCCTCTTGGTAGAAAACACATTTTTACCATAAGTTTTAGGCTGTGTAATGTCTTTCGTTTTCCACATACGGTGCCAATCTGTTGACGTCGAAACCTGCAGCGTCCACGTGTCAACAGATTTCCAGTCACTCTTCTGCCAACCTGTATGTTACCTGCACACTCAGACGACTGTTAGGCACCAAGATCACTGGAGAAAAAAGGGTCCGGCGATCGTTGGTACTCCGACGATCTAGTCAACTGCCGGTATATAAGATTAATACACAGAGGGAAGTAAGTAATTGGGTATGGGAGAGACAAGCAGGCAAAAGTTTGAGTAGAGTTTAGGGTGGGATTCAAGTGTAAAAAGAGCGTCCCTTGGAACAACTGGTGACGTCGTATTTATAGCACAAGAGTCCTGATTGATTTAGGTAACAAATCAATTAGACACCCAATCGGATCCTCATTCCTTATGGGATAGGGATCATTCTTTGTCAAGGTAATCTCTAATATTACCTTCCTTATCTGAGCTTATCACGTTGCATGATTTTAGGAGATTATGATTTGGTTTCTTTGTGAGGATCCGTTCGCCAAACCAACGCAATCTTTTCTTTAATTACTTCTCTGGTCATTCCAGCATATCGTGCTGCCTGCTAGTTATAATTGATACGAAGCCTGGTGAGGCCCTATGGGTCAGCCGTGAGTGTCGAGACCCTCCATGGGCCCCGCAGAATTCTGGATGTAGAAGGCTAAGGCATTCGATGGGCATCCGAGGCCCTTTTTAGAATTTGCGAGGCCCTCGCCGGGCCTAGATGGGGCTCTTGATGGGCCTAGATGGGACTCTTGATGGGCCTAGATGGGGCCCTTGCTGACGTGGAGGCCATATCAGAATCGTATGGTAATATTTATATATTTTTTTACTTAGTCTTCAAGTGTTTGAAACGTTATATATATGGGTCTGTCTTTATAATAAAATACACGATTTCTCTATTCACTTCTATTATTCTCTCAAATTTATAACACGTATCAGCAAGAAGAAGCATCCAAAATAGAGAAAAAATTTAAGAGCAAAAGTTAGGTAATTCGCAGAACTTGGATAGATTGCACAGCTGTTATCAAACATTGATATCTCATAATTTGATTGTCTGGTCATTGTGAAATTTGGAAAGAAATTTCAAAACCCATTGTTCTTCAAATCTAATAGTTAAGATCAAAATCAAATGGTTCAATAGTGAGAAATCTCTACGTGAACAATAAAAAATTTGAATTTGTTGGAAGAATTTGGGCAGTCTGTGTAGTTGTGATAAAAATATTGATATCTCAATGGTATCGTTCGATATTTGTGAACTTTGGATAGAAAGTTCAAAACCAATTGGTCTTCAAATCCAAAAGTTAAGATCAAGATCCAACAGTTCATTCATGAGAAATCGTTATATCAACAGTAACAAATTTTAATTTTATTTAATACCTTCACATTCTAAGCAAGTTTATTCTTACATATCTATTAATTAGATTTTGTAAGATTGGATTTATGTGATTTGTGATGTACTTATTTTATATTGGTTAAATCTTTTGTTTTAACAAGTTAAGTGATTTTGAAGAAGCAAAATTTTATAAGAATAGTATTGAAGAAAGTTGTGTTGATGTTTCTGAAGAAACATAACTCAACTACATAAATATTCAAGAAGAATATTTTATTGTTATTCCTGAAGAAATCAAAATTTTACACAAATCAATATTCTAGTAGAATATTTTTTTAGTCTCGAAGATTAACTTTATACAAGTTTAACTTAATACTCCTGAAGAAGCACAATTTTATTAATTATATTCTAGAAGATGAGTATGGTTATATGGATATTTAGATGAAAAGATATAGTTTTATTTACATATACAGGTTTGGCTGATTTCACCATAGGTCATTTCTCCTATGACTCTTCCTTCATCTCTTATTTGAGAATTAACTTTTTCTGCAAAAAGTTTGGAAAGATGAGCAATAAATTTTTCTTTCCAGAAGTCATTATTACAACTGAAAACATTCATGACTCTAAATAGGAAAATATCTTTATACCATCTAAAGTGAGATAAAGTCCTACATTTTAAATTCAAATGTAGACTCGTGTTTGTTTCACTATAATTTATAGGTTTTCCTACGAAATGATGGACAATAGCTATTATCAAAGTATTAACAACATCTTCTTGATTAAGTTTTTCAGTTTTAGTCAAATTATTTTCCTTCTTTTCAACAAGGACTTCTTTTTGAATATAGAGAATTTGATTCCTTTGCTCAAGAGTGAGATAATTATCCCACCAATTCTTTAATTGACCACTAAATCCTGCAACTGTACAATTGGGTTGTTTTCTAGGAGAATTAGCCAAATTGTTAGCAAGGATTTGTGCGTACATAAGCATTTTATGCATAAAATTAATAATACCATATTCATGCAAAGCATCAATATTCCATTCATAAATGGTACTATCATTCAAACCACCAAGGAATCTATCTTCCACTTTTTCATAAAAGAAGATCTTGTGAAGATGGAAAATGGTAATAATTATAGGTAAGTTCAAATTTAACTTTTCCTTTTGAAGAAGAGCCTGTGAAAGTAGTGGTATTTAAATCACTAATTTTCATATTAGAAAACATATTTTCAATAGTAGAAACTTCAGAATTTTTTAAAATTTCTTTTGAAACATCATTTTCTTCTTCTGATTTTTCTTCAGAAGATGAATCCTTTTTATTAAGAGTATTTAAATGTAAAACTCCTTTGTCTTTTTCCTTATCATTAGACACTTCAAATTTTTTAAGTTTTTCAACCAAAGCCTTAAATAATTCTTCATTTTTGTTTTTAAATGTTCCAGGTTCAACTGAAATACTTGGTCTAACAATGGCATGTTGCAACGAGGAAGAAGAAGCAACTTGACCAATGTCTTTTTGGCTAGCCTTTTTCAAAAGAGTAGAATAAATAGAATTTTTAATTCTATCAAGTTGTTTCAGCACCGTTCTCCTGCCCACAGTGGGCGAATTTTATAACGCACTGTGACTATGGCATGGTGAGTGTAAAACAAAACTCCACGTGAATTTGTCCGCGTCACAATAATCAATTCCCAAATCCCAACCCTCTTCCACAAACCCATCCAACTCTCTCTCTCTTTGCCGATGAATTCCATGGCCGAAGGTGTTTCCGGCCACCACCATCCGAGTTGCGCCAACGCCATGCTGTCGCCACCACTACCTCCGCGGCTACAACTGGTTCTCCCATCTTCCACTTCTCCCATACACATCTGCCACCACCACCCGCATCGCGCCAATCTAAGGGACCACAACTCCACCACTAGCGTTGTACCAACGCCACGCTGTCGCCACCGCCGCCGCCGCCGCCACCACCACCACCACCACCACCACCACCACCGCGGCTGCAACTGGTTCTCTCCTCTTCCGCACACATCTGCCACCACCACCCGTGTCGCGCCAATCTAAGAAACCGCGCCAATCTGAGAGACAACAACCCCACCACCCGCGTCGCACCAACACCACACTGTCGCCACCACCGCTGCAGCTACAACTGGTTCTTCCCTCCTCCACTTCCTCCTGCACACATCTGCCACCACCAACAGCGGCCAACCAACATCATATTGCAATTTTTCCAGCAAATTATCAAAAAAAAAATTTCAAATTTCTGTGGTTCTCCATACCGTTAGAGCAATTGTTTTCTAATATAGGTCTGCGGCAGCAAGTGGTGGAATGGGCCAGCAAAATGGGCGCGGTCGAATTAGGGTACGAAATAGTAGCGTGAGAGAAATAACTCCAGTGGGGCGCCGGCACTTGGATGTTCGTGAAGGTGCCGGGGTTTGGCCGGTCGTGGTAGTGAATGCGCCGGTCGTGGTCGTGGTCGTGGTCGTGAAGGAGGCGCTGTTGGCACTATTGGAATTGCCGGCAGAGAGGGAGACAGTTGGATGGGTTAGTGGAAGAGGGTTTGGGATTTGGAAATTGATTACTGTGACGTGGACAAATTCACGTGGAGTTTTTTTTTACACTTACCATGCCACATCCACATTGGGCATTATAAAATTCGCCCACTTTGAGCAGGAGAACAACGCTGCAAGTTGTTTACCAATTTGTAAAAGACCGGCATTTGTAAAATTGTTTTGTAGAATAGTTTTTTTCTACAATATTACTTGTCTTTAAAGAGCGTGACATTACGAATTTAATAATCTAGAAGAATATTGAGTTATTACTTTCGAAGAAGCATAATTTTTTTTTTTTTTATCAATGTTATATATATTGAAGAAAATTGTATCGTTATTCTTGAAGAATTATCTATTACTAAGAATCAATATTCTAGGAGAATATTGTAAAATTATTTTGAAAAAAACACAACTTTACAAATATTAATATTCTATGTTACTTGCTCCCGAAAAGCATAATTGTTTAAGATCTAAATATCTATTATGTTTTTGCTCTTGACGAGTAAATTCTTATATACTCTAATATTCCTAAACAAAAATATGTTGTTGCTCCTGAAATAGCACACCATTATATTAATATTCTAATAGAATATTACTTACTCTCGAAGAGCATAATTTGTAAAATTTAATATTATGTTATTACTCCTGAATAGTGTAATTTTATATATTTAATATCTTAAAAGAATATTATGATATTGTTCATGAAGAGTAAATCCTTATACAGTTTCTCACTATTCTCTTCTATTATTATTTCCAGTTTATAACATTGACCACATGGTAACCTCTAGACTTGAATTTGAAGTTTAGAATAACACTTTTCTTGTAACAGAATATATACGATAAAATTTCGAAAAGAATAATAAAATTTGCTTTAGTAAATAAAAGCCATATTTCTCTTAACTTATATTGGGATGTACAAAATTTAGACATAATAGACCTTAAATTGGTGTGACTAAGAGTTGGACTAGATTTCTTAGTCTTAGGAGAGTATTCAACTCATATTTTAAAAAATTTCTTAATATTTATGAATTTGAATAGAATTCCAAAGAATTAATATGATTTCAACAGAATTTTATATTATAGCTAGATTTCAATAATTTTTATGGATTTCTATAAATTTTCATGGATTTGTGGTATTTTTATTAAAAATAGTAATTTTACATTATTTTTATTCCAAATTGTTAAAATGATTGCCATACATAAACAAATATTTTGAGTAGAATTTTATAAAGAGAAAAATTCTTGAAATATAAAGAAGTAAACACTCTTGCTCAGTTTTTAATTAAAAAAAATTGACTAAAGAACAAGGCTTCTTGAAAAAAATCGAAAAAAATTATAATTTTCACTTTCTTTCTACTTATGTTTTTCATAAAATTTTCTCTTTCATATCTGATACTAGATGATGAATATTTAGGATTCATTCTCTTTCAAAATCAGGTGTTTAACCATCTTGTATAAAAACCTATATTATGGCTTACAAATATAATTTACAGGTGTCGTTGTTGACATGTAAATCTTTTCAAGCTCAAAAAATAAATTTTGGTGCTATATTGATTTTACACTCTAGTATCTAATTGTACTATATGGTATTAAACTAATTATCTAATTAATATTTACCAATAGATTATTTATATTTTTCAGCCCAATTGTTTGGTTCAATGAATGGTCATGAAACATCAAGAATAAAATTTCAAAGACAATATTTGACAATTGCAAAAAAAAAATTAATTAATTAAAATAATAAATAAAAATTTCAATAAATTTCTATGTTAATAAATTGAAAATAAAAAACAAGAGTTTACTATAAAACTTGTGGCACAAATTGAAGAAAGATGCGAGAGGGAGATATGCGTAGGAGAAGAGTTGGATTGAAATTTTGAGGGGTGGAGATAGAATTATTAAAAAATTTGGTATTCATATTTATGGACTTGAAATCCATGCGAATCTATTTAAATTTTATAATTAATGAAATCGTTAGAAATCTACTAGTTATTGGAGACATCTAAATTTCTAAAGAATCTATTTAAATTTGAGTTGAGAACACCTAAATTTCAATTGAATCTATTAAAATTTGAGTTGGGGACACCAAAATTTACATAGATTTTTAAAATCCATTCAAATCTAAGTTGAACACACTCCCCTTAGATTGAGTTTTACAGTCCACCTCAATGACTCCCAAAAATCCAAATTACCTCCATAAAGTCCAAGTAACATAAAATAAGCCAATATATTCATATCTTATAATACCAAAATGTATTTTTACAAAAACATGCACTTAAGTCCCTTGAAAAAGGTAAAATTGCGAATGGACCCCAACCTTGCCAAAAATTATTGTAATGCCACTAAACGTCAAATATCTCTTAAGCTTATGATTGTCCTCAAGATAATACATTGGGTCTTAGATTCCTAAATGTGCAAATTTTCCTAAATTGCAATTTAGTCCCTAAACTTTTCAAAATTACAAATTAAGTCCAATTTGTATATTGGTGACCAACGTCTATTATTTTCATTAATGCCCTTATAAAATTTTATAAATGCACTCATCAATTTAAATAAGAAAAGAGAAAATTCGGGGTATTAGGGTTTATAAATAGGATACATGCGCCAGTTCCAACTTCTATGGACAACCCATCAATGAAAAGTTTTCACGTTGGGCTCTCTATAGGCTTGCTGGAGGGCTCCGCCACTATGCGATCCGTAAATTTGGCAACAAAGTCCGCTAGAGCCTAGCCTTTTGTCGAGGATTGGGACTTGAAGTTAATTTTGAATTGGCTAAGTTCTATGGACCATTTCATTAATCTGCTAGACACATTGGGCTTTTGCACCACCTATTTTAGAAGATAGTTGGTTAGAACATTGATGCTGTGAGCTTGGAAATATGGCTTCAATTTTCTTAAGGCGACGACGAGAGAAGGGGCGAGCCTCTCCATTGTCTAGATATCTGGTTTCTGCATCTTGCAAGGCCTTACTCACATAATATGCTGGAAACTGCTACGTGTTCACTTCTCTTATAAACACAGAGCTAACGGACCATTTTGAAATGACTAAGTATAAAATGAAAAATTCTACATACAAAGGCTTGGATATGATGGATGTTTTGTTGAGGTGTTCCTTCAGCGCCTGAAAGGCGATCTCATACTCCTATGTCCATTCAAAATTCTTCATGCCCTCAATTGCTTGGAAAAAAGGAAAACATATGTCATTTGCCATATAGACAAAACGACAAAGTACGGCAACCCTATCAGTCAAACTCTGTACTTCTTTTGTTTTAGATGTCGATCGTATTTTTGTCAGTGCCTTAATTTTCTCAATAGATAATGACCTCAATGCCTCGCTAGTTGACCATGTATTCGAGAAACTTGTGGGAGGCTACCCAAATATGCATTTTAGTGGATTCAGATTTATCTTGTATTTCATCAAGAGCTGGAACATCATCCCAAGTGTGTCGTGTGGTCCTCGGCTTTCAAACTTTTCACTAGCAGATATCCACGTATGGTCTTCCAAATCTATTATGCGAATATCTTGTTGACAAGCCTCTGGTATGTGCTTTGGCATTCTTTGGGCCTAAAAACATTACGTTAAAACAGTATATCCACCTGTTTGTGATGAAGGATGTTTGCTCCTCGTCAGATCATACATGGGAATTTGATTGTATCCAAAATAAGCATCCATGAAACTCAAAAGCTCACTACCGGTGTGTAACACCCGAAAAATTCATACTCATTTTTAATTAATTTTGAAAGGAAAAATAAATTTAAAGATGAAAATCAATTAATTGGCCTAAGAAAATTAAGGAATAAATAACTAATTTAAGCCCAACGACTTTAAGTGATATGAAATAGATTTTTCAAGGACTAAATTGAACTTATTTAGAAATTTTAAAATGTCTTAGGATTGAGTTGCAAAACGGATGAAAGTTTGAGGCCATGGATTGAAATGGAAATTTTGGAATTTGTAGACCATGTAAAGCAGCTTACTTTGAGCGGGTCGCATGATCACTACGATAGTTGAAATTTTGCGATTCAAAGCACGTTGCAAAGTACGTGATGAGATGTTCGAATTGGTATATGACTCGAGTATTTTTAGACTAGTATTGAGTCTCAAAATTAGGTGCAAAAGAGGTACCTTGAATCTAAAAATTGAACCATAAAATAATATTTGGTTGTCCCCATGTCACACATGCAATGAGCCTATAAGTGATTTTTGGAGAATAAAATAATTTTATATTAAAGAACCTATTATTGGTGGACAAGTACAATAAAATAAAAGAAAATTGGGAGACAAAGTGGTGTATACACATGTATATTTATATTTGAGTGCGGCCTATATATATTGGACACTCTCACACATGTCCCACCGCCTAATTCTCATGCTCCACCATCTCTCTCTCTCTCTCTCTCTCTCTCTCTCTCTCTCTCTCTCTCCAATCTTGTTTCTTTAATATACACATATAGATAGATATACACATATAACTATAGAGCTTGAAAGTCTAAGAGAGACAAGAAAAAGAAAGGAGGAAAGATCCAAGAAGAAAAATATAAGGAAATAGTATAAACACCAAAGGAAAGTTTATGGATTTGGGAGTTTCTAAATGATAGCAAGTCTCACATTTTCATAACTTTAGTACTCTAAGAACATAAGAACCAAAATCTGTCTTTTTTGTTATTAAAGATTCCAAAATAGTGTAAAGGGATTTGGAGAAAAATTTAGTTGCAACAGGTATTGTACCTCTAAACTCTCTACACCCAAAGTGTATTATACTCCTCGTAGTGGGTATAATACTCCACTAGCAAAATGTTGCTAATGTTGTATTTGACAAACTTTAGAGCATGTTTGGGAGAGTTTTTTTTTTTTTTTTTTCCAAACTCATTTTTAACCACATATTTTATGAGATACACAGCTTTTATCAACTTTTCAACCACACGTCTCACCAAATTTTTTCAAAATCTTTTAATTTTTTTTTAAAACTCTACCAAACAAATACTTAATAGGGGAATCACTTCTTCTCTGGCCTAGGAAGCAAGCAAAGGAGAAAGACTAAGTAAAATATGTCTGAATGTCTTACATGCAATTTAATCTATGTTGGCTGATGAAGATTTTATGCTCAATAGTTTTTTGCCTTACATGCAATGGGATTTTCTATGGATTAAGGAAGTATGTTGTTATGTTAGACTTGATCAACCATGAAAACTTGAGTTGTGGATAAAATATGTTTATGTGTCTTTCATACAAGATGATTTATGTATGCCTATGTGAAGTCTTTTATTTTAATGAAATGTACTTACTTATTCCTCTTCCAATATGTGGGGCAAAAAAGGTATATTTGTGTTTAAGTTGCTTGATATATAACATAGAATATATGTTGGACATTTTACCCAAGCAAACGTGGAGTCTTGGACTCCGTTAGCACTCCAATAGATCCCTTGTCACTTCTATGCCTGTGTTACATGCACACTAGGACTCCGTTAGCACATCAAGATCACCGTTTCAAGAAAAAGGGCATGCAACCATTGGTACTCTGGCGGTGAAGTCAACTATCAAAAAATATGATAACAGTAAATATGGAATGTGAGAGAGACAAGTAAACATATTTTTAATAAGATTTAGAAAATTGTGTATCTTTACTTTGAACTAAACTATGCATGAGTATTTATAAATGAATTTCTAGGTTAAATTAGATTAAGGATGTATCCCGTGGCAGAGTCATGAATTTTTTCTTGGGGCGCAAAATTTTTTCATTGGCGCAACACATCTTTCAGATTGAAATTCGTCAAACGGCAAGTTCAAAAAAATGAGCCAAAGATGGTTGTTCGAAATAAATTTAATAGTTCTATTTTTATCTTCTAATTCTCATTTTGACGTCATCTTTTTTAAACTTTTTTTCGAACTATGTTCTTCACTCGTCGAGGTAAGTTCTTCATACTGTTTCAAAGCATTCACAACAAACTTCGCAATGAATCTTTTGAATTGAAAACTGTTAAATGGTGAATTCAAAATAATAGGTCAAAAATGACAGCTAGAATTGATATAATAATCTGATTTTTTATCTTTTAATTGATATCACCTCTTTTGATTTATTTTTGGGCTATGTTTTTTCACTCATCAAAGTAGGTTCTTGGTACCATATAGAAGTTTCCATGTCTGTACTGACACTCATGATTTGGTAAGATTGTTTCATTATCAAATTTGTTTGTGAACTCACACTCCATCTGTCCAGGTTGTCATAACACATAAATTGAATACCCAAGGCAAGGGACTTCACCTGCCGAACCTACTATAGTTTGTCATCTTCATTTAAATATGGGGGAGGTTAGCTAAAGAGCAAGGCTTAATTAGGGTGACTGTGTGCAAAGGCCATGCAAGTTGTAGCATGATGCTGTTAGGCGAAGCGTGTGGGAATCATATATCTTTAGCCGCTGCTAGGCGAAGCATGTGGGAATCAAGCGAGGCCTTCATGTGGAAGGGTGACATTAGCCTACTTGTCCTACGCTTTTCTTAAGTGGTGCATACGTAGCCCCACGTAAATTAAAGGAGTAAGAATTTTAAGAATCAATATTTAAGTATTTACAATCTAACATAATATAACACTTGAATGTTCTTTTTAAGTTATTTTAAAAAACATCGTGAATCATGTTCATTTTGGTAATTTCAAGAGGTCAACAAGACCCATGATTTTGACATGTTGGTTTGTCAAATTTATACAAAAACATACATAGCAAAACATACTCTAAATTTTATTTTTATTAAATTAAAGTTTAACTATATAAATTATTTTCAATTTTCATTTGATATTTTTTAAGATTGAATCGGTTATAAAATCCAACCTTCCATTGAACTTTCATGCGTGTATCAAATTGATTACTAAATTTTAATTTGCCTATTTAGTCGTTATACTTTAAAAATATTTCTAATTAATCCTTACGTTAGTCTCCATTGGTAAAATTAACACACAAACTTTGGAACTACATAGCATGCCAAGAGCATATGTTGCCAAACAAGAAAGTTGAAACTAAGAAGCAAAACCAATTGGCCTTCAGAGCAAGACTCTGACAAAGAAATCGCTAACAGAAAAAAATCCTAGAGCTCGACGAACCCGGCCTATATATCCTAGGGCGATAAGAAGGTAAAAGGCAAAATGTATCCAGGGTTTCTACTATTACTTTTGGAAAATGACCATACCATAGAGATAGACAGAAATAGAGCAAACAAAAAGAACTCATCCTTAAGGATGAGAAGAAGAAAGCAATTAGGGAAGTAAATAAGATGCAAACAATCAGGCTTATGTAGAACCTCTCCAATTATTATCCAACATTATCTTTCGACCATGGCAAATGCATAACAATTTAGGTGGAGGGATAATGTTGGCTAACAACCAAGGAGGTTCCACAAAATGGTGGAAGGCATTGAATTAACTGAATGTCAGTTTTACATTTCTTAAAAATGGTGAAGCTTAAGTTGAGTTGAATTAACAAACTTTTGGATGGAAATCGTTTTATTTACCCAAAAAGAAGTGTTCTCAATTTAGCTTTTAAAATATTTCTTAATATTTATGAATTTAAATAGATTTCATGATTTTGAATAGAATTTCACACAATTTATAAGATTTCAATATAATTCCATATTATAGATTTCAATTGATTCTTATGGATTTCTATGATTTTCATGAATTTGTGGTCTTTTTAGTAAAAATAATAATTTTACATTTTCTTTATTCTAAATAGTTGAAGTGACTGTCTTTTATAAACAAATATTTTGAGTAGAATTTTAGAAAGAGAAAAATTCTTAAAATTTAAGAAAGTAAAAACTCCCTCAATTATGAATAAAGAAAATTGATTAAAGAGTAATGCTTCTTAAAAAAATTGAAATAAAGTTTAATTTTTGCTTTCTTTCTATTTGTCTTTTTATAAAATTTTCTTTTTCATATTCAACATTAGATGAGGGATATTTATGATTCTCTTTCTTCCAAAACTAGTTGTTTAACCCTTTATGGCTTAAAAAGATAATTTGCAGGTGTCGTAATTGACGAGTAAATCTTTTCCAATTCAAAAAAGAATTTTTGGTGCTATATAAATTTTACGGTCCAATATCTAGTTACACTATATAGTATTAGACTAACTATCTAATTAAGTTTTACCATTATTTATATTCTTTAACCCAATTGTATGGCTCAATTAATGGTCATGAAACATGAAGAGTGAAATTCCAAAGACGGTGTTTAACAATTGTAAAAAATAATATTATTAAAATAAGAAATCAAACAATTCAATAAATTTCCATGCTACTATAAATTAAAAATCAGGAACAAGAATTTAGTACAAAAACTTGTGACACAAATAGAGAAGAGAGGTGAGAGGGGGAGAGACGTGAGAGAAGAGTTGGATAATTTTGAGGGATGGTGATAGAATTCCTAAAGAACTTGGTATTTATATTTATGAGCTCGAAATTCGTGAAAGTCTGTTAAAATCTTTTAATTAATGAAATCTTTAGAAATTCACTAGTTATTGGGAACACCAAGATTTTTAAAAAATTTATTTAAATTCAAGTGATGACTATTAAATTTCAATGGAATATATTAAAATTTGAGTTGGAGACCCTTAAATTTATATACATTTTTAAAATCCATTCACATTTGAGTTGAGAACACCCCCAAAAAGTCCAAAATGAAGTATTCAAGACCTATTTTTTACTTTTTGAAAAGGTTAAAAACCCAATTGTAATTTTCTCTTTAATAGACCCTATATAAATCACTTCATTTCAATTTTCCCCCCACTTTCAATTTTCTAATCTGTAAACATGTGGAAAAGTCCTATTCCATTCTTAGTTTAGAACTGATTCTATAAGATTTTCTTAACTTTTGGAAATATTGAATTATATTTTATAATATTATTTCTCAAAAAATTTCCACTCTCTATTAGAAGTAAACATTATATTTTATGTTCTAAAATATATTATTTTTATCAATTATGGTTAGATTAAATAATAATAGAATAATACTAAAAGTATGTATTATTTTAAGTAAATCTATACTAGAGTAAGATGGTGGATTTTAAAGTTAAATACTTACTTTCTGAATGATTCGAAAATATTTTTCAGAATGACAATAAAGCTATTTGATATAGCATTGTTTTATTGTTTCAAAAATTTGGTAGTAAAATTAATTAAATGCATAGAAATTTACATAAAATTCAGAGCGTCGTAATAAACTTGCAACTATGGGTGTACGAGGCTATCCCATAGTTTGGGTCATAATTTGGGAAGAAAAATAGAAAGAAGTTTCTGAGGATAAAAATTGGATAGCGCTTGAACTACCCAAACATCAAGAGAGATTTGATTTTTTGAACAAAAACGAGATAATATTCCCCCACAAGTATATGAATTTTATACTCCATTCATCCTTCAACTTAATGACTGTGTACCATCTGTTTTTATTGTTCACAATGTGGGTTGCAAAGTGTACCATCTTTAAGTTATTACAAATATTCAATCAAACTCTCACTTGGTAGCTCTCAACCTTTTGTGCCAACTTAGTTGCACGCTTAGTTCATTTTCTTAGTTTGATTGATTACAAATGGGGCTCCCTTAGCCTATTTATGTTCCCACATCCTTTGAATGGATGGTGGAGATCCATTTGATCTAGTGGTTGTGGTTTGATCCTCAAAAATATTCTATTAGATATTTACAAAAATCATTGTAGATAGGTTGTCTTTACAACCTTCCATAACTTTTCTACACTTTATCCACATGAAACATTACAATACCCAACAACCCAACAACATTTTGGATTGCCTCTTCATGATTCTTTTATGAAATGTTCTAGATGTAGTACTCTCCACATCTATTTTCAATATTTTTTTATTGATCTTGCAAATCTCTCCATAGAATTCTCCAAATATGATATGCTTATATTACTCTCCAATATTACAGAGAGTTTTTTTCATAGCTCTTCAAGGAATGTTCTAAACTTAGACTTTTCAAAATTGTTTCGCATGTTTATAGAATCTCTCAAAAGCCTCTTTAGAGTTCTACCAAATGTGTAGACCGCATGCTCACCTCATCCACCATTTTTGACCGTTAGTCGCATCCGCACATCCTACCTTGAGCTCCAGCCCTTGTCATTGATTCTCCATTTTCATTTTCTATTTAAAATCATGACCCTATGTACCTTTCAATGATTCAATGTACATGCATGCATTGCTGTTTATTTATTTTCAAACTTATACATACTCATGTGTGTGCATTTGTACATAAGCGTGTTTTTTTATGGAGTATGAATTGTCTCAATGACCTACACGAATTGATGTTTATTTATTTTCAAATTTATATGTTCTCATATGTGTGCATTTGTACATAAACGTGTTCTTTATTTTTGTAGAGTATGAAAGTTGGGTGTGCGATCTTGTGCGTATGCATATGCACAAAACGATCTGTTGGTGAACATATTTGTCTATATTATGTTTAAAATATTTTGAACATATATTTTCCACAAATAGCAAGTTCACGTGAATTTTCAATGGATCTATAAAGTGTCGTACTTGGTCAAAGTTATAACAACGAGAGGAGGTGTTTTGAAGACATTTTCAAGTTATGGAAAGTTGAAAAAATTGAACAAAATGGACCCAATGTAAGCGCAATGAAAGAAAGAATGCAAGAGGCATTCTACCTCATATGGTGGAAACCTCACGGCTGTGAGATCTGTAGTAGATAGTGCTCAAATTGCAGCTGTGAGTCCCTTGCACGACCACGAAAAAGAGTTTGTTAACATCTGTGGTTTTCACCTTCGGTAATGTTAGTTTGTGCATGGGCTTTCTTAATACTTATATATAGATGGTTTTTATGGATTTTAGAATATATAACATATACAAATAATCTTCCATAACCATTAAAATTCAAGTGTTCTTTGTTCTTTGTTCTTTGTTCTTTGTTATGGTTCTTCATTTTATCTTATTGATTAACTTCAAAAGTGTTTAATCATCTAACTATTTGTTGGTGCACTATAAGAAAATGTACCTATAGCAACGACACCATTGGCAACGACACAATGTCACCACTACTTGTTATGTATAGTAAGGCCGACAATGGAATATCGTCACTATAAGTTTCAACTCTATAGCGACGACATAAGTCGTCTTTATATTGAAATTGTCGTCACTAATATTTTGGATATATAGCGACAACAATGTATGTCATCGCTATATATATCCCAAGTTGTGGGAATAAATCACACCATTTTTGTGTACATATAGAGACGACATATGTTGTGGCAATAGAGCTATAACTGTTGTTTTTAGTCACGTAACATCGTGATTCTCATCTTAATTTGTATTCAAGTCTATTGAGACGATTTGTGTCATCGCTATAGAGTTGTCAAATCTAGCGAGAATATTAGCGCCAATTTATTAACTATAGCGATAACTTTCTAGATCTAGTAAGACGACTACGTCGCCGCTATAAAATCTTTTTTTCAACTCCCCATTTCTAAATTTCTGCACATTCAACTTTATTCTTCATGCTCCATCTCTATGTTTCTGCAAATTCAATCTCCTATTTCAGTTTTGCTTCTTCCATTATTCATCACTATATTTCTACAAATTCTATACTTAACTGTCAAAAAAATAGTATTTTTCAAGTATAGATATTGATAAAAGTTGGATAAAAATTAGAAATCACACAAAATCATCAGATTTTCGGAATGGTTTGAAAGCATTTATAAACAGTGTTAGGCCATACGTAAACTACAAGAGAATGATTAAATGTCCATGCACAAAATGTTTAAACGGTCTCACATATCCATTGGAAACTGTCGAGGCTCACATATTTCATCATGGTTTTGTAGAGAGTTATGTAACGTGGATATACCATAGCGAGACCAAAGTTCAAACTGTGAATGTGTATACATAGAATGAGAGAACAGGTGTGGAGGATGAGATGATGGATGTCATGGACGATATAGTTGGTGATGAGCATGCTGGTACAAGCACCAATACTATGACGAATTGTTTGAGGCTCTACATTGGGAACTACACCAAAAGTTTCATCATTTTTATCATTAAACTTTTTAGTGAAGTTGATGCATATTAAGGTACTGAATAAATGGACAAATAAGTCTGTCGATGATCTTTTGAAGTTGCTGAAGTTAGCTTTTCAAACATAAATCTGGTGGACTCTCATTCGAAGCTAAGAAGATGATGATGAAGCCGGTTTGGATTACAAATCTATTCACGCCTGCAAGAATGACTATGCACTGTTTTGGAGTATACATGCTGATAGACAAACTTGTTCGATCTGCAAGGAAAGTTGTTGGGTGCACACTTCTGGAAAAGTGAATGGGAAAAATGTTTCGCACAAGATGTTGCGATATTTTTCCTTGGCCTCCAGGTTAAAACGTATGTTCGTGATGAAGGATACTGTAAAACTCATGCGGTGGCACAATATATGAAGGTCTAGGGATGAAGATGAAATGTAGCATTTTGTGGACGAAAAAGCATGGTGGGATTTTGACAAAGAACATCCACTATTCGCAAGTGAGATTTGGAATGTTCGGTTAGGTTTGTCCTTAGAAAGATTCAATCAATTTGGAGACATGAGTCAGGCATACATCATGTGGCCAGTAGTTGTAACATTTTATAACCTGCCATATTGGTTATGCATGAAACCCGAATGTCTTATGCTTACTCTCTTGATACTTGGCCCTAAAGCACTGGGTAAGGACATTGATGTATTCTTACAACTATTAGTGGACGAGTTGAAGGAGTTGTGGGCCAATGGGATTGACACACGTGACGCTAAAACCAACAATAGGTCGATATTTAGAATGCGTGCAGTGTTGTTGTGGATAGTTAATGATTTTCCTAGCGATAAATAGTTTGTCGGGTTGGAGAGGTCAAGGGTACATGGCATATCTTATGTGCAACGAAGAGACGCCTTCAGTTCGTATGATAGGTAAGACAACTTACGTGGGTTACTAGCAGTTCCTGCTGTCTAGGCATCATTTTAGAAGCAATTTAGACTTTGACGAAAAGACAGAGAGGCGACCACATCTACGTCGGATAACGCCTGCATACATTTTAGCACAATTAAGTCGTATGAGACATAGTATTTTGGGAAAGCACCCTAACTACGGGGTTGCTAGAAAGAGGAAAAGTGATGACGAGCTGAATTGAAAAAAAATGAGTATTTTCTACGAGTTGTCGTATTGGTCTTCTACTTAGCTAAAACATAACATCGATGTCATGCATGTATAGAAGAATGTTTGTGACAGATTGCTTAGCACAATTCTGGACGATCCATTCAAATCAAAAGACATGGTCAATGCCAGGTGCGATCTGATGCAATTAGGGATAAAATAGGTATATGAAGCATGTCGCATGTTTACACCATGTCCATTGCAAACCGTTAGAGGTTTTGCAACTTCATCCGATCAATTAAGTTTTCAGATGGCTTCGCTTCTAATCTTCAGAAGAATTTTGCTCCTAATGACAACCACATTATTAGGTTGAAGTCACACGATTGCCACATCATCATGCAACAGTTATTGCCAGTTGGATGTCACGAGTTCTTGAATAAAACTATTTCCACTACAATCATAGAAGTGTGCATCATTCTTTAAGCAGCTTTGTGTAAGAAAACTAAAGGTTAGTGACATGTCACGATCACGATACTCATCTTGCAAGTTGGAACAAATCTTTACTTGACTTTCTTGACATCATGATTCTACTTGTAATGTCACTACTAAAAAATGATTTTGGGGCGTCTAATTGGGGACGGTTTTAAAAAGTCAATCGTTAGGAACGGTTTAAAACATACATCCCAAATATTGAGTTAATAGGGATGGTTTTTGATTTTGTCCCAACAATATTTATTTGGGACGGTTTGATCCGTCCCGGATGTTATTTTATTTTGCGCTCATTTTTTCTGAGAAAAATTATGGAACTATAAAATGTCCCAAATATTCTTAAGCGGGACGTAGTTTTCAAAAATGGCCGTTCCTAACAGAGTAAAAAATTTGATTCTTCCTTCCATAATTTTAACCAAACGCTGCGTCGTTCATCATTTTAATCAAGCGTTTGATGGAAAAAGCCCTACTTGTCGCCATTAGAGAATTGAAGGAAAAAACAGTCGTAATTCTCTCCGCCGCCGACTGTGTAATTCTTTTCACTCTCTCTCTCTCTCCTTCGCCTCTCCGTTGTCTCTCTCCACTCTGATCTCGGGCTCCTTCAAAAGCAGGCACTTTGTGATTGTGAAATTAGAAATTTCTCTATTTTTGGGGATTTTAGTGCAAGTAGGAGCAATCAATATTTCACAATCAATTGAGTTATTTTATTCTTTGTTCTATTTTAGAAAAGAAAGAATAAATATTAGTGGTCAACAAAAGAGAAAGGGGTGGTCGCTAGTGATTGTAGGTTCGATCCAGCTTTGCAAGCACTAGACCAAAGCGGTCTAAATTCGATTACTTACATCGATCTGGTTCAATAGTTGAAGGCTTGAAGCCATCCAATCAAAATTGTTTGGTTCCGTTTTGGATCAATTGATTGGGGATTCTTGGCCAATTTAGGATTATCTTTCACAGTTAAATATTGATTTTTCTTAGTAGTTGGAATGAAAAGTTCTCTTTAGTTTCCTTTTTGTTCTTTTTGTTATAATTTTCATTTTTTTGGCAGTGGTTGAGTTTCACAAAGAAGGATTTCAAGTTTCACAAAGAAGGATTTCAAATGTACTGGAGGAATAAAGGCATCAGAGGGTGTCAATCTTCTAAGAAGCTTCTATGAGCAAGGAAAAATCCCACTGGTATGGATACTTGTATTTGTAATGACTACAATTTGAGATTTTTTGGAGTTGCAGAATTCTGCTTAAATTGGGTTCAAGATTGTATTATGGAAAAGGAAAATACAACACAGGAGTCTCCACAGAATTATTTTAATAGTTCATTTCTTAATCATTTTCAAAAGCATTTGTTTTCATGGGCACCCAAGAACCTTTATTCTTATTGGAGAGATTATGTATTCTTTTAAAGAATGATAACGAGCAAGTTGAGTTCTGTCTCTTCCAATATATCACTTTAATAAGCTTTCGGTCCAGTGTTGGGATATGTGAGAGTAAATAAACTTGATCCAAGCACTCCCATCTTATTTAACAATCATTGGATATTATACCACAACTTTTGATTGGTTATGATTAGAATAAAAATATTCCTAAATTTTGGAGCGAATGAACTTATCAATTACATATTTAAATTCTAGGAATCTGAAGAAACTTTACTAAATTTTTTATGAAAAACTTAATAAGTTTACGAAGCATAAAAGGGAGTTTCAATATCAAATATCGGATGGTGATACGTCGACTTCCTCACCACTACTTTCTCCATAAATTTCTTTGAAAATTTCCTTATCAACAAGAATAAGGAAAGAGGGACTAATGATCCATGTCTAGTTCATTGGCTATCGGAAGAGCATCGATGGAATTTGCCTTCCTTTCACAAAAGCATTCAAGCCCACGATATTGCATAGCGAGAACCTTATTAAACAACATCAATAATAAAAGCTGGTACATTTTTATGATTTGGTGTCAATACTTGAAGTTCTTTCTTCCTTCCACTCGAAAGAAGGTCTGATTTGAGAAGCCGATCGATTGTTTATTCTTTATACAATAAAATTTAATTTTGTTCTTACGTTAATGCTTGCCATTTGAATAATTACTGTCTTTAATTTTATTCAGCCCCGGAGCCTCACAGAAATGTCACTACAACGACTCTAAAAGGTTATTTACCAAGTTGAAGAGGTACACCTTGGTGGTTACTTCTTATAATATGTGGCAGCAATATATTATCTTCGCTTTATTGCTCTAGAGAGAAATTCATATTGAGTCTGTTTGTACTTTGTACACCTACTGTTGCATATAAGCATCCATGTGACATGTGTGATGCAGGGCGATTTTCATTTTTAAGACGCTTTGATATGGCATTGGTAAAGGGTTTCATGTGATCATACTTGAATCTTATCTCTCTTCATTGCATGCTTGTACAGTGCTTAGTCTAATTTCATAAATTGTCTTTGCTCCAAAAAAATAAATCAATATGCTTTGTTTATGCTATCTCTTTCTTGAAATTAGTTAACTGTACTTACCATGTTTCCTCACCTTTTTTGTCTATATACTGAGTTTTTCAAGGTCATAACTAATTCAAAAAAATGTTACCTGCTACTTGCGACCCTCAAGGACACAAATTCGAGAAGGTAGATTAGCTGATCTCCAAAAAAGCTGATTTGTCAGAATTTGAGGATAGTTTTGCTTGAAAAAAGTTATAAATGGAAATTGTCGATTAAAGCTCGATCTCGGACTCATTACTTCAACTCAAATAGATAACTTTCAACACCAAGTTTCGTATCACTTAGATGAACATGTCCTGTTTTAGCTTGTGTTTTGAAGAGGAAAACTTCGTGTCAGGAAATGTGGCTGATAATCCTACTTTAAGTTGCACTTGGTGTTCTAAAGATAGCACTTGGTGCAGGGAAGTTGGTTAATTATCATTTTTCATTTTCAATCTTGTGAAGGCAAAATATTTATTCTTTCTTCTCTAAAACAGAACAAAAAATAAATATGTTCCTGTTATTAATATATTTATCTGCACTTTATCTATTCATATTTAAGTAAAATCATCAGCCAACCTAATAAGTTCCATGTTTTTCTTGGATTAAAAAAATACAGGGTCTAGTGAAGAGAGAAACACGTTTTACTTCCAAGTGTCCTGCAAATGAAATAGGAAGATGCTAATCCTTTGGGTTTTAATGTTCACAAGAGAAAGGTACAATTAAGCCTTATCTAGAAAGAAGGATACCATTTATGTTGATGAAAGTTCGAAGAGATATTCTTTGACCTGTTTGACAATTTCTCATTTCCAACTATTGCAGATGAAATTACAAGGTGACAAGACTATAAGAAAATGTCATCTTTCTATAGATACAGATGTATTAATTGGAAGAAAAGGTCATCTTGTCTCAAAAATCAAAAGAAATCAATTATTTTGCTTTGATTTTGATAGTTTCAAGAAGCAGAAGATTTGCTCCAAAGTTTCAAGTATGTATTATGGATATGAATATGTTAGTTGATTTATAAATTGAAGTAGTTTTGGAGTTATTTGTAAATGGACCGTGGTAGTTATATTGACTTGAAAGTAGTATGTATATGTTTAGAATTATTACATATTTTGTGGATGTAGAATGGTTATTATTTTTTATATTTGAATGATTTATTTTTTTCATGTGATTGATAAATTGTGTTACTACAACCTACAGGTGCACTTGTACTGTATAATCAAAATATTTGGAAAAAAAAAATATTTACATTAGGGACGGTTGGCATCCGTCCCTAATAAGACCCAAGAGTAGGGACGGATGCCAACCGTCCCTAATAAATCTATTTCTCCCCACGTCTTATTAGGGACGGTTGGAATCTGTCCCTAATACATCTATTTCTGCCCACGGTTGATAAGCCGTCGCTAAGGCCGTCCCTGATAGTATCTGCAACACGCCTAACAGGGACGGTTGTAGTTATAGTCCCCAATATATATTGGGGACGGAGTATTTGGTATTGGGGACGGTTATTAACCGTCCCCAATGGTGAAAATTTTAGTAGTGTGCGTCTACCAGAGGAGACAATCCTTGGTGGTCCGGTGCATATGAGATGGATTTATCCATTTGAGCAATAAATGAAAAAACTTAAGAACTATATCAGAAATTGAGCTCTACCTGAGGGTTCAATAGCTGAACGGTATGTTGTTGACTAGGCGTTGACTTTTTGTTAAAGGTATTTCGATGACATAGAAACAAGGTTCAATCGATTGGAGAGAAATGAAGATGTAAGTGTTCCACGAAGACAACTTTCTATTTTTCGGTCACAGTATCACCCAATTGGAAAGAAGACACCAACGACGCTTTGTGCCGATGTTCGAAGTCAGGCAATATTTTACGTTCTCATCAGGTAAAGGATTGCCTGTAGAAATAGTTTGTAAATATGTTGAGCCAATTGACAGATGGAATGTCAAGTTTGAAGCCAAATGTCCTGCGCTAACAGTCATTGTGAGCATTATACAACTAGCCTCATCAGGTGAAGGATTGCCTGCAGAAATAGTTTGTAAATATGTTGAGCCAATTGATAGATGGAATGTCAGGTTTGAAGCCAAATGTCCCGCAGGCTAACAGTCATTGCAATCCAATTCTGATGAGGACAAGGATGTTGTTCGGGTATTCTCGCATCAAGTGACTTATAGACTTCTAGTCAGAAGATGAGAGACTATGTAGAAAGCTTAATTTTGGGTTCTCTTTTTTCTAGCCCATCCTAATAAAGCTTTGAAAAGGTGATGTTTTCTAGAAAATGGTAAAAGAATAAGAATCGAAACTTATGTCTATAGGGCTAGAGGCTTGATGTACATTGATGTGAGGATCAATGAAAAACTAATCAAGGACATTATAGATAATAGTGCTATTCTATTGCTGCGCTTGAAAGCACCGAATTAGAGCGTATCGTGCTTGTCTTTGGAGAAAAAGGTAGTGGGAAAGTCAAAAGCGATAAACTCAGTTGCTCGACCGATTGTTGGAGTAACCAAAGAGAAAGTTGGTCCTTTTGAAGAGAGGACTAATTTGTCAACAACTCTGATGGACGACTTCAAACTGATTTTGGGATTGGAGTTCTTTCGAGAGACGAAGACAATAGTGTTGCTGTATTTTGATTTGTTGATGATGATAGGGAGCAAGCCTTGTGCAATATCCACACTAGTTGGAAAGATGGGTGAGAAGACCATCTCAACTAAATAGTTGAGTAAGAGATTCAAGCAAAATGAGACCTCGTTTTGTCCACTCTTTGACTATAATAGATTGATGAGGCAAATGGTCCTATCCCAAAATTTGTTAGAAGACTTCTACATGAATTTGAAGATGTTATGGTGGATGAATTTCTAAAGAGATTTCCGCCAAAGAGGGCAATCGATCATAAAATTAAGCTTATTTCCATGTGCCAAGCCTCTTGGGATGGCGCTCTACCACATGTCTCAACTTAAACTTGAGGAGCTTAGGAAGAAATTGGCTGAAATACTGGACAGTGAGATTATCCTACCTGAAAATCACCATATGGATCTCCAATACTATTTTAAAAAAAAGGCCGATGGTTCTTTTCAGATGTGATATAACTATCGAGCATTGAACAAAATTACGGTAAAAAATAGTTATCCAATTTCACTCATGGCGGATTGCTTCGATCGTTTGAGTAGAGTGATGTACTACACAAATTTGATCTAAGGTCCAAATACTGGCAAGTTCGAATCAATGATGGGGATGAAGTGAAAACTACAATGGTAACCAGATATAGAGCAAGGTTATACCTTTTGGATTGACAAATGCTCCGACAACATTCTACACGATGAAGAATCAGGTGCTTCACAGGTCACTGGATGACTTTGAGGTGGTGTACTTGGACTATGTCGTAATTTATAGTGAGATCCTGGAAGAGCATGTAGCATGTGAAAAGGTTCTTATTCGACTATGGGATAATGAACTTTATGCTAAACTATCTAAGTGTTCATTCGCCCAGACCTCAATCAACTTATTGGTCACATTATCGAGCAAGAAAAAGTCTGCATGGATGCGAAGAAGGTTATGGCTATCAAAGATTGGCAACCACCAATGAACGTACATGATGTACTTTTGTTCTTTGGATTGGCCAAATATTATCGAAGATTTGAAGAGATATTCAGATATCACACTGCCACTGACCGAATTAACAAAAAAGTAGAATGCTTGGGATTGGTTGGTACAATGCCATGCCACTTTTGAGAAATTGAATGAGTCTATGTACACGTATCTGGTGTTGGCCTTACCAGATATGACTAAAGTTTTTGAAATGTAAACGGATGCATTAGATTTTGCTCTCGAATGAGTCCTAATGCAATAATAGCATCCGGTCTCATATGAGAGCAAAAGTGAATAATGTAGAGTGTCGTTGCTCAGCGTATGAAAATGAGTTATTGGTGGTAGTTTATCGCCTTAGAGTATGGCGTCACTACCTGCTTGGTCTCCATTCATTGTGGAAACCGACAATACTATTGTTGGTCACTTCATGTTCCAACCAAAACTTTTGAGCAATCATGCTCATTACTAAGAACTTTTTTTGGGGTTGACTTAATATTTGTCTACTCAATGGTTGCTCTTTCAAAGAGCGATGCTATTGCAAATATAAGATTCCAAATATAGGCACTTCTAGAAAGGATCATACAACACATTATTTGGTTGACCCTATCAAGTAGGACAAAACTCGTTAGTTCTGGATGAGAGTTTGTTGAAGACAAAAGAGAACAGTCTCTATGTACCAAAGGCAGAGATCTGAGAAAATTTTTAATCACCGAATGCCACAAAATGCTTTGGACGGGACATGAATGCACTTGTGTGCTGCTGCAGCGTTCATATTATTGGCTGTAAATGAGAAATGACATCGCGACTTATTTGAAAACTTGAATGGTTGTGAGCAAAATAAGCAAGATCATCAAAAAATGCAAGCTTGCTAGAGCCCATTTTCGTCCCAACTAGGCCTGCAAGCTTGCTAGAGCCCATTTTCGTCCCAACTAGGCCATTTGAGAGTATATCGATGGACTACATTTTTAGCTTGATTAAGGTTAGAGATCTTAGCACTATTATTGTCGTGGTAGATCATCTATCAAAATATGAAACTTTCATTGTAGTGCCTAGGTATATATCTACCAAAGAGACCTTTCAACTCTTCTTCGAATACATTGTTAAATATTGGAGGTTGCCTTAAGATACAGTAAGTTATAGAGATTTTCGATTCACCAGCACATTTTGGACCAAGTTATTCAAACTTCTTAGTTCAACTTTGAGCACGAGTTCTTATTTTTACCCACAATCTGATGGATAGATTCCAATTCTATGCTTGAAGAATATCTTCAACACTTTATCTCTACTTCACATAAAAGCTGGACGAAACTTTTTAATGTGGCTCAGATTTTCTTCAATGCCCAAAAGAGCTTTTCCACCAATAAGAGTCATTTTGAGATTGTCACTAACCAGCAACCGTTACTCACTCATACTGTGGATATTGATCAAAGTACCAAATCTCCTCAAACTAAAAGCTTTTCTTAGGAATGGAAACAAAATATTGAAATTACTCGGAGTTATCTTGAGAAAGCACATAAATGGTACAAAAAGCTGCTGATCATACTCATCGTTTCCTAGAATTCAACATGGGAGATCTGTTGATGGTTACACTCCCCCAAAAAAACTCTTATAAAGTGACAAGAGAAAATTCTCAATTGATGCCAAAATATATTGGGTCATTACCCATCATCGCATACATAGTTGAACTTTCTTCATGGTGCAAAACATACAATGTTCTTCGTGTTAGTGTACTTAAATGATATTTTGTAGATAAGGTGGACGTATCCAGAAATAGGTCAAAACAACCTGAATTTGAATTGAAGAAAGTAGGTAAGAGGGTTACTGAAGCTATTCTTGATCACCGAATTACCCAAGCTTTCAAGAAAGATTACCAGAGTACGTAGTGAAATGGAGAGGATATAGGAGCGAGAAGAATACTTGAAAAATAGTTAAAGACATTGGAGCCTTCAAACCCCTAATTGAAGCATATCATACATTGAAGGCACCAATAACGTTGTTAGAACAATTGGAAGAGAATGTCAAGACAAACAACTATACATAGTCCCCTGACCACTCGCAGTGCAGTTTGCCCAACTTCAGCCATATTTTGTAAATATTAGTTTGAGTTGTAATTTATTTTCTTAATTTCAGTTGTAATAGAACGCTGTTGTTTGTAAATACTTATTATGATTTATCAGCTTTTAAATGTTTATTTTCATCACTTATGTTTTTCTTACTTAAACTATTATAATAAGCAGTTGGTGTTCGAAGTCTTGTCAAGCTCACTAGTATTCACTCTCTGGACAAGCAATTGTAATTTACTGCTTTCAACAATCAAAGAACAATATGCATTCAAATCTTATATTGTAAAGCTTTCTTTAAATTGTTTTTCGTTCTCGAATCTACAGAGAATAGGTGGAAGGTAGTCTAGTAGAGTAGACTACTGCCACACGGTATCCCTTTCTGCGCTAGAAATAAAGGCTCCAAGTGATACTAAGACATGATTATGTGAATAAATTAATCAAAAGTAGAATAATTTCTCTCAATTATGTGAGGTCAATCGAAAATTTGACCCATCCGTTTACTAAACCTTTTATAGGAGAATTATTAAGATCAACATCGAGTAGGATGAGGTTAAAATTCCTTTGTTAAAATTTATCAATGATGACAACCCTACTTAACATTATGAAATGAGTAATTTTAGGTTCAAATAGTACAAACAAGTCACTTGATAAGTGTATTTACACCCTATCCTATATCAAAAGTGCTGGTTGATATAGTTGGAGCTTGAGTTTTTATAAACACTTGATGAGGTTCAGTACATAATACAAATATCTTAATTTTGTAACAAATATACTAGAAGAACTTCACCCAATAAACTTCGAAGTGATGTCGCCTTAAATGAAAGTGTGTTTTGAAATTGGGAGGGATTATTTGCACAATTCTCCTCATTGTTTAGGTTTATGTCATCCAGAGTGTACTAAACAGAGTAAAATTGTATATAATAGATAGATTTGAGTTGTTTGACGTGCTTTAAAGTAATTTAAATTCATCCAGAGTGTTGAGCTCATGTCTTTCAAGTTCTTCAAACCCTTACGAGAATCTTGAAAAGCAATGTAATAATTTGACCCCTTTCCATTTGGAAAAGTTGATCCAAGTGTTGTTCTCAATTAAATTTTCAACCTTCAAAAAACAATCATTTTGATGCATCTTCATGTGTTTCACACCAACACAATAAAAAATGAATATGAGTTGGTGGTCTAGAAGTCTCTGCTGCTCCAATGCTTGTATTTTGTGAATCTTTTGGGTAGTGTCGCCCACTGTAACCAATGGTGGTTGCGATGGTGCCGACAGGAACTGAGGGTCGATGGGAGTAGTTGTGGTGGTGGGAGGGATTAAGGGTTGATGAGGGGGTGGGAACATGCAGGTTTTTTATTTTCTAGAGAATTTCCTACACTTGATTGTTAGATCTCCATCGGAGTAGGTTGGGAGGGAGGTGGAGCGTACTGGGTTGGAGCAGGAGTTGGGATGGGGCCCGCTTGAAACATTTTGTTTAATTATTAATTTTCTCTTCTTGCATAATTTTTATTTTTTGGTCATTCTTTTATAATTATTTTACTTAGCTCAAGCGGATGCCATGTCATTTTCTTTCTTTTCTTTTTTATTTATAAACTAAATAATACTTTTTATCACTATTAGTGATTATCAAACGTCTATGTGGCAACTTTGTTGATGTCATATAAACAAATGATCATCACCAGTTGTGATAAATATTATTACATCTTCATCTTTGAGTTGTATTAAACTGCTAATATCTACACGAAATGAGACTAATAAAACTTTAGTATAACGTATCGGTATGACTTCTCGAGGTCATGTTTTTTTAACTTTATTTCTAAAGCTTTTTTTGTTATTTTTTTTTTTTATCATTTTGTTAATCACAACCGTAGAGAATTTATCCTCTATTGGCCCAAAAATCTACTATGCTTCTTCACCTTCTCCAATTTATGTTTTCAATTTCCTCAATTCTCTTTCTCTTCACTATTCTTCTCCAAATCTTTCATTTTCAATCTCAACCTTTTCTTTTGATCAATATCAATTTTTTCGGTTTTTCAACCTCAACCTGTAAATTTCTTTTGATCAATATCTATTTATTTTTCTGGGCATAGCTCAGCGGTGGAACAATTGAATTCCGTGCGTGGTGGGAGTTCGAATTTTGGTGGGAGCACTGCTTGGTGGATTTTATTCGATATGGAAGCGATATACTAGTTAAATTTATGGTGTAAATTATAAAATTTATGCACAAATTATGTTTTATCCCAACAAAAATACCTGTAGGTGTATACACGCGAATATCCGGATCGAACAGCCCAGCCCATTCTTAAGAACCGGCCCATGTTTCTCGAAGTTTAGCCGGTCAGAAATGTCAAAACCCTTCTGCTATTTTCTCTTCATTTTCATGCCTTGTAATTTGTAAATCCCTTGAATTTCCTGTTCATTTTTCGCAGTAGAACGTCTGATGGCCTCCCTCTTCAAGGTAATTTTTTTATTTTTTTGGCTTCTGGTAAATTTCATGTATTTTTTCTGAAAAAGTTATGATTCTCAATTGATTTTAGTGTATGTTCCTCTTTTAATCGTTGAAATGAAGTTCCTTTGGTTTTCTTCTCAGTTCACAAACCCATACATACACACGGTTATATTTGGAATGTTATTATGCTGTGAAAAAGTGCAAGCTGTAAAGCGTGTAGTACAACATTTGGATTTTGGTGAAGCTATTTCTTCAAGCATATGTTTGAGGTATGCTACTTGTGCACTCTCACTTACACCCTCACTTTTGGAGTGGAATATTTGGTCAAATCATTATTTATTTAGCCAAACAGATAATGGTTTGAGCAGCTGCAAGTGAGAGCGTACAAGTAGCATAATTCATGTTTTAAACTAGAAAATGCAAACAAAACAGTGAAAAATAATTTGAAACTTCAATTCGATTAGTTAACTAATTTGTAAGTTATATATTTATTAGGATTATCGGTCCTTAGGCATTACAGATGCCTCTTGATAGGCTCTGGATCACTTGAAACTAATAGGATGATAACTGGTCAAGCATTTTGTGTAAATCCGAAGACCCGACGATTCACAATCGCATTCCTTGTTGACTAATGAGTCCCATTATTTGGGCTTCTTTTTTCAAATGACCATCTCTGATTGTTTATAATCAATGTTAGGATCCAAATAAGCTTTCGGTATATAGGGATAGAAGGTTTCCCGGGACACAAGAAGAGTTTGATGAGACACTGCAAAATTCTACCACTGTCTATGTGGGGAACATGTCGTTTTACACGACGGAGGAGCAAGTTTACGAGCTATTCTCTCGAGCAGGAGAGATTAAAAAAATAATAATGGGTCTGGACAAGAATACGAAAACCCCTTGTGGCTTCTGCTTCATACTGTAAGCTCTTCTAGCATTTTAAATGAGTGTTTTGCTAATGCACCATAGCTTAACATTTTCTTTTTGCACCTTTTGTTTTCTCTCAGCAATAAAAATGCAGCATAAAGGTTGCATTTAACTGAATTAGATCATGTAAAGGATTTAGTATAAAATTATAATACATATTACTAGGTAGATGGTATTATGGTGGACTTAGGTGGATATTATTATGGGTAATTTGCACTTTTGGTCCCCCAGCCTTTCAAATCTATTACTAATCTACCTCCAACCAATTTTTATAGTATTTTTGTCCCCAACTTTTGTAGTTTGTTGCAAATCACATCTCCATTGACATATTTTGACGGATTTACCCTCCTCTTTAAATAAAAAAAATAGGAAAAAGCTATAAACAACAAAAAATAAAAGAAAATTGTAAATGAAGTCCTATAACTTTTAAAAAGTACAAAATAAGTTCATCTTTCAAAGAAAATATCCTTTATTTCATCAATTTTCGCCAATTTTCTCGCTCTCTTCTTCTCATTCACTCCATCCATCAACTTCGAACCTCTAGATCGTGTAACTTGACCCAAAATATTTACATTTTCCACAATCACCTTTTCACTAATGAAATTTTCAACAGCCAAACTGTTGTCTCTCAACATCGATTTTCGCCTGCCTCTCCTTTTTCCCTCCCTAAATCTCGTAAATTCAATCAATTCATGGTCCGGACTAAATTTTACTTTCTTAACTTTCTTATTTCAACAACATTAGATTCAGTTTTACTTGCATTACCATCATGCCCCTTCAATCACGAGCGCCCTCTAATCAAGGGCTTTTCATTTTCCTGAATTTAACAAGAAAATACATAAATTCATTACCCAGAAAAATATAATACATTAATACCATTTTTCAAGAAAAAAATATTCTTTTTTACTAACTCCTTTCTCCTTCATATCTATAAATATCATCAATAGACTAGCAAGAAACTCAAACAATGAAATAGGTTACCTTATAAATTGATGTAAGCTTGTCAGCCATGTCCAGATTTGATAAATTAGCAGGAATACTGTATTTCTTGCAAAGTGTCTGTAGTTCTTTCCGTTTCATATTATGAAAATCCATCTCTGCCACTTACAAAAAGAGGAATTTGGGGAAATAAATCAAAGAAAAAGACGGATTCTTTATGATTTATACATACTTAAAACCAGATATGGAAATTCGTAATTTCGGGAGTGGAAATCCGTCTTTGCTGCTTCTGGTGGGTGTGGCCATGGGGTGGTGAAAGAGATGTTAGAGTGGAAGTGATTTGGGGTGGGGTAGGTTTTTGGGGAAGATAAAGTTATTTTGTACTTTTTAAAAGTTATGGGACTTTATTTGTAATTTTTTTTTTATTTTTTGTTGTTTTTAGCTTTTTTCTATTTTTGTTTATTTAAAGAAGATGGCAAATCTGTCAAAGTATGTCAATAATGACGTGATTTGCAACACACTGCAATGGTTGGAGACAAGAAAATGTTAAAAAAATTAGTTGGGTGTAGATTAGTAACAGATTGAAAGGTTGGGGACCAAAAGTGCAAATTACCCTATTATTATTTGAGTTTTCATTCAAAAGAATGTTATTTGTTAATTTTTTTTCATCTAGCCTAAACCCACCTCCAACATCCGCAATATGTTGTACGGTTGATACATTATGTTATACAGTTATTGTAAAAGACTATCTTTTGAATGAAATATTAAAGAATAATATCCACCTTAATCCACGATAATACCATTTACCTAGTACTATCCAATATAATTTTATACACAATTCCTTATACGGCCTAATCCGGTATGCAAAGTGTAGCCAAAGATTATTAAGCCGTAAAACTTTTGATTATTATGCAGCAGTAGTTTCTTGTGAGAATGTAAGAAATTGGTTTTCTTGTAAGCTAAAGTTGGTATCTTTGCAGTGATGATTATTATGCCATAAAACTTTTGATTATTATGCAGCAGTAGTTTCTTGTGAGAATGTAAGAAATTGGTTTTCTTGTAAGCTAAAGTTGGTATCTTTGCAATGATGATTTTTGTGTTAATTTACAGCAAAGAAAAGTAGATGATTCAGAAAAATGCTGCTTTATATTTCTACACTTCTTATTATCCTTGTCCCAGAGCAGATTTGGCCGAACTTCTTGCATCTTCCTGCAAGCTAGTGTACAGATGTTACTGTTATCTGGGTACCTTAAAATTATTATTGTTACTTTTGGGAAAAAGAGAAGGCAGAAATTGTTGGTTGCTGCTCATAGCTTTACAACCTCGGTCTTATCAGGTACTACTCAAGAGAAGATGCTGAAGATTCAGTCAAGTACATCAGTGGGACGATTCTTGATGATCGTCCTATTCGTGTTGATTTTGATTGGGGGTTTCAAGAAGGCAGGCAATGGGGCCGTGGTAAAAGTGGTGGGCAGGTGATGCTTGTAAAATTTCATGCTCTTCTATAATGCAGGACTTTTATCTAATTCATGTTTTCATTTTCAGGTTCGGGACGAGTATCGTACTGATTATGATCCAGATATCCTTCTTATGTCATTTACACTTGCAATACCTTCGATTTGATGTCTTTGATATACTGTGTTAATCCTGTTGGAATATATGCTCATGCATGCTTATAATTTGAATTGTGTTTCTCAATGTCTGGATGCAAAGTTCTTTCATAATTTGGAACCTGAGAGAGGCAACATGGTATTTGTTAAGGAGGCTCAAGTACATCGGAGGGTAACAGACACTCAGCTCACTGTCTTTAAGTATAACCACTGCACTTTCCCTGGGTCTTTTGATTGGAATTGTTAATGATTTGGTGTCAAGTTAATGTATGAATGATGGTCCGTGCAGTAGATAATTGGCCATTAGATACTGTCTACTCTTCATCACCTGGGTTTTGCCCATTACATGATATTTATACCTTTTGGGAATGGGAATATGAGGAACGACAACATTATGCCAGTGCTATATGAATGCTGCTGCTCCTTATTTTTCAATATAATTTGAGTAAATGCGGTTGCAAATGCAAACTGTACGTCCTTTCAATTTCCTCAACTAGTCACACGTAGAGGTGGTTATGGTAAATTAGTCCAGAGAGAGTTGGAAGCACAGAGGCAGCTAGTCGATTATGGCGCTGGTTCATTAGGCTCATTCCAACCTGTTGTCTTACCTCAGTGTAAGTCAAATGCTACTCTATGTTTGATTCCCTTTATATTCAGCCTTTGAATAACTGTAACGTCTTACAAGTAATTCATTTATGCACATTTGGCCTTGTGATTCTTCAATACCTAACAGAAACTCTTGTAAATATTCTTTTGGTAATACATTTGTTTTGTTTAAGATATCACAGAGAAGCTATTAAAACCCTTTTAGCGACTCCTAACTTGCAACTTTACACTTTATAGCTGTTCATGTAATTTTAGAGTTTAGAGCTTTAAACTCGTATGCATATGGTGATGAAGTTCCTCTAGTCATGTATGTTTTTGTGATGGGTTCCTTTGACTATAACTTGTTAATTCTGCAGCATGTATGCACTATGTCATTGTCACTTCCTAAATTGCTTGGCTTCTAAGCTCTATTGAACCAGGCGTAGTGACTGCAGTACCGAACTCGCTAATTCGTGGTTGGGCAAATTTTCTTGCCAAGCAATGCTACACAGTAAATGGTTCGGTGGTTGAACTTTTTGAAGAAAAACTTGACGAGTTAATTTAATTCCGTTTTTTGTATTTTATTAAAGAATGTCTATTATATTTCAATTTTGGTTTGCAGTTCCTTTTTTTTTTTGGATGAGAGTTGATGTCGATTGATATTACATAATTAATTTGTAGGGTTCGAGAAATAAGATTAAAACCCTATAGGGCACCTGATAAGGTTTGGGAACGGGTAGCTAGTGATTTCTGTTTATGAGAGTTGATGTGGATGGATATTACGTAATAAATTGGTAGGGTTCGGGAAACAAGATTAAAATTATATAGGGGCACCTGATAAGGTTTGCGAATGGGTAGCTAGTGATTTCTGTTTCAGAATGAACAAGGATTTGAGTACTTAACCCGTTACCATCGCTACTGGTCGGCAAGACTTTGACTATAAAATTACCGACTGCTTCATAATTTGAGCAATGAGAGATGATGGATGGATTATTCTTGTAAACATTATTCACTTTGCATAACTATTTCTGTTCTGCAACCTGACCTTCAACTCTTGTAGATGGAAGACATGGTGGAAATCATGATCATGGGGGCTCTCGTCGTCATGGCAGAGGTATGGTGAACTATTTAGAGTATATTCCTTTTTTACAATTTCTGTATTTTTTTTCTATGATAGAGTACATTACTGAATCCCTGACTTTGAGAAAACAGATTTCCATCGTAAGCGATACAGAGAAGACGACCATCGTGGACCAGACTTCTCAAAGAGAAATTCAGACTATGAATCACGAAGAACCTCAGATCATGATTCCAGACCGGTAAGTTTTGGTCGGCAATTATTTTTGACCTCCACGGTTTTGCTTTCTCTTTCCCTTTAATGCATTCTACTCCTATTGTTCTTCACCAACCTCTTCCCTGCCCCCACCCACCTCAAAAGATAAAAAGGGTGGTGGATGAAGAAAAAGATACGAGGAAGGATGGAAAAGAAGGGCACATGCTGTCTGTCATATTGTATGTGGACATTTTCCTTTCTACATAACTAATCAATCATATATTAATATTGGTTTGCTTTACAGGAGAAAAATCCACGATTTCGTGAGCGTGGTGATTCCGACGAGGAGGAGGAAGATGATCGTAAGCGGCGCCCTTAGCCGTTTTCAACTGCTAGTATGTAAACTATTAAGAGCTCCCAACTTGAATTCAAGGTGATGTCAAAATCCAATAGATCAAGTCTTTTCAATTGGAAGAGACAATGTTTACACCATCCTGGTTGAAGCTGGCTCTTGCTCATCGAATTGTCGACTCTGAGATTAAGAGTTCATCTGAATTTGTTTTCAGTGGTGTCCTAAATGATGATGATCTGGAGCATGAACAAAAACTCAATTTAGCCTCAATGTTAGAAAATTTGTTGGTTTGGAGTGTAGGATATTATGTTTATAGCAGACATTAACATAAGATCTTTAGTTAATCTGTTTCATCATACCTTTTTCAATGCCTTCAAACCATGTTTGCTTGAAACTTTATTCTCCAAGGCCACGAGTGCTTCTCTCTAATATTTCCCAACCTAGCCCATGTTTGGTTGAGCTTAAATGGTTTAACTAGTTAAACATATTTTTTAGGGTAAATTGCAGCTAGTGTTCCTAACCTTTGATTTCATTTGTACTTGTATTCTCAGCATTAAATATTGACATTCATTACTCCAACTTTTTATATAATCAGCAGTCAATGTCCTCACATGAGGGCATTGGCTGCTAATTATATAAGGATATGAGAACATTGGCTGCTAATCATATAAAATGTTGGGATGATGAATGTGAAGAATTAAATATTGAAGATACAAATGTAAATGAAGTTAAAAGTTGGGGACATTAGCAGCAATTTACCCTATTTTTATCTATACATTTTGTGGATCTACAACTTATAAACGTTTAGCGTTGTTGAACACGCTTCTAGATTGATGTTGTTATTGAATTCATTTATGATATTATTATAATTTGTACTGTCAAACATGCTACTAGAATGATGTTGTTATTGAATTAATTTATGATATTATTATAATTTGCAGTTAAAATCATAGTTATTAAACCTAGACCAAGTTGGCCAGTTAGGCCGGAAAATTGGTGAATCGGATGTTAGTCTGGTTCCGTAATTCGACCAATTGGCACTTGACCCGACATTGACCCGCTTGAACCGGCCATGTTTCACTGAAACAAGGTGAACCTGTTGGGCCTAACCGGTTTTTTGAGAGCACACAGATGTCCAACAGGTGTTTTGATTGAAAATTGTTAAAAAATGGGGTTCCATGTTTCGAGACAGAGACCTCATGTTTGTTAAAGTGATGCTTTTCTACTCGGCTATATTTTTATTTTAAATATTTATTTCTCCTTAAAAAAATGTTAAGAGTAAATAATTTACATTTTTATTCTTTTAACTTTGTAATATTATCCGCATTCAATTTTATTAGCATCGTTCCCATCATTTCATTCATTCTTAGAGATGGTCCACAATAGTCCTTTTTGACAATTTTTTCTTTAGCTTAAATATATTAAAATAATATATATAATGAAAATTTGTAATTAAATACTCTAACCTTTTCAACAGTGTAAATAAATTTAAATTTTTTTAACAGATTTTCACTTAAAATAATAAAAACTGTATCATCAAACCTTCTAATTATATTCACCAAAAGGACCTTTAGAGTCTAAACAAATTTAATCCAAGTGTCTGTTAATTCAAAAAAATCAAACACGAGACTTAAATTTGACCGATTTAATAAGAACAAATAGTTTATTACATTCTATTATCTAAAATTAAAAAAAAAAAAAAAAAGAACAAATTCAAGGGATGGCAAAAATATCCGCCGTCCCGGGCCCGCACCATTATTCGGGTAATAGGGGCAGGTCCGCCCCGCCCACCACGACCCTCTCCTAAATTTTTTTTATTTAAAATCATAAAATTGAATACAAATCAAAATTTTCGCTAATATGGGCTGAATAAGAATCGAACTATGGGTAAAATAAGTAAACTATAAATCTTAACCACTACACAATAACCTCAATTTGTATATTTTTTTTTATGTTTCGTTTGCTACAAATATTTAAAAAAATCCTATTTATTTATTTTTAATTATTTTTCGGTTTACCAAAAAAAAAAAAAAAATTATCAGGGCGGTTAGCGGATCAAAGTTGTTGCCCTTTCGGCAAAATATGTAGGCCGTGGAAAGGGGCCCAAAATTTTTGCGGGGCGAGGTAGGGCCGACCAGCTCCGAACTTGTCACATTACCACCCCACCCCACGATTACAATTGGGAGGATTTCTCCGTCCGTTGTTGCCCAAATCGCTAGGGTTTTGGTTGGCAACTAAGGAGGGTGAAATCCCACACCTGGTTGAGCGAATAAGGAGGATATCTCCATGGTTTGAGTAGTGAACGGATGGGATTTCTCCCACCCTCCCAGGTTGTCGACCAAGCCCCGGCCAATTTCGATCAAGAACCGGGGGTAAAAATTTCTCTTGATTGTGACTGTTAATTTTTAAAAATAAAAAGTTTATGATTTATTTATATTTTTAAAAAGATTAGAGACCCCAACTGCAATTTTTTTTAATTTTTTCTTTATTTTATTTAAGTTAGGAGCAAAATTGTCCAATTGACCATTTACGCGAATTAATGAAAGGATGGAGATGATATCTGGGAATAAAATTGAATAAAATAATACTGTAACAAAGTTGAAAGTAGGGGTGGCAATAGGGCCGAGCTGAGCAGGCCATTGCCAACCGAGCTCGGCTCGTCCCAAAAAAGAAGGATCTGTTCGGCCTACAAGCTTGTGGGCCGAACGAGCCGAGCCAAGCTGCCCACGAGCTTGGTTCGGTTTTCTAATTTTGTTATATTGTTTTGGATAATTTTAGAATAAAAAATAATGAAAATGTGAGAAATTTTTTCTATTAAAAATTCAAAGTTAAAACCCTCTTTTTTTTCGAGCTTGTGATCGACTACTTTGAATGTAGGCGGAGTTAAAATTGTATACGAACCAATTGTTACGTGTACAATTTTTTGTTAAAATAAGAAAGAAAATATCAAATATGCACACAAATAATACTTTATTACAAATTCAAGTATTCCAGATTCAAATTTTCAAGTTCTTCGGACATCATTCTGTCTATTTTGTCTTGGATTGGAAATTCAGCGTCATCCAAATTCTTCAGACACGTTAAGTTTTCTAATATGTCAGATTTAAGTCTTGACCGAAATCAGATGAAGAACCGCCACCAAGATTAAAAGAAAACTTGATGCTATAGTTGATATCAAAGGTGTTAATAGATCACGTACATTTTTAAAAGAATTGGGTATTGACGTTGATTTTGTCTCCACAATTGTAGTTTATAAAAAAATCTCTCTTCATCTAAAATACTAAACATGTCGTGCGTGAAATACCTAGTTAAGTCAAAAGTGTATCACTAGAACAAAAAAAGGAAGAAGCAGAAAAAGAACCGCTATCATGTTGACCATCCCTATGTGAACTAACGTAACTCCATAAGTCAATGTCATCAGTTGATGACGAAGTATATGTTGGAACAGGGGGTCGTATGATGTTTCTATCGGCTTTTTTAGCATAGACCTCATACATTTGACATAAAGTTTATTCTAAATTACCACACGTCATACGTTAATTTTTGTGAAATTGTCATTATTGTTACTTTCGTATCCTCTAAGTTAAGGTTATGATACATAATACATGATAATGAAAATAACATAAACAATTGTTTCCAATATTTTCTAAATTTAGTCTTCATGACATGTATACTATTAGAATAACTAGCAAAATCCTTATACAATTTAAAATTGTTAGTAATATAATAGAAATGATTTAAAACTAGTGGAATAGTTGGATAATATACACCTGAACATGCATTTGTTGCATCAAAAAAACTTTCAAATTTTTTGTAATATGAGCACATATTTCTCAATCATATGTTTGCAAATCATATTCTGACCGTGTGAGTGTCAGCCATTATAATATATAATAAAGCAATCTTTGTACCCTTCACAAGATTCAATCATAAGATATGTTGAATTTCACCTATGGTCAACATCAGTACAAAAATATTTTCTTATGACCCATTTTCAATACACGCACAAAGTAAAACTTATTTTCTTGCTGGTGAGATTATAATATTAATAACATATCTAATTTTTTCTAATTGATCTTCTATGAATTTTAATTCATCTTTCACAATTAAATTAAAAACATGACATATACAACGAATGTGAAATAAAATACCATCAAATTCTGGATTACAATGTTAGATTAATTTTTAAATTACTAAATTGTTGGTCCTGCATTGTCAAAAGTAAAAGTATAAATCCTCGTTTCATAATTAAATTCACGAACAAACCTAATAAAACATGAAAACTATTAACTTCATTATGAGGATAGTCAATTTATCTAAACGATATTACTTTTTTATGCATTATCTAATTATTATCAATATAGTGTGCAGTTGTAACCATGTATCCTTTTTTGTTATTACATATCCATAAGTCTGAAGTAAAAGATAAAACACCGTATAATAATTAATATCATTTATAATAGCTTCTTTCTTTTTATTAGACAAAATAATAGTACATTTATGAAGAGTATTTTAGCAATAAAAACGTACATTGGTTGAAGATATTTTTGGATGAAGTTCGTAAAATAGTGATTTTCCACCAAGCTCAGTGGAAACTCGACATTTGCCACAAATTGCGGCAGCACTTCGCAACGTATGCTCTCTTGTGAATATACCAAATTATTTAGATTGAGAGTAATATTGGAGCCGACTGGGAGATCCAAACTGGAGTTGTGCCTAATTTTCTTCCAAACATCTGTGTTTGAACCGACACTTTTTAAAGTGTGTTTAAATTGGCGATGTCTATCCCCTTTTATCAGGCTAACTTCTTTACATTATTTACACTGTGCTTTGTACTTAGAGATTTCGTCTATTATTTTACTAGTGGCACCAACTCAAAATGTTGCCAAGACTCTAGCATTTTGTTTGGTGACTTTTCATTTAGTGCTAGAATGGGTGATTGTATGTGTGTCAACATCTTTTTGAATGTCATCCAAATCAATTGAATTAGTACCACCTCCAAACTCATCAACAATATCGCGTTGGTGGTAAATATTTTGACAAAACAGGATGGACAAGTTTGAGAAAGTTGAAAAAATAATTCTGATTATAAATTATAAATTAAGAGGGTGCTAAAAGTACTTATTATTTAATTTTTAATCTTCAAAGTATATTTAAAATTGTTGAAGAACACAATATCAAGGCTGTTTGGTAAAATGTATTATGGAATGGTTGTAAAATAAATAAATTATTTTTTATTTCTTGTAATCTTCCTAGCATGTCTACAATTGTACAAAAAAATATGTTTAAACATGTTTGGCTCGTCCAGAGAGCTCTAGAGTCTTTATTTTATTTTTATTTTTTTAGAGTCGTTTAAGAAATATATAGGGAAAATAATGCAATCACGCTAACCAAGGCGGTTGTCGAGTTTCTCGACAACCACACAAATGGTTGTCGAGTTTCTCGACAACCACACAAATGGTTGCCGAGCAATTTGGCAACAATTAGGTCGTGTGTTGTCTTAAAGAGTTAATTGCTGGGATTTGGAAATGCACACAGTTCCAAAATTTTCAAAATAATGTGGGCAAAATAGTTTATCATGTCCTTTAAAATTTACTCATATGCCAAAATATTAAAATTAGAGGAGAAATTGGTACCTCCAATGACAAAGCTAAAGTTCAAATTATAATAACATGTTCTGGATAAGTACTTTGAAGAAGAGCTAAACAATTGCTAAAGACATTTACATTTATCAACAACAGATTCTGGACAAAATTGCTGAAGCTTAAATTCTCATAGGTCCTTTTTTCTATAGAAGTCATATTTAGAAGAAAAAGGACGGACGACATTTGTTGCAAAGGATTGCGAACCAATACTTGAAACAAAAAGATAACAAATGTTATATAATATAATTATAAAACCAAAAGACGTCTGAGAAGAATGTCAACAAAATATATTCAAAATACATCTTAATTCAAAGCTGAACATTCTTTCTTTTCATTTGAACAGTTAAGAAAGTTTTAAAATTCATTGATTTTTTTTGTCGCTCTCAATTCTAGACTTGTCAAAATTTTTTTTAGTAATCTGTGCATCATCTGAATCTGAATGGAACAAAGATCTTTTTGCTATTGGTTTCAGGAGGCTAATAGGTTCGCCTATATTCTCAACTGAAGCTTTTCCTTTGTCTTTATCTCCCACTATTTGTGATGGATTCACAATAAAAAGTATTTCAAATTTGCACTAAGGAGACAACTGCTGTGGTATAGCTTTTACATAAAAGATCTCATCTTCATCCATTGATAAACGCATTGAATCAGCACTTGGTGTATATGTCTGTTAATATAAAATTTTATAAGTTGTCAAATAAATAAGTGTAAAACTTAAGTAAAAGAAAAATAAATACCAATGCTTGCTCCATCATATTTTCAGCACTTGATTGCAAAAAATATTCTGCTGGATTTTCAATAGCTGTAGCATTAATGTATCCAGTAGGATCCATCAATTGCATGTACACCTTAGCTCTATAAGTAAATGTGAAATAAATTTGTGTTATGAAATATAAATAAAATATATCTAAATAAAAATTTAAAAATATTTAATTTGGTAACTAAATAGAGTGTGATTACCTTGGAATTGCTTTTACGTCAACACATTTACAGAAAACACACTGGTATATATCACCATAATTTTCACTCGAAATTTTGTTGCAATTGTTGCAACTCATATACCAAGACGTTTGATTCGTAACTTTAACAGATGCTCTTCCTTTTATCCGAAAAATTGTTTCTAGTAATATAACAATATATAAATTATTATATTGAGCAATATAACAATATATAAATTATTATATTGAGCATTAAACAATTCCACAAATTTAAACAATTAGTTAAAGTATCAAGAATTGCACCACAGTTTTGAGCCCTTGAATGCTTTTGATTTCTGTGTAGTCTTTCTCATAAGTTGGAACAGAGAACCTGGAAGATAGCTTCGATGGTGTCAAATTTAAATAATATTTTTCACATACAATTTCATTAATCATTTCAGAATTTGTGTGTCGCCTAATTGTACAATAACAATAAATAAGTTTTAATTTCAATATAATAACTGAAATGTATAATAGATGAACAAATAATTAATATACATTTACCCAGATTTAAACTCTTCCACAATTTCAAATTCTCCGTCTATGAAGAAAGATTGTTGATAGTGATAAACCTGAAGATCCAAATGTAAATGGAATATATTAATATATCTATTAGTCATGCAAAGATAAAAATGATAAGTTTATTGAAGATAATACCATTGAATGAGGTTACTTTGAGATGCTTTTCAATCAGAACAGGTTTATTTTTTAAGATTTTGAGATATATATTTGCATTCGTTATCCACAAATGCCTCTCACATGATTAAGAGAATGGTGTCAAACCTATTATTTATACAGAGAATAGTATGTCAAACCTATTATTTATATATTTTTGGTGTAATTAAAACAAATTCTACATGGTAGCAATAGTATATAAAAAAGTAAAATAAAAAAATGTGTATGCATTGTAATAAATATAGATTATAGTCATACTGTTTGTTTATGAGTACCAAATCTTGTACTTGACATTCTTTCCCAAATCACGTTTGAATAATCTTTCGAGATTTGATATCAATTATCAATGCTGCAACGCCTGTGTACAAAAAGTATGTATATTAGCCTTAGCAGCTTTAGTGTAATATATTCAAAAGTGTACTATTTACTTACTTATATCTATGTTAGAATCCATATACTTTGGGAAATCTTCGAAATCAGTAAAGCTATAAGTAGAAGTTAACAGATTGCTATTGTTTTCTTCAACTCGGCGTATTCTAGTTCTTCCTGAGATTGTCCATTGTACTTCTCCAGATTTTGCTTTGTACTCTGCATTTGTTACTTTAACCATTGCATTTGATATTAAATAAGTATTTTCTAATATCAATTCATCTTGAAAAGCTGTAATGTTTTGACCATACAAAGTTGCCCGAACTGTTGATCCCTGGTAAATAAAAGGAATTTCAGAAATTAATAATTTTCATAAATTTGTGATATAACAAGTAAAGTATGTATCTGTAAAATTTATCTCTGAGTCCATAAGAATCAAATTTTGATATTTTGTTGGACTTTTTCGAGTAATTGGGTGAAAATTTTCAAAGACTACAACCTTAATTGTCCATCCAAATAGGTTCTAGAGAAACTTCACGAATGAATTGAAATCCATTACTCATGTTGTGAGATTGTGGGATACTCGTGAAAATTTTGTTATATTTGTAGAAAAGATGAAGACAATTAAGATTAGGAGGACAAGTATTAACATTTATTTGAGTGAATGAGTGAATGAGACAAAATTTTCATTTATTGTAGGGATATAAATAGATATATGTGTACGATGAGACAAACGTGTAAGTACCATACTTATAAGCACCATACTTACTTGACAAAGTTGTAGTATGACAATTTAGCAAGCTGGAGAAATCAAATACATGAAACTTGGTCCATACACTTAAGAATCATATTGTAATAGCAGACTACTATTGTAGGAATCAAATAGGCTATGATTCATTTTGTTAAGAACCATACATTAAATAGTGAAACTTGATTTATTTTCTTTAGATCCATATATAAAAAGTATTGTATATTAGTAGAGACTACTCAATGATGTTGTTGTATTGTAGAAATCAAATACTTTAGTCACACAATTTGAGTAAAAAGTTAGAAAAAGTGTAGATTTTATTCAAAAAAATATTATAGAAAAAAAGTCAGTAGTATCAATGATGTCATTATACATTACAATAGCCAAAGAACAAAGATTCAATAAAAAAATATTAAAATCCAAATATTCATGAAAATATAGGAAAATAGAAAATTGATACGCGTAATGAGGCTGATATGGCCTCTGTTCATTGTTTATTTATTAGGATGATATGGCTCTTCTGTTCATTGTTTCACGGGGCACTGAGACATAAGAAATAGGTTCAATGTTGGTTCAAGTTGGTTGTCGAGTTGGCTCAACTACCTACACTATTGTCGAGCTGAGGTTGTTGTAGCTTGGTTGTGTGGCTAATTTTCAATTACCTATAGGAATAAGGTTCTTGGGTTTAAGCTTTCTCAACCCTTTTCATCAATCTATTCTTTTGTTTCATTTAGGTTTAACTGTATTATTAGTCTAATTAAATTAAATTATAATTTTAAAAAATAGATATTTGTGAATTTTATAAAATACAATTAAAAAAATCTAAATGAAAAAAAAAATTTCAAATAGAACTTGGTGGCTCGAATGGTTACCGAGTAGCCTAGCAATCACAACTGGTTGCCGGCAACTTGACAGCCAAGTTAAATTGTGGTTCGATTGAGATGGCTAATTCGAGGCTGTTGAGCTAGCTTGGTTATTAGCCACATAGCTAATAACTGCAGAAGTTGAATTGCATTGATTCATTGTGAGGTTCTTGGGGTCAAGCTTTTACAATCAATGGAGTGGTGTTTCTTGTAAACAAGAGATTAGGTTAAATTATAATTTTAGTTCAGAAAAAAATAAATTATATTATTATAGAAAACTTTGTATCAATTTTCATTAATAAAAAAAGATAGATTTGTAAATTTTAGAAAATAAAATAAACAATTTAATTGAATACAATTTAGCAATCATGGCAGCTAGAGAAATCAAATAGAGTTAATGTGAACTCACATCAAAATTACTAATTACTGTATTAGCAAACTACTGTTGGACACATCAAATAAGCTATCTTAAGAACCATACATATACATCAAAGTACTGACAATTAGGGCAACTGCAGTAATCAAATACTTTTATGGTAGCTCTAATAACGTGTGAAACTTGATTTTTTTTTAAAAAAATCCATACATAAAAAGGACTGTGTATTAGGAGACTAATCATGGCTTCTGTTGGTGTGTTGTAGAAATCAAATACTATGGCTTAGCTGACATTTTACAAGTATGGCTTGATGATATCAAATACCTAATTTGAGTAAAAAGTTGGAAAAAGTGTAAATTTTATTCAAAAAAATATTATAGAAAAAGAAGCTCAATGATGTTATTGACACAATGATAATAATTATATATTACAATAGAAAAAGTTTCAATAAAAAATATTGGAATCAAAATATTCATGAAAATATACAAAAATAGAAAATTGATACGCTTAATGAGGTCATTGTGGCTCTTCTATTTTGTTTATTGTTTATTAAGTTGCTATGACTCTTCTATTCTATTCATTGTTTAAATGTTGGTTCAAGTTGGAGTTGGCTAGACAACCTTGTCGAGTAGTTAGGTCGCCTTAGCTTGGTTGTGTGGCTAATTTTCAATTGCCCCTATAAGAATTGGTTCTTGGGTTTAAGCTTTCCCAACCCTTTTCATCTCGTTTAGGTTTAATTGTATTATTAGTCTAATTAAATTAAATTATAATCTGTATCAATTTTCATGAATAAAAAAAAAATATTTGTGAATTTTATAGAATATAACTAAAAAAATCAAAATAAAAAAATAATTTCAAATAGAACTGGTTGGCTGCCGAGAAACACGGCAACCATCCTTGGTTGCCGAGGAGCTCGGCAGCCACACCAGTAACTCAGACAACCAATTTACATGGTTGTCGAGATACTCTGCCTAATTCAAGGCTATTGAGATAGATTGTTTATTAGCCACGTGGCTAATAATTCCTAAAGTTGAATTGCGCTTATATTGATGACTGTAGGTTCTAACTCGATTACTGTAGGTTCTTGGGGTGACTCGTGTTTCGTTTAAACTACGAGAGATTAGGATAAATTATAATTTTAGTTCTAATAAAAATAAATTATATTATTATAATAAATTATATTATTATAGAAAACTTTGTATCAATTTTTAATTTTCATTAATAAACAAATATAGATTTGTAAATTTTAAAAAATAAAATAAACAATTTAATTGAATACAATTTAGCAATCATGGCAGCTAGAGAAATCATAGAGAGTTAATGTGAACTCACTTCAAAATTATTGTATTACCATACTACTGTTGGACACAAGATATGATATGATTCATTTTCTTAAGAACTATACATATACACAAATCATCGACAATTTAGGCAAATTGCAGTAATCAAATACTTTTAGGGTAGCTGCAGTAATCAAATTCTGAGTAACGTGTGAAATTTGATTTAAAAAGTACTGTGTATTAGTAGAGACTACTCATGGCTATTGTTGTGTTGTAGAAATCAAATACTATGGGTTAGCTACGCAATTTAGAAGTATGGCTTCATGATATCAAATATCTAATTTGAGTAAAAAGTTGGAAAAATTGTAGATTTTATTCAAAAAAATATTATAGAAAAAGAAGTTTATGATATTATTGACACAATGATAATAATTATACATTACAATCTAACTCCACGAGGTTGTCTTCTTTGTATAGCTAATTTTCAATTGCCCCTATATTAACCAAAAATTGGGTTCTTGAATTTAAGCTTTTCCAGTCCTTCTCATACATTATGTTTAGTCTAGGTTTAATTGTATTAGTATCAATTTTTATTAGTAAAAAAATATATATTTGTGAATTTTAGAAAATAGTAAATGGAAAAAAAAAATTGAAACAAAACAGGTTGGACCTGACAACCAAGAAAGGTTGCCGAGTAACTTGGCAACCACATTTGGTTGTCGAGTAACTCGACAACCACAACTGGTTGCTTACTCAGCAACCAATTGTCCGTCCCAAAGCGGCGAAAAACAAATAGAATTTGCCATAGGCGGCAAATGGGGGTATTCGTGAGAACATAGTACTAGTCCTCCACATGTGGACTTCGAGATTTTAAGAGAAAATTGTTACTCGGTATGCGGGGATGTGCTAATGCACACAAATTGTTGGAATAACAAGTAATACAACTATTTCCAAAATAATGTGGGCACAATAGTTTATAGGCCAAAATATTAAAATTAGAGTAGAAATTGATGGGTCCAATGAAAAGCTATATTTCCAAGTATAATTAATCTTCAAGTAGTAATCTCAATATTGCACAAATATTGGACAAACTCTAAGATAATGGTACATCTAATATCAGTTGTATAAAAGATATACTGAAAGATATAAATGAACATAGTGTGTCGTTAATTTATTGTCAAAGCAAGATGAAGAATCACAGGACTTGTGGGATCCTCAATGTCCAGATGATTTCAGTATTGCTTCTTGGATGAAGGACTTTGTTCTTGCCATCAAAAACCTGGATGGATGAAGATATATGAGATTATTTTATTAAACAAAATCAATCATTTCAATCTAATACCTATTGGTTTCAATTAGGGTAGTTTATACCTTATTTATGAATATGACCACTGTGGATTCTAATGAGGGATTTCACAGCTGATCGAGCAATTCATCTTCATGCATTTTGGACCGTGGAGATTGCACTTAGTGCTAGGCTTCAGCCTGGAAAATGAACTAATCATTCGAGCTGGCGTGTATATATTTTGGGATTGTAGATCCAGGAAAAATATATCCACATTCAAAATTGAGCCAATGATTGTTTTCATCACTCATGTTTATCTATTATGAATTCAAAGGAGAACATTGTTTGAGGAAAAAGGCATAAAGCATACATGCTTATCATAATTCATATAATATATTATCAATTCATATTTGAAAAGAACAAGTATGAAAACTGGAATACTATAAATATAAATATGCAATATAGTTCACAGACTCTAAATTGCATGCATTGTTGATTTTTTTACATTATCTATATCTATATCAAGCTATTACCATATCACCAGGATCTAAAGAATGTGATGAAACAAACAAATTAAATCCTCATGATTTAAATGGAATGCTTCATATTTCTAAATTTTGAGAATTAAATTAGAAAATAAAATACTTACACATGTTCCAGGCAAGAATAATAGCAAGGATAGCAAGGATTGGAACATATAATTGGGATTTCAAAAATACTAAACAATAACAATAATAAGTACACTACAAATACACCAAAGCTAAAATTTCTTTGTAGACAACATTTTTTGTACATCTTAAATGCAAATGTGAATTCTGAATTGGTTTTATCAACACTTTAATAGAACTAATTGTTTTTGCTCTAGATAATGCTACATATAATTGTCCATATGAAAATACAGATTCTGGAATATATAAACCAACGAAATCTAGAGTTTGTCCTTGAACTTTATTTATTGTCATTGTAAAGCATGGATGAATAGGAAATTGTGTTCTTTTAAAAGGAAATGAATTTTTATCACTTTGAAGAGGTATAAATAGAATTCTTGGTAAGAAAACATGTTTTCCTTTATATTCTCCAATACAAATTTCAGCATGAATAACATTACTTTCAAATGATCGACAGATTAATCTCGTGCCATTACATAATCCTTCTGAAGGGTTAATATTTCTTAGTAATATAACAGGACAATTTATTTTTAACACAAGTTCATGTGGTGGAATACGATTTGGAGTTAAAGTATTTTAAAAATCTTCATGGATAGTTTGATCTATTTTTTTTAATGTTTCATCATTACTATAATATGTACATGTTTCTCCTAGTATTTCTTTAAGTAAAATATTGTTTATTAAATCAACACATTCATTTTTAGGAGTTAAAATGACACTATTAATCATTGTATCTAAATTTATAACATAATCTTTTAAATTTAGAAATACAATGTTAATTAATTTTTTTAAAGACTTGTATTCTTCTTCAGATGGTATAGTTATTTCATTAAGAAGCTTAATCATGCCACAAGTATGTTCAATCTCAATTCCATCACCAATATCAAGTAGCATTTGAGAGAATAATAGATCTAATTATGCTCTCATATTTTGGACTAATTGAAATTTTCTAAAATGTGGCCATAAGCTAGAATGAACTAAACTTGCTAACATTATCTTCTCTTTGTTTTCTTTTTAAATAACTGGTAAAACTTGTCTAAAATCTCCACCTAGAACAACAACTTTCCCACCAAATGGTAAATCACTTTCATTAATATCTTTTAACATTTTGTCCATGACTTCAATGACATAGCGATGCACTATTGGTGCATCATCCTAAATAATTAAATTTGTCATTCGAAACAAATCTATTAATGCAGATTGTTTACTAACGGAACAGCTAATATCACTATTTATTTCTAAAGAAATTTTAAATCTTGAATGTGCGGTTCATGCTCCGGGTAACAAAGAAGTCTGCGACTCTCAAAGAAGCAATAGCCAATGCTATAAGATTTTGGATCTAACTGATGTAAGTAAGGCCTTATATAAAAATGTTTTACTGCACCACTGGTCCATCTATAAAAAAATTCCGTGCTTCTGTTTAATACATTTTCCAAAATTTTATCATAAGCTATTTTTTGTTCTTTATTTAACATATTTGTATACAACATATCACAAGCTCCACTTACAAGATTTGTCATTTCTTCAAGAATGATATTAGCCAATCTTTCTTCTTCTTCCATAGTTATTTGAAAGGGTACAATGGAATATTCATTTATATTTTTACCACTTTCTTCTAATATATGATTAATGTAATGTAGAGCTTTAATTTCAGTATATATAATAGATAAACCTTCATTGACATAATCGTCGTACATAAAGCTACGAAATTTAATCCACAATAATTTTGGATCATCAGGTCCACACAAAGTTAATATTGTAGCAAATAAACGTCGTAAAGAAGAGGGCATTTGATAAGCAATAGCTTCTTTTAAACACATCTCACAATAATTGTCACAATTTAGTAAGCCATGTGCAACAGCTTCTTCACGAAAAGATTACATAGAAACATCATTTACTATTTTTAAACTTTCATAGGATATTGGTCCCCTAATATGATTGAGCAAAATTCGTAAATAATATCTTTCGCCTTCAACTATATTAGCTGAAACTAATCTTCCAATTACATTTTCACGTATTTTTTTTGTCCATACCTTACTTTGTGCATCCCACACAAAATATTGGAGAAATTCTCTATACAACAATGTCTTTGCTAACTCATTGCATGTATTCATTTTGAAAAATTCAGTTAGCATTGTTATTCTTCTATAATTTGTATCAAAATAATATTTGACAAATTTTCAGAATGTTTATACGTCACTAAATGGTTATTTTCAAGATGTAATTGCAACGATATAACTGATGGAGAAATTTTTGATAAAATAAATTCATATATTCTCCACATTGCTTTAGGTGGAGAAATCCACCTAGCGGATTGATATCTTTCAATTTCATCAACATCATTTGTATTATTATTTACACAAAAACTTACCCTATCATGTCCTTTGTATACATATTTATATAAATATTTTACTGCTTTTATATTTGAACATATTTCTACATTGATATAACAATCATATTTCGCACATAAATATGGATTATAAAGAACAACTCATCTATTATCTAATAAACTACCTCTAACAGTAACTATTTCATAAGTATTGCAACGTCTATAGTTTGGGTAACAATTTTCTCCAACAAAAGTTTTTATAACAAATTCCTTTGGATATTTATTTTTACACTTTTCATTTTTATTCATACAAATATTGTTCGGATTTAGTATATCGGAAGGACCATGCATCATATGTTTAACTACAATGAATGTAAATAAGAGTTTTCATTTTTATTAGGTATTTCACAGGAAACAATTTCATAAATTAAATCTACGTTATTAATTTTAAAACTTGGTTTCGTAATTAATAAAAAATGTGCATGTGGAAGGCCTCTTTTTGGAATTCTATTACATAAATATAACCAAAGAACTTCACCAAAAATATGTCTTTCTAATAGATCAATTTTTAATTCTTCCAATTTAGCTCTAAATATACGAGCAATTAAATCAGGTCTATTTTGACTAATATCATTATATTTTAACTCATTTTTTATTTCATCCTAATTAGGATTACAAGTTATTATTAAAAATATATCTGGTTTACCAAATCTTTGAACTAAAGTCATTACATCCATATATCTTTTTTCATATCTCCGGGGCCACCAACAAAAGAAGAAGGTAAAATAATTTTTAGACCAATTTTGTAATCTCTATTTTCACCATTTTCTACACTATCTACAATTCATTGATACAATTCAAGACGTATTTCATTTTGATTTTTTCTAAATAATCTAATCTACTTGTTTCAATTTTAACATACATATCAACCACATATTGTTGAAAATGTCTTCCAAAGATGAAGTAAAACGCATTTATTAGTAGCTCTTACCGTAACTTGAAACAATAATATTCCCGACAAGATACTTGCAATCTCTTTTTGATCTTTTTCATAACTACAAAGAAATAAAGAAAGTTAATAAAATTTCAATAAAGGATAATAATAAAATAGTATATTATGTTTAGAATAATAACCTATATTCTCATTTTCAATTAATTCATTTGCGTAATTTATAACATTTATATCTAACAAATTATTCACAACATTATAAGTATCAACACTGCTTTGATTTGGTGTACTTTTGGATACCTTCATGCCATCCAGATTTACCATAAGGAAATAATAATAGATATTGAAGTGGATCATAACAACCAAAATAGTAATGTATTTTATGTAAAGTATCAGAATGACAATGAATTGATATATCTCTTGATCTAGTAGTAGTAGATGGATCTTCATCAACCCATATAGCAGCAATTTGTGATGCCGAAGGTGTATTGTACACTCTTTGATCAAGCCCATCATCACATCTCATTTGTATTTTACATAATTCCAAAGAATTGAAACTACTTAATGAGCGAAAAAAATTTGAATATGGATTAATCTTTAATATATTTATTAATCTATTCAACATATATTCACAAAATTTATCTGATTTTTGTAACCTATATTGTATTTCATTTTCAGTATCATAAAAGTATAATTGTAAAAATTAAGGATTTTTATCAACGGGTATAATTGGATTTATATAATGATAAACTTATCCTTGAACTCTAAATGTATATATACCTTCGTATGATTTTTCCAAATTTCGATCATATTTTACCCCAAATGATGTAAATGCAAAGTGATTATTATAATAATTGCGTGCATTAGTTTTAAAATATAATGATTCATTAGAATTGGTAGTATATAAATGATACAATTCATCAGAATGTAATTTATTTTTAATTTCACTTTACCATCACAACAACAAAAACCTTTAATTTTTTTCTCAAATTTTGTAGCTTGACAATGCCTACAAATTGTTGGTACTATTAATATATGAGTTTTTGTGGGAATATTTTTTATATAAAAATCCTTACTATATTGATTAATATTACAATTCTTATTTAATATATTATCATCAACTATATCAACTATATCACCTTCATGAAATGATATATCACCTTCATCAACCATTCTTTGATTATCAACTACAAAAATGAAAATCTAATATATTATATTATAATGTATATAGAAAAAAAATTGATGATATAATATATAAATTTAAAGAGTACTTGCCTGTTATACTTGAACTATCTGCTTTGCAATCTATTTAATTTGTTCTATGGTTGAATTTGTCACGCCGACATACAATTCTCTCCCACGTTTATTGAGCAAATCTTTTTTTGTCCGTGTGTCCATCTATCTACAACACCTACATAAAATAACACAAACAAAAAATACTCATACAAACTAAAAATAAATAACAAAATAATAAATAAAAACAAAACAAAAACAAAAGTTATCCAGGTCCCAAAATCATGCAGATTTGAATAAGCCACTACTAAGCTTAGAGTTAAGTGTTTATATGAATTTCCTCTCCAATTTAAACAAAGTCTCTAGTCTACATGCAAAATGTGACTTGGTATTGAATATAACTTTGCAAAATGTGACTTGGTATTGAATATAACTTGATCATTTAGTGAGCCTCTGCTAAAAAAATGGTTGCCTAGAAACTCTAGTCTGCAAATGTTGTCGAGCAACCAAAGTTGCTCGACCACCAACACTAAATGCTAACACCAAATTGGCTGTTGAGCTGGCTCGAGTTTGGTTGCCGAGCTGGCTCGACAATCGTAGCAATCGAGGAGCTCGGCAACAAGTGGTTTCCTGCTGGCAACAACCACGCACTCGGCAACCAGAGTGGTTGCCGAGCAGCTCGACAACCAGAGTGGTTGCCCAGAGCACTCGGTAACAACGCACGGGGCTGCCGAGCAACTCTGTTGGTTGTCGAGTTAAGCGAGTGAGCTTGGTTAATAGCTTTGCGACAAAGCTCTACAATATTGTCAGAATATCAAGCAATCCCATACAAAGAAACCACAAAATGTATGGGAGAAATGTAATCTTTCGACAAAGTATACATAAATATTTGATTTGAAATTTTCCAAAACTATGAACCAACTAACAAATTTGTTGTTAAAAAAGAATAAAGTTCTGCTTCAAAATGCTGTCATTGTTATACAAATAATATACTCTTAAAGATGGATGGAAAAACGACGAATAACATGGAAAAAAAATGTTGTTAAACAAGAATGAAATTTTGCTTCAAAATTTTGTTATTGTCATACAAATAATATACACTTACAATCTGAAAGTCTAAATTCTAAGCTCCAAAATTATGGAAACACTACAAAGACGAAGGTAGAGAGAGGACTGAAGTAGGTAATAAAACAAATGATAGTTATAAAATGACGGCGTGTTGGACCAACAAATGGACAGTAAAGCTTCAAAATTTTGTTATGGTCATACAAATAATATACACTTACAATCTAAAAGTCTGAATTCTAAGCTCCAATGTAAAGTATGGAAACACCAAGAAGACGAAGATGGCTAAATTTTAAGTTTCAAATGGAGATAGTGGCTGAATTCTAAGCTCCAATGGAAAGTATGGAAACACTAAGAAGACGAAGATGGCTAAATTTCAAGTTCCAAATAGAAACAATGGCTTCACAAAAGGTACAGAGAAGAAATGATAGTTGTACAATCTGAAAGTCTGAATTCTAAGCTCCAATGTAAAGTATGAAAACACTAAAAAGACGAAGATGGCTAAATTTCAAGTTTCAAATGGAAACAGTGGCTGAATTCTAAGCTCCAATAGAAAGTATGGAAACAATAATAAGACGAAGATGACTAAATTTCAAGTTTCAAATAGAAACAGTGGCTTCAGAAAAGGTAGAGATAGGAAATGATAGTTGTAAACGACCATGCGTGTTAGACGAAAAAATGAACAAGAAAAATTTAAGGCTCTTATATTATTGTAAGGATATATTAAACTTAAATTTTAAGAAAAATAAAGAGATTTGAGAATTATAATATTCCAATTAATAAATGAATTTTTAAGTAGAATCGATTTTGATATTCCAATTAATAAATGAAAATAATAAATTACAATACGTTTTAACTTTTAAACTTATGGTAACTTTTTTTTTCTAAAATAAAATAAATTGTTTTACTTTACTTTTTGACTCGACAATGTCTCATCGGCTAAATTAGTGATCTCATTACCCAGTGCTTTAATCTCTAGACCATGTCTGGTAACTATGGTAAAAACAAATATGACCACGACATGTCATATTTTTCGAGCTAGATGCATGGGTTGAAGCAACTCAAGGCCTAAGTATGGGATCTGTATGGGTGTATTCCTCATTAATAAGTTCATAGGGCGCGTTTGATATATGTTCAATGGTTAAAGATAATAGATAAAATTTATCTTATTTTATTTGGACAGAATTAATGTTCAAGTACACTTTTATCCGAACAATAATTTAAATTAAAATGAGAAGTTTTATCCTTGAAAAGAGGAGGGCAAATGGTCCCTAATTTAAATTTGTCAAATTTTGATCATGTTTATAATTTTTTTGTTAATTAACGGATCACTAGACAAAATCTGTAGAGACTCTAAGAGCCCGTTTGTTTTCAATTTTGATTTTGATAAAAGTTAAAGTCAAAGTCAACAATTAATTTTAACCACACATTTAATGTGTGGTTAAAATTAATTGTTGACTTTGACTTTAACTTTTTAGCAAAATCAAAATTGAAAACAAACGGCTCTTAGAGTCTCTAAAATTTTAAATTGGTCAAATTTTGATCATGAGTATAATTGTTTTGTTAATTATCGACCAATTGGACAAAATCAGAGAGACTAAATGTCATTTTGTGAACAAAATTAAAAGTTTGGGGACTTGATGATACATTTTTATTATTTTAAATGTAAATTTGTAAAAAAAAATAAAATATTTAGGACTTATTTGTAATTTTGAAAAGGTTTAGGAGTTAATTTTAATTTATTTAAGTTAGGGGTAAAATTGTCAAAAATGTTTGGGTCATATGTGTTAGGATTAGAAGGTTTTGGGACTTTTCGACACTTTTTAAAAGATTTGGAATTTTTGCTGCAAATTTTTCTTTACTTTTTATGTCCAAAACTTTCCATGGTCAAATGTGCAGTACACGCTCTCATTTAACGGTGGAAATGGATGGAAATTAACGAAAAGGACCATTGTCGCCAAAAATATTTGAAATAGGGACTAAACTGCCAAAAATGAAACGATAGGTCCTCAACCCGTAGTAAGTGCAAAAGTCATGGACCATTTGTGCAAAAAAGCCTAGAATGTTCAAGTACACTTTTATCCGAATAATAATTTAAATTAAAATGAGAAGTTTTATCCTTGAAAGAAGGAGGGCAATTTTTTTTTTTTTTTAATTCAGATACAAATTCACTCAATTTTTTTAAAAGACAAACGTATCATTTGACATTTATAATATAAAACAAATCTATTTTAGACATCCATATCCTAGGATAATCACTATCGTCACCGCCATTGCCCTCTACCTCTCCACATATTTTTTTCTCTTTTAGTTTTTTATTTATTTATAATTTTTTCGTTTAATTAAGAATAAATGTTTTTTTTTTTTTTTAAAACAAAGCTAGAAGTGGACAAAAGAACCCAATCAAACAGAACCAAGCGGTTCGATTCGGTTCTTAAATTTAAATCAGGTAATGGGTATTAGAACCTAGAATCATCCGTTTACAGTTCGAGTATCGGTTCTAGACTCAAGAAGAACTGAACCGAACTTATTATTTTTTATTTTTATTTGAAAATTTGGCCAATAAAAATAAAATATTATATTTCTATATTTATTATTTTATATTAAGATGGAACACCGTGTTCAAAATTTGATATATTGTTGTTTTATGAATAAACTAAGGTTTGAACATTATGATTTTTTAAATTGTTGTTTTAAACAATGAAAATAAAAGCAGTTGTTAACAATATGATAATTTTAAAAATTTAATTATGGAACTGAATTGAACCGTTTGATTCCGGTTTAGTTCCATAACTCAAGTTGGAACCGATGACTCTATTTACAATATACTTAGTGATTTTCGGTTCGGTTTGAAACTGAACTAAATCGGATTGGGCTAACCCCTATAAAAAAAATTGACATTTTTCCTTCTTATATCTAATTGAACCAAATAAGATAATGATAATCATATTATCCTGATAACTTTTATCTAAATAACGTTTATCCAAATAACCAGTTTTATCCACAAATCAAACAAAACCTTAATGTTTTTGTTATGTCTTACTATGGGTAACAGTTTGGTACATCCAGTATTTGAGAGGTATATCAAATCTGGATGGATCAATGAGTCAGCCAAAGCATTAGGTAAGCGGGTTCAGCTGGTGGGTCATTGTAGGATTAAAAATTTAAAGAAAAAGATTTACACATTTTTTGCATTTGCATTCAAGGAATTAATATCCAACCGGTTTGATTTTCTTTTTGTCTAATGATTAAATGTGATTCTCCCTAAAAAAATGTTTTGAACCAGTTTGATTGAAATGGATCCAATTTCTTTAAAAAATTCGCCCGATTTGCAAGGATTTTTACTGGTTGAGATAGGTGTAAATCGGTCATTTAGCTAATCAGTTCAATAGAGCAATCCAAATCGTACCATTACCAATGTTTGGTTCTTCAATTTTTTGATCGTTTCGATTTGAATTAAATAACTATAGGTTAGGATGATGAAGGTATTAAGGATGATGATGGTCCGCCCACTAGCCACATGCATGGAGTCCAAGTCGAGCCAACTCTTGAACATTCCAATCCATTGCTTGGTCTCAAGTCTAGTATTTTTATATTTATAGTATAATATTCTTGTATCTTAAGAATTATATTTTTTCTTGTATTAGAAGATTTCGATTTTTACCAATTGTAAATCTCTACAAGGGTGTATATACATTCGATCACTGTACGTTAATAATACACAAGTTATTATTCATTTATTCTCCATCTTATCAAGGAATGATGAAGAAAGTGACGCAAGAAAACTCAAATTTGCATAAATGTTTTCTTCTTTTGTGAAGGTGTTTCTTTACTCGTTATGACCTACATAGTGTAAAGAGTAGGGGTGGGCATTTTAACCGGAACCGAACCTCCCGAACTGGAACCGAAGGTTCCGGTCCGGTTTCAAAAAAAAAAAAAAAATTAAGAACCGGAACCGAGAATCGAGAATCGATCGAGTTCGGGTCGGTTCTTGGTTCTTGAACAAGAACCGTGGGTACTCGAACTAGAACCGAATTTTTGTTTTTTTACAATTTATTCAATGGCCCAACACCAACTAAATAAGAAAATTAAAATAGCCAAAATCCAAAATTAATGCCAAAAACATACCACCTAGGCCCAAACTTAATTAGCTGAAATTTATATACTCAATTCCCAAAATAAAGTTCACAAATAAATCATCACGTCATTGTCCCAATTGATATCCAAATATTAAACCTAATCTCCGCCTCCAATTTCACTTATTCACACTTCCAATATATCTAATCTCAAATTGTGCCGTACCTCTCGTCCCATCTCTCACACTCAAATCTCAAATTGCGATGCACCTCTCGTCTAGTCTTGAAAGGTTGATGAATGGTGAAGCAAATGAAACAACGGGATGGAAGGAAAATTCGATAATATTTATTGTTATGTTGTTTTGAGAGGAAAAATTTATGTTATTTTTAGCATTTGTAAAATTTAGTACTTTTTTTTTTTGGGTTTGTTTTTTGGGTATGTAATTTGGTGTTTAATGTTTATACTCTACTAATGGATGCTATTTTGTGGCTTATTTTGCTAGATATTGGATGATATATTCATATTTTGTGCATTAGATTAACAAAGTGTTAAAAATTGTTATGGGTAGAACCGAACCGGAACTGAAACCGACGGTTCGGATTCGGGTTTGGTTCCAAAAATTACGTGGACCCGAACGGTTCCATTTACGAAATACTCGAACTCGAACCAACGGTTCCGAGTATTGAAATACTCGAATCAACCCAACCGACGTCTAGGCCTAATAAAGAGGACGGTGTTTTCAAGACAATCTCTTTTTTTTTTTCTTCACCCCAATCCACCATTACATCGGAGATGCTCTTATACAATTAGTTGGTCAAAGACTATATCTATTTCCACTCATCTCATGTTCCCAAGACAAGACCAATTGCCATTCAATTCCATTTAAAAAAACGTGTATAAGCAATTGAGATCACTTTTCAATTTCTCTCCCCACAACATGGTATCTAATCAATTAGAATTTACATATTACCATTTTACACCAAAAAAAAAAAAAAAAAAAGTTATATAAATTCACACTATATCATATAACTCATACAATAAATTTTCCAAATTGAAGCATAGTTAGTAAGACCGTATATAACATATAAATATGACAAACTTTATTCTTTACAAATACGAGTTTATACCATGATATTAAAATACATATTCAATAAGGTAATTGAAAGCAATTTTATCGATTAAAATGAATTTCTTTTATAAAAGTAATTATAAAATCCATTTAAAAATAATTTCTTTTATAAAAGTAATTATAAAATCCATTTAAAAATAATTTAAATAAATATATTTGTTATAATCAAAATATGCAATATTAAAATTTCATTTTAACATTGGAGCCCTTTTTTATGATGACAAACATTTCTCATAATAGCTTTATATAACTTGACATCACATTTTAACATATCGAATAAATCATGCAATGCACAAATGAAATTCTCCCCCTCAATTATGCAATTTATTGAAATCCTCCCACTTTATCGTGCAATAACTAAAATGTAAAATCAGCATTATTTGGGTGAAATAGGCGATAATTCAAAGTACCTTTCAAATATCTATAAATTATTTTTAATGCAGTTAAGTGTCAATGTTTAGGTGAACTTTGACATCGTGCATACAAACAAACTGCATAATGAATATCAGGCCCACTAGCAATTAAATATAATAGACTGCCAATAATACTCCTATGAGTAGTAGTATCGATAGATTTACCATTTATGTTATTGTCTATTTTTGTGGATGAACTGATAGGAGTAGACACACTTGTACCATTTAAAATCCCATCAACATAAATTTGGACAATTGAAATATCATCATTAAAATGTTTGGTAAATAGTGTCATGCCTACCTTTCCTTTCAATAAAATCATTTTCTTCTAAAAATTACTTATTAATCTATCGTACTGATTTTGGGAGCTTGTTTTAAACCATATAAATCATTCTTAAATTTATAAACACTATCGAGTAAAGAACTATTTTCAAAACCAGGTTGTTGTACAACATACACTTCTTGATCAATAAAACTATTTAAAAATATAGATTTTACGTCTATTTGATGTAGTATAAAGTTGTTATAGCATGCAAATGCAAGTAGAATTCTAATAGATTCTAATCTAGGAACAGGAGTAAAAATTTCATCGAAATTGATACCTTCTCGTTGTGAGTATCCTTGAGCTACTAGCCTGGCTTTATTGTTTACCACATTACCTTATTCGTCCAGTTTGTTCTTGAAAATCCACTTGGTTCCGACGACAGATTGTCGAGTTGGTCTTGGTATGAGAACCTGGATTTGATTTCTTTCAAATCGATTTAGTTCTTCTTGCATTGCCATTATCCAATCTTCATCTTCTAGAGTTTTTTTTTACTATCTTAGGTTCAATTTGAGATATAAATGTTGTTTCAAAATATTTGCACTTCGATCTAGTTTGAATTCCTTTTTCTAGATCCCCAATTATCAATTCATTCGGATGACTTGGTTTGAATTTCCAAGCTCTTGGAAGTTCAAATATAGTTTCCTGATTGGGTACTTATTCATCGTCAAGATTTATTTCTTTAAATTTACCTTCGGTTTCAAGGTATTCTTCTTCATCTTCAGAAGTATCTAACACTTCTTCATCCTCGAATTCATTGAATTTTATATTTATTGATTCTGTAACTGTTTAGAGTCTGATTGGATGCACGATAAGCTTTGCTATTTGTTGGATACGCAAGAAAAATTCCTTCATCACACTTTGGATCTAGTTTATCCAAATTGTCTTGAGTGCTCAACACGAAACATTTACTTCCAAATACTTTGAAGTATTTTATATTTGGTGCTCTTCCATTCCATGGCTTATATGGAGTCTTCTTCAGTTTTGGACAAATATACACTCGATTAATTATGTAGCACGGCCTGCTTACAGCTTGAGCCCAAAAATACTTAGGCACCTTATTCTCATTCAGCATTGTCCAACACATCTCTTGTAGAGTCCTGTTCTTCCTTTCAGCAACTCTATTGTACTGTGGATTTCTAGGAGATGAAAAATTATACTCAATTCTTTTTTCATCACAAAATTCTTCAAATCTTCCTTCAAATTCTCCACCTTTGTCAGATCAAATCTTAATAACATTAAGTTGTTTTTCATTTTCTAAGTCTTGCACAACTTAACAAACACGTTACAAGCATCACTTTCATTTACTAAAAATAAATTCCAAGCATAATGAGTGTAATAATCTACGATAACGAAGACATAATGTTTTCCACCTAGACTTGCACTACCAATATCCCCGTTCAAATTCATGTGTAATAATTGTATGGGCCCAATATCTCCGTACAAATCCATGTGTAATAATTGTAGGGGCCCAATATCCCGTACAAATCCATGTGCAATAATTGTAGGGGTTTGGTGGTGGAAATTTCACTTTTGGGTTTAAAGGAAACTTTGATTTGCTTTCCTTTTTGACAAGCATCACATAATTCATCATTTTTAAATTTTAAATTTGGAAGGTCTTGGACTAGATTTTCTTTTGATTTTTGAATAAGTTTAAGACCAACAGGTCCAAGTCTCATTTGTCAAAGTTTCACATTATCCTTTTTAGAAAATAGACATTTAATACTTTGAAAAGATAGATCATCAAAATTCAGGTATAAACACTATGCGATCCAAAAGCTTTAACAATAGTCAAATCACCATTTTCAATTAAACACTGAGTTTTAGAGAATTTAGCTTCATAGTTGGTGATCAACATTTCTCTCCTTCTCCGATCGCGGTGGTAGCAATGGTAGAGACCTACAAAAAGTGGTAGAATTTATATCTCCCATGTCCACTCCGATGTGATAATCAGTAGATGATGAAGTTAACTATATAGAATAGCTATGTAAAATATGGAAGTTGTGTCTTACCTAGGAGGTTTACCTCTATTTATAGGGGTTATCATGAGTGACTGGTGTCACTGTCTCCTATAGAGTCTGTAAATTTCGATGCCAGTTTATCTATGGCACCTAGCCCGCTCAACATCCAACCAGGACACTCTCTCTGCGGGAAATTAATTGAGCTAGACCTCCCAATGAATGGTAGTGTTTACAATACTACAAGTTTCAGGAGAATGTTGAAAAAATTTAAGTTGCCCCTAGTCATTTGTACCGAGTCCCCGGTCCTAGTGAGCGGATCCCAGGATCAGACCCTAGAAAGGTGATAGTCTACCGAGATAGCATGCCAGCCGGTTTGAGGTTTTCCCTTCATCCCTTGTTTTTTCTTTTTTCAACAAGTTTCACGTCACTCTCGGTCAGTTGACTCTGAACTCTTGGCGTCTAACAACTTATTTTTTGTACTTGTATCTTACAAATGACATCGAGCCGTGTCTAAGACTCTTTAGAAATGTATTTGACATGATTCTTGTATCTGGGAGCAACTGTTATGCCTATTTCCAACTTAAAAAGTAGGATTGTTATTGCCTCACTTTCCCAATTCCAACAGCGGTTGGAGAAAGCATTTCTTTTTTGTTCAGCCTGAGATGGGATAGTTTTCTTTTAAGACATGCTAGAGAAACCTTTTTTGCAAGATTTTTAACATGTTTACACTTCGTTCGAGGCCGAGGACATGTTAGGCTGTGTGAATGAAAGACTCATTGAGAGCTTAGAGAGCAAAGAAGCAACTGCTATGCGACGAATCATGTATACCAACCACAGTAGGGTAAGTTGTCATATTTTGATCATGTTATGTTGCTTTCTCATTTAACCTTTATCATCTAATTCATATCAATTAATTCTTGTTTTGTACCGATGGTTGCTATGGAAGAAAAAGTGTTGCGCGACTTGGAGAAGTTTGAGAAGCGTGGGGCGGAGAAAGACAAGGACAAAAAAAAAAACTATAGCAGCGGTGCAATCTCTACTAGACAAGGCAATGCCTACATCCAAGAAAAATGATGGTGAGATCGATCAACTTCATATAACGTTGACCATCTTCGTAAGGCTTGGAGATTACTGGCGATGAGGCAATAGCGAGGTACAAAATATTTACCGAGTATCAGAGTAGTCTGCACATGTATGGTGTAGAATCCTTGAAGACAGCTATCAACATGACTAAAGAGTGGCTAGTTGACTAAAGAGTTGCTCGTTTGATGATTAGATATCTTTTTATCTTTTTTTTAAGTCTCAAGACGGTTGTCCCGTTTGATCACGAAAACTATATATAACTAAGATTTAGTTTGTTATGTTTCGAATATTGTTGAGTACTATGCAAACTTCAGTTTTATATATTCAATATGGAACATTCACTTTGCAATTGTTGGTTGTTGTGATGTTTTTGTTCTGTCTTATCATTGACAACCGTTTTCAACTCAATGACTGTTGGGTGTTTAATGCTTGCTAGTGGTATAGCCCCTAGCCAATATTGTAAAGTGAATTAGTTTGTAATATTGGGTACGGGTAGGGCAATTGAAGTGTAGGTGGGTGAAGGGTGCGCCCACCCATATGAGTGGGTCTTCTCACACTTGAATTTTGAAATTTGAAATTTGAAATTTTGAAATTTGGGCAAGGGGACGGTGTGCACTCATCCCTTGTTATAGCCCTTTTTTTTTTCATTCCATTAGAATTTTGTTTATTTTAACTAAGGTTCATCACCTTATTTTTAAATTAAGTCTTATCACCTTGTTTTTTAAACTAAAACTGGTTACCTTGTTTTTCAACTAAGGCCCGTCGCCTTATTTTTCTTGTTTTTAAATTAAGGCTTGTCTCCTTGTTTGACCGTTATGGTAGTTGATGAGAATATTTGTGTCGCTTGGCTCATCCTTATTAAAAATTGTAATGAAAATAAGTGGTTACCACAGTTCGGGTTTAGTAGGTGCACCAGGACTTTTCAGTTAGACTAATCATTCCTAAGAACCCTCATCATTTATCCGCCTTGACATTTTATAAAATTGAAAATCAAATTGGGAAATGCGACTTAATACAACTATAGATGCTTTTAAAAAAATAGATAATAGCTAGAAACAGTAGTTATTCTAAGAAAAATTCCAATTGTATTACTAATGATATGTCTTCAAGCGTTCTGCTTTCCATGACCTTCCCAATAGCTTGCCGTTCATATCTTTGAGACTACATGTTCCATTTTCGATTTTCTTGATGACCTCGAAAGGACCATCCCAATTTGGTTCAACTTGGACGGTGGGTGCTCGGTAGCTGCATTGCTCCTCAACACCATATCATTGGGTTGGAAAGTCCTGGACTTCATCCGACGGTCGAAATATCTGGTTTCCTGAGCTTGTAAACTATTGTCTTGATTACATCCCTTTCTCTAACATCTTCAAGTAGGTCATTTTCTGCTCTTATAGAATCGTCACTTGCCTGTTTGACTTGCATTCTCAATGTTGGGTTTACAATTTTGACAGGTATCACTGCTTCCATTCCAAAAGATAACTTGAATGGTGTCTCGCCCGTTTGCCCCCTAGGGGTAGTGTGATATGCCCATAGTACATTAGGTAGTTCATCCACCCAAGCTCCTTTTTGTTTCCCCAACCTGGTTTTTAAATCCTAAAGTATGGTAAGATTAGTTACTTCAGTTTGGTCATTGCTTTGAGGGTGTGCTACCGAAGTAAGTCGATGTGAGATTTTATAACTGCTATGGTTATCAAATTGCCTTCTGTTGTCCGTGACTATCACCGCGGTATTTTGAAACGGTAAATTATATATTTCCAAAACAAACTTTGTACCTTAGCAATGGTTATAGTAGCTAACGACTTAGCTTTGACCCATTTTGTAAAATAGTCAGTGGCCACCACTAGAAATTTTCTCTGACCCTTGGCTAGTGGCAATGGTCCCAATATATACATCATCCATTGATAAAATGGGCACACTCCATAAATTGCATAACCTTTGACAGGCGTCACATTTTCTTACTGGCTGCTTAGCCTCTTGCCTCATTGTTAGCCAATAATATACTTGCCTTAAAGCTTTAAAGGCAAGTGCATCCCTGCCTAAGTGATTTCCATAAAGGCCACTGTGTATTTCATTTAGAACCTCTGCTGCCTCTGTCGGACGAATGAACTTTTGATAAGAAATAGAGAGTCTCTTTTGATACAACTGTCCATCAATCACAGAATACATAATGGCTTTTCCTCAATCGTTTAGCTTCCGTTGCGTCTAATGGCAGAATGCCTTTAGTGAGCTAATCCAAAATTAGCTTTATCTAGCAAAGCTCGTCATTCAATTCAAAAACCTCAATTAATGCCACCGTGGTGGGCTCACCAAGTACCTAGACTCTAGTTGTGGGCGAAATATGTTTTTGGTTGACTGATGCTAGCTGGTGAGAGCGTCTGCCCACTCATTTTCTTTCATTGAGACCTTTGTAATCTTGAAGCTTTAGTCAATCTTTTTTCGACGCTGGGCTTTAGTCATCCTAGAATTCCCGGTAGTCTACCTTTTTTTAAAGGAAAAAAATAGAAAATTCTCTCTTTCTAAGAGATTAAACTCAATAGAAAAATATTTTTTGCTGCAAGTCTCTTACTTTCATCAGATAAGCGGCCACGCGGCCATCTTTGGCATCATATTCTCCTAAAATTTGTTCGACTACCAGTTGTGAGTCACTACAAATTTCCACAACAATCACTCCAACTGTATGGATAGTCCTAAGCCTATGATGACAGCCTCATACTCTGCATCGTTGTTGGTTGCCGAAAATTCAAAATGAAGTGAGTTTTCAAGTTCTTCAGCATCTGGGAGAGAATTATGACACCAGCTCCTAAGCCATAACCGTTGAATGATCCATCCACACAAATAACCCAAGTTGTGGTGTCTCCTAGTGTTGGTGTTTCAGGGATAGTGAGTTCTGCGATGAAATCTGCCAAGGCATGTACTTTTATAGCTGTGCGTGATTTGAAATCAATATCGAACTCACTTAGTTCGATAGCCCATTTCAAGAAGATGCCCGGATGTCTCCGGCCTATGTAATATCTATAAGATTGGTTGATCAGTCATCACTTGAATTTGATGGGCCTGGAAGTACGGTTTTAATTTTCTGGGCGCTATTACCAAGGCTAGAACCAACTGCTCCACTGTGATGTACCGTGTCTCTGCTCTTCTCAACACTTGACTTACATAGTAGATGGATTTATGCCCCTTCAAAATGTCTTTAACCAAAACTACACTGATGACATGAGAACATACGGCCAAGCAGAGGCTCAATTTGTCATCGGGGTTGGGACTAGTAAACACCAATGGCTGCTGCAGTGATTTCTTCAACTGTTCAAATGAATCTTCACACTCTCTTGTCTATATAAAATTGTTGGATCCTACCACTGCCTTAAATAAATGATGACATTTATTCGCAGCTCGAGACATAAAGTGGTTGTGAGCTGCTACCCTTCTAGTCAACTGTTGAACTTCTTTATTGGTAGATGGGCTTTTCATATCCAAGATTGCTTGTATTTTATCAAGGTTGGCTTCAATATCCCGATGTACGATCATAAATCCCAAGAATTTTCCACCAGATGTCCTAAACACACATTTTTTAGGTTTCAATTTTAATTTAAGCTGGCGACATTGAAAACTTCCTGGAGGTCAGTTACATGGTCATTCGCTACTTTTCGTTTGACCACCATGTCATCTATGTAGGACTCAACATTACAACCGATGAGTCCATTGAACACCTAGTTTACCATTCTTTGATAAGTAGACCCCGCATTATTTAACCCAAATGGCATAGCAGTGTAGCAGAAAGTTTTCCTATCAGTGATGAAGGAAGTCTTCTCCCGTTTTCCTTCCGCCATAGATATCTGATGGTTACCAAAAAAAGCATCCAAAAAGCTTAGCCTTTCGTGCTCAAAAGTTGTATCCACCAGGTGGTCTATTCATGGAAGAGGATAAGAATCCTTGGGACAAGCTTTATTCAAATCAGTGTAATCTACACACATTTGCCATTCTCCGTTTGAATTTTTTTTACTAACACCACATTGCCAACCATTCTGGATAACGCACTTCTCGGATGAAACCAGCCTCTAGCAGTTTTATTATCTATGTATAAATAGCATGTTGCCATTCTGGGTTCTTTTGTTTGACTGACTTTATCCATGGAGGGATCGTGAGTCCTTGGTGAGCAATAATATGGAAAATCTCCTCAATATCATGGGGTCCCAGGAAAACACGTCTATATTGTTAGCTAGACACGCCACTAGTTTCTTTTTTTCAGCTAAATCGATTCTGCCTTCGATTTTCAGAACCTGGCCCTCTGTTGTCACAACTTTTTTGGTAAGTTCTAGTAGTTCAATTCGCCCTTTAGGCTGTTCAATGTCAAGCATCATTACTGTATTCTTAAAAAGTATGCCATCTATATAGCATCTCATTAATGCATGCTGGTTACCCCTGACACATCCTACTCTCCGACTGGTAGAAAACTTCATCACCTGGTGGTGTGTGGATATCACCGCCCTAGTATCATTCAGAAGCGGGCGACCATAAATCACATTGTAAGCCATATGAGCTTTCACCAGCAGAAAGCTAGTCATTATCACCACACTAGCTGGGTAAGTGCCCAAAGTTACCGGTAGCTCGATTGTTCCCTCCGACACGACAGTGGCTCCTCCAAACCTATAAAGTGGGGTGGTGACTGGTCTGATTTTGCTAGGCAATATCTTCAATCCTAGGAATACTCTTCAGGACAACACATCAGCTGCACTACCATTGTCCACTAATACCCTCTTCACATCAAAGTATGCAATGTCAGCCATTATTACCAGAACATCATCGTGCTGACAGGTTATGCCTTTTAAGTCCTCATTGCTGAAAGTGATGTTCTGACTCAACCTTTCATTTTTGTCAATCGTTGTAGATCCGCTAGATTGGGCATAGTTCTTTTGCACTGAATTAGAGTCACACCAAGGCAATGCTACCCACTATGACATTAGGAGGTGGTTGTTGTTGATATTCAACCTCTTTTCCTCTTTATAAGTCTTTCTATTTCATCTTTTAACTATTGGCAGTCCACGGTATCGTGTCCATGGTCCCGGTGGAATTTACAATACCTAGTCTCATATCTCTTGTGTGGTTGTGCCAACATATTTTTGGTCCACATAAGCTCATTTATATTTCATATCTCCATCAGGACATTAGTCCTAGACGTGTGCAAATGAGTATTGTACGTATCCCTCCCTACACCAAATATATTAGGGACTAGATGGTTCATTTTCTGCTTGTCTTTGTCGTCTCGGGGCTTGGGCTTATCTCGAGTCTTCCTTTTGTTAGACTCAAACTCCTTTCGATCTTTCATGCCTTTGGTGATGAAAAATGCTTCATCAGCATCTACAAATTTATCTTTTCTCCGTAGTAACTCTTGTATCGTATCCAGTGGGTTCTTTGAGAGTGACATTTTAAACGGATGACTGCGAGTTCTATTCATAATGGTAGTGATTAGACATCTGAAGATCCTTGATCCCCAGAGTGGCCCTATTGAACCAGACAATGAAATATTTTAGCAACTCGTCCTTGTCCTGGGTCAATCGCATCAGTCCGATAGCTGTCTTCTTAGCCCGCTTGCTACTGGTGAAGTACGCAGCAAACTGCTTATAAAAGTCATCAAACGTGCGGATCGATTTTGGAAGAAGGGTCGCTATCCAATTCCTTGCCTTCTACCTAAGTGTTGGTGGGAAAGCCCTACACATAATTGCATTGGGAGTGGCTCGTAACCTCATCAAATCAACAAAGGTTTGAGGTGATCAACAAGGTTAGAAGATCCATCGTACTTCTCCATCTTTGGCTGTTCAAAATCTCGGGGCAAGGAAACAACCATCACTTCTAGGGTAAAAGGATCTTCTTCCACTACCAAACATTGTTGACTGCTACGTTTCTTAGACATAGCCTTTGCTATTTTGGACACCTTGGCCATCCATTCTTTAGGTAGACTTGAGAGGATTTTGGACACCTTCTCTTTTTTAGAAAATCGTTAATCTAATAGTGCCAATTGATTAACAATAGCATTGTATCTTTCTCGTTCATTTTTTCAATAGATTTTCCCAACTTCATTTTGAAAACCTCAAGTTTTCGGATAAGCATTCAAATTTTTGCTTCTTTGACTTGCGATGCTCCTTCATGTGTGACTTCAAGCTTTTTCCAAACATCCTGCGCAGATTTAAGACCCACAACTCTTACATGTTAATTAGCATTTAATGAACACAAAAGAATGTTAAGAGCTTTATTGTTTGAAGTAAATTTTCGTTTGTCTTCTAATTTATATTCTTAGGATTTTTTTTCTCAACATCAGCACTAGTTCCATCTTTTTGGTGGGGATAAAGGGCCATATAAGGTAATTTCCCAAAGTTCGTATTTATGGCTCTTCAAATGAGTCTCCATTCTGTATTTCCAGAATGGATAGTTGGTTCCATCAAATAGTGGAGGCTTTTGAAAAGAAATTCTCGAGTAGAAAGGGAGCTCCTGGTTCTTTCCATCCATTTCTTGATCCTGCCCTCTACCTAAAAGAAATTTTTTCTTTCTCACAATATTAAAATTTCATTTTAACATGTATGTATATATTTTGACTTACCGTTTATACACAAATTTTCAGCACTGGCTATCATTGCTTGGTTATCGCAATGAATACATATAGCCAGCACAGACTTTGGCTATATAGAAATATCTTCTACGAAATGTCTTAACCATTTTGCTTCTTCTCCTACTTTATCTAAAGCAATAAACTTTGATTCCATAGTAGATCGTGCTATTCACGTTTTTTAGAAGATTTCCATGATTATCGCAATGAATACATATAGCCAGCACAGACTTTGGCTATATAGAAATATCTTCTACGAAATGTCTTAACCATTTTGCTTCTTCTCCTACTTTATCTAAAGCAATAAACTTTGATTCCATAGTAGATCGTGCTATTCACATTTTTTAGAATATTTCCATGATATAGCACCACCACCGAGTATAACTCATCTGTATCTGAAAATCCAATTTGCATTAACGTATCCTTCAATTACTGGAGGATATTTTCAATTATTGTCCGTTTCAAGTATCCTAAAACTCTAAGTAATGCATCCCAATATACATTACTAGGGTTATTTGTATATCTACTTAGCTTACTTACCAAGTAAGCTATATCTGGCTAGGTATAATATTTTGAGTACATTAGGCTTCCAACAAGTTGTTGGAGCTTTCCACACTTCATAAGATATTGAACCATATTTTTCTTAGGAAACTCTGTTCAAAATAAAATTAGCATCTAAACCTGCTTCTCCCCACAAGTTTTGTAGTAACCCATAACTTAACTGACTTGAAGTCCATGCCATTGATTTTTTCTGGTTTATCATGTTGCGAGGCCGACGTCATGACAAATTGATTAGAACCACAATTTTGTCCAATCAGTCCACTAGTATGCTCAGTTGTACTAGTCATTTTTCTATAAAACCACAATTATAGAAAATATAATCTATATAAAATTTTGAAAACACGTAACTAAATTACATATAACACCAAAAGAAATGTAGAAGAAAGAAAAGTTCTATCTTAAGATTATTGCCGAAAATTTGACTAGCCGGAAACAAATGAACTAGAAGTAAGAGATGTAGCGAGATATGCTGAAGCAAATCTTCTTAAGACAGATTTAGTCTTCCGCAAAAAGGTGTCAATGTGGTATATGAACGTCTATCTCCAAAGGTACAATACTTCTTCCAAAATTGGTATTGCACTACACCAACCTTGTCGATCGAACCAAATGATTAATTGTACTCTTCTTGAATATAATGTAAAACACGAACTTTAAAACGTTGCACGAAATTAATTTAGCAAATCTTCTTAAGACAGATTTAGTCTTTCGCAAAAAGGTGTCAATCTGGTATATGAACGTCTGTCTCCCAAGATACAATACTCCTTCTAAGATTGGTATTCCACTACACCCACTCTGTCGATCGAACCAAAGAATTAATTATACTATTCTTGAATGGAATGTAAAACACGAACTTTAAAAGGTTGTACGAAATTAATTTAAGCATAATGTACTAAAAAATTATGTAGACAGAACTTTGGGGAGAGATGAGAATTTATAAATCAATAATTCAGAAATAATTTGGTGTGTTGAATTAAGGGGTCCCTATTTATAGAATTTGAAGTGTCTTTTTGAATGGGTGTGTGTGTCTTCATGAAAAGACGTACCATTTGATCTAATTAATTTGAGTCATTAGATTGCACCATTTTTATATTTTTATGTAATATGATGACCTAGATTAAATATTGAATTAATGTATCCATTCATCATACATCATACTTATTCACCAATTATGAATGAATGTGTCCATTCATCATACCCATTCACCAATTAAAGACTTTTCCAATTTACTCCAAATTAATTATAATGGCCCACATCATTAACCATATTTAATGATTCATCCCGATAAAGTCTAATTAATTCCAACAGATTGGCCCTATTTTGTAAAACTCATTTTTTCCTAATTTATTTTTAATTACATATTTCATGAGATTTACAACTTTTATCAAATTTTTAACTATACACTTCATCAACTTTTATTAAAATCTAATTTTTTTTTTTATCTAAACCAAACAAGCACTAAATTTTCTAGGGTTAATTACACTAATGGTCTCCATTCTTTTATATTTGTAACAATTTCATCCCCATTCAATATTTTTAGCATATATCATCATCATCCTTTCATTTATTCGCACAGATGGTTCCCAAATCACAATTTTGACAATTCTTTGATAATATTGCCCTTGACTTAAATAAATTCAAATGATAGAAAAAAGAAAATACAATAAAAAAATTGCAATTAGACCTTCAACATTTTCAAAAGTATAAATAAATTCTAAACTTTTTATATTATTCAAAATAAATTAAAAAATAATTTAAAAAAACCAAACCCCACTCCACCCCCCCACCCCACCCCACCCCACCCCACCCCACCCCACCCCATCAAACATCCCACTATCAAATTAAAAAAATAAAATAAAAACCAAACAATTGCTTGGCTTGTGGTCTTGGGATCTGGCTGAAGGGTATAGATTGATCAGGTGGTAATGTTGTAGATTTTAATCCAGCAAGTTGACGGATCGTTAACAAGTAATAAAGTGATGTGAAATGTGTTGAACCCACGATGACTAATTATCAATAATCCAATTAATTTATAGTTCGAGTTTTAACAATGTAAAGAACACAAATTTGTTTTGTTTTTAATTCTAAAACTATTCTAATTATGTTTAATTAAATCTAAATTATCAAGTAATCAAAGTAAATTTGTGAGAACGAATTCAAGTTTTACTAACACTAGGATTCATGAATCCACCTACACATTCCTTAATCAATTATCCATTTAATTGCTTTAGCTTATAATTATCTTAGATTAAAAATCGGTAATCCTATAATAATCAAAAGCCTCTCTCGATGGTCAATCAATTTTATATCGAAATGCGAACTTAATTATCTCTAATTAAGTTTTGAGGTTAGAAGTCACGAATTGAGGAGGAAACTTGGTTATAGTTTGAAATTTATGTTTTGAAATGGCCAAGTCTTATTCGCAGGTTTATTCTAACTCGGTAGTCCTTGCGATCGCAAAGAAGGAAACTACTAAATTCTTGGCAGAATGTTTTTTGTCCAGGCTATGCGATCGCAGATGGTGATACCATGCAATCGCATAGAGAACTCCGAATTTTTTTATTTTTTATTTTATTGTTTTCTAAACATAACTTAAAAAAATTGAAAACGAGCTTATGCAGAATGACAATGATGATAGCCCCTCATTACATAAGAATTGAAAGTGCCTACTTTAAATCTTAAAAATATAAAAATGTGCAAAATATCAAAAGAATCCCAAAACTTAAATGATACAGAAATGTAAATAAAATGGTAGAAAAATAGGTTGTCTCCCCGACAACGGTGCCAAAAACTTGTTTTAGATTTTAATCCCGTAAGTGGACGAATCGTTAACAAGTAATAAAGTAATGTGAAAGGTATCGAAACTACGAAGACTAATTATCAATTAACCAATTAATTTATAGTTTGAGATTTAACAATGTAAAGAACACATATTCGTTTTGATTTTAATTCTTAAACTATTCTAATTATATTTAATTAAATATAAATTATCAAGTAATCAAAGTAAATTTGTGAGAACAAATTCAAGTTTTACTAATACTAGGATTCGCAAATCCATCTACACGTTCTTTAATCAATTATCCGTTTAATCTTTTTAGCTTATAATTAACTTGGATTGAAAATCGGTAATCCTATATTAAACAAAAGTCTCTCTCGATGGTCAATCAATTCTATATCGAAACTTAATTATCTCTAATTAAGTTTCGAACATAAAAATATGCATTTAAATCACAAGAACACCTAACCGAATTTCATAAGGCATAATAGTAATTTCTATCTTTATTGAACCATATGTTATTCAAAACTACGTGCTTATCTATATTAAATCTTCCGACTTCAATAAAGATCACAAAATATTCTAATGTGATCAAGCATTAAAACATTAGAAAGAATGAATAAAGAATAATCAATCAAGAAGCAATTAATTACTAAAATAGAAAAACTTCCAATTAATTAAAAACATGAAATTTCATCGTTCATCCTAACAACAAGTAATTTAGCTTGACATGATTTTGTAAAATAATACAATAATTGTATAAATCATGTTTCGAAAGAAAAAGAAGAAAATAAGATTACAACCCGTGATTTTGGCTCAAGAATCTTCAATCCATTCCTTGATCTTCAATTCTTCTCTTGTATATTTCTTCCCAAAATTCGTCTCCCGTGATTTGTCTATTCTCTGGCTTCTATACTCCTTTCTGAATTCTTCTAAACATGTTTTAGATCGATCTTTTATCTTGGACTTGATAGAGTTTTATTCCTATCAGGAAACCATTAGAGTTGTGCTTGGAAAGCCATGCGATTGCATGGTTAAAAACCTTGCGATCGCATGGTTTGATCAATTAAAGTTTTGCTGATTTTCTTGATGCCTTGCGATCGCAGCTATGGTTAACCATGAGATCGCATGGTTACCTTGAAGGCAATTCCTGATTTTCTTTCTTTGATATTAGCATGCCAAACTCCTCAAGTCTTTTTGTCTTTGCAATTAAGTCTCATTTTCTTCTGTTTGCTCTCTTTTCGTTAGATCAACACTTGAATTTGATTATTTTCTAAAATGATAATAAAACATTGTGTCATTATACTGAAAATATGTAAGAGTACTAATAATTGTCCCTTTTTGTGAGCTCCAATCAGTACAAAATTGTACTTATCACGTAACATAGGTAAGAAGCGAATCCCTGCTATTACCGACACCTTTCATTCCACCCACTTCACTCTCCAACACCCGAGTTTCCTCTGCCACCACTTCTTCAACCATAAGCACTGGTGTACCAACTCTCTCGAATACACTCTTGTCTCCACCACTCATATCGAACTCCGCCACGACATCCACTTCCAATTTCGATCCTGCCACATCAAATTTCTCCGTAACAGACTCTTCTCCGTCTTCACCAACTTCCTCCACCGCATGCAGCTTCTCATCCTCTACCTCCACCGCATCGACCTTTTCTCCACCTACACTTAAATTCGAGTCATCCAATTCAGAAAATGACTCGCCTTGCTTGGTGTTTTTATTCTCTTCATTTTCCATGTTTTCCTTTTTCATTTTAAAATTAAGGGCTTATTGACATTCGATAAAGTCTCTTCACCATCCTCCATCAATAATTTGAATTATATATTTCAAAACCCTCACCCTAGGTTCTCTATAAGCACTCAATGTAAACACCGCTATATTTAGTGGTTCTCTATAAGCACTCAATGTTTCTTGCTCGAGTTTTCTTTTAATGGTTCAAAAACAAGTGGTACATGAGCAGTTTTAACATGCTTTAGGCTCTGATCCTTCCTCGGACAACCGAGTTTTTTCTTGACTAGAAGGACTGGCGATTTCGATTAAAGAAGATCCAGTCATTCTCCAACAACCGGTTATTTGTGGCAGAGCCGATCACCATTAGTGTAAAAATCACAAATTGTTCAGTGCAATGTTTGATGGGTTGGGGTTGGGGTTGGGGAAGATGAAATGGGGTTTGGTTTATTTATTTTTAATTATTTTGAATAATATAAAAAGATTAGGATTTATTTGTACTTTTGAAAAAGTTGGGAGTCTAATTGCAATTTTTTTATTGAATTTTTTTCCTATCATTTAAATTTATTTAAGTTAGTGGCAAAATTGTCAAAGAATTGTCAAAATAGTGATTTGAGAACCATCTGTGCGAATAAATGAAAGGATGGAGATGATATCTGCTAAAAAAATTGAATATGGATGAAATCGTTACAAACTTGAAAGAATGAAGATCATTAATGTAATTAATCCAATTTTCTATGTAGAACTATAAATACTCATGGTGGAGCAACTTGTTCGACTGTGACATAGACAACACAATACGGGTGTTTTCAATTTTCTTCTCTTGTAGCCAAATTCATCCAAAGGGAAAGAAATGGATTCCAATCCTTTGCTCTTGATCTTCTCTACATGGTCATCTTATCATTTGTCCAACCATCCTTGAGCGATGATCCTACTCAAGCTCTAATCGATAAGATTTGTCTCCAAACATTGGATTATAGATTCTGCACCAATTTTTTAAGCAAAACCTTCCTTCTCCTGTTGCAAATGTTGTTGGTCTAACTCAAATAGCCCTAATTCAATCACTCGAAAACTCGACCCACATGCGGATTTTCGTACAAATGGCTGCTGCTGAAAGAGGCAAAGAAAAAAGGGATCTTTATGAAATCTGCAATGCTGGTTATGGGGTTGTGATGGAGGCTCTTGAAAGTGCCGTGCTTGAATTTGCTAAGAGAAATTACAAGAGCATGTTAGATTTTGTATCTAAAAGTGAAAGGCCTGTAAATGACTGTCAAAACATTTTTGGTGTCAATTTTGACATTGGATTGAATGGAAGAAATAGGCAGATCAGATGAAAATACTTATAAGCATGGTATTGGCTTCTGGGAGACTTACTGACACTTAATTCATTATATATATACATATTTTATTTTGGCTTGATTTTGTTGAAGATGTAAAAGCAAAATATATTGAAATAAACATACATCTTTGATTACACATGGATTTATCTACGGAAAGTTAGGGTTGGGCTTCTTAATTTTTCAATTAGTATGGTTTTGGCTCTCAACATTCAAAAGTGAGGTTACATATTTAAATATGTAAATTTGAATCTTTACGTAATGTAAACTGTCAATATAGACGTTAAAAGTGTGCGTAAAAGTACATTAAATTTGTGAATCTAGGTCTCCATATTAAATTTTTGATGATTTTGCCTTCCAACTTTAAATCATGTGAAAGTCGTCTACGATTAAAACGTTTGTATTTACGATAATCTTTACGTGAGCCCTTATATTTACATATTTAAATAGATTGAAGACTCAAAATCTCACTTTTAGAAATGTTGATGGTATGACAATTGGGAATTAACAAATTATTGCGGGATGGTATTAGAGGAAAAGAAAGAAAGTTAAACTTTTGTTCAATCTATTTAAGTGTACCAAATAATTTTTTTAGAAATGTTAAAACTTTTATTCAAACTTATTGTAATTATTGGATTAATGATCCTGACTCTGATTTCCTTGATAAAACACGTGTCTTTTTATTTCTCCTCCTTTGACCAATCGTGACTCACAAAAAGTAATAAAAACATGCATATTTGGCTAATACTACACGTAAATTTACTTATAAGTAATTTTAAATAGGGAAAATTTAAAAATGGTCATTTATTAACGTCATAGTGGGTTGAAAAGTCATATGTTATAATCTTAATTCAACTAAAGTCATACTTCATTACTAAAAGACCAATATACCTCCAATTGTAAAAGCATCATTTAAACACGTAAAACCAACAAAATCATTTCAATGCACATTTACAAACTCCTTCATTTACTTTTAACAATTTTCATCTTCTTCTTGTGTTTGATTCTTCTTACCATAACACCTCAGAATCGCATACAAACAATTCGAAGCGATATTTCAATGGCGAACATATTGTTTTATTTATTTTTTTGTATAAAGTAACCATTTTCGGTTAAAAATAATCATGAAAATATTGAGATATTGTTCCAATTGAAACATGCAATGCGATTAATAAAATGGAGTTTGGATAAACCGATTCAACTAGTTTTTGATAATGTAGTTGTTGTGAGTTAGGATTTTATGTTAGAACATGTAAAATGCTTGATCTTGTTTCAATATATGATAATGTTTCTAATGATAGTGAAATTTCTTGATTTTTTTTTCTCTGCTTTTTAATGATAGTGAGCGATTATTCTTTCTTCATCTTGGCATTGCTCGAAGTATGTGTTTGCTTGCTTTTAAGGGACTCGAGATATCTTGGAAGAGCTTTAATTTGCAAACAAAATGATGTACATTAATCTGTGATCTTGTTTTAGAGGATTTGTGATCTTGTTTTGAAAAAAAAAAATTAAAGATTGTTAAACATATGATTCTTGTAGTGAACCTTTATGATTCTTGTAGTAATAATGAAAAACTAGGATCTGATCAATCAAGAACTGGGAGTGTTAATGAAAAAGGATCAAGTTCAAAGGATGTTCAACAAGAGAAAGATGAATGGTGGCTTCAATAAAGATATATTTATCCGTGATACTGTTTTAGAGGATTTGTGATACTGTTTTGAAAAAAAAAATTAAAGATTGTTAAACCTATGATTCTTGTAGTGAACCTTTATGATTCTTGTAGTAATAATGAAGAACTAGGATCGATCAATCAAGAACCGGGAGTGTTAATGAAAAGGATCAAGTTCAAAGGATGTTCAACAAGAGAAAGATGAATGGTGGCTTCAATAAGGATGTACATTTATCCGGTGATCATTGTTTTAGAGATTTTGTGATCTTGTTTTGAAAAAAAAATTAAAGATTGACATTTTAAGCTAAAGAGACGATTTCAAAGCGGGTTAAATCCATCATAGGCGATGAGCGAAGCTCTTGGTCTTGACTTCCGTCTCGTCGAGACCATTCCGAAAACATATTATAATAAAAATTCGAGCACGTGTGCAAATTCTATGTTCATTTCTATTGTGATACTATTTTTTTGTGATCTTGTTTTGCATAATACAAGATCAAACAACACACATGACTATGATATCATGCTTTTATCTTTGATATTGTATTATGCAAAACAATATAATAGATTAGAACATGGATTAAAACAATTATAAAAATTACTAATGCACATTACCTAAACAAAAAAAGATTATCATAGATTAAAATAGTATCATAGACAAAACTAAGACATTCAAACAAGATCACGAGGTTCAAGCGTTGGCATAATTAGACAAGATCAAAGAATAAAAAAGCACGGTATCATAAATAAAACTCATTCCACATAGAATAAAACAAGATCATGGATTAAAATAGTATCAAAATATACTAATACACATTACCTAAATAAAAGCGAAGTATCATAGATTAAAACGAAGACATTCAAACAGTATCATAGGATTAATACATATGCCTACATAGTTTTAGATGACTTCCCTTTAACTTGAGAATGATTGGTAGTTCTTCTTTCTTCATTTTAGCATTGCTCTGAAGTATGTGTTTGCTTTTAAAGGACTCAGATACCTTGGAAGAGCTTTAATTTGCAGCAAAAGGATGTACATTTATCCGTGATACTGTTTTAAAGAATTTGTGATACTGTTTTGAAAAAAAAAATTAAAGATTGACATTTTAAGCTAAAGAGACTACTTCAAACGGGTAAAATCCATCATAGGCGTTGGCTGGCTAAGCGGATCGGTCTTGACAAATCTCGTCGAGACCATTCCGAAAACATATTATAATAAAATTTAAAGCACGTGTGCAAATTCTATAATCATTTCTATTGTGATCTTGTTTTTGTGATCTCGTTTTATATAATCTGAAGATCAAACAACACACATGACTATGATATCATGCTTTTATCTTTGATCATGTTTAATTAGTCATATGTTTTGTTTGATACTTTATTATGTAAAACATTATCATAGATTAAAACATGGATTAAAACAAATATTAATTTATATGAATGCATATTACCTAAACAAAACATTATCATGGATTAAAACTAAGACATTCAAACAAGATCACTTATTCAAACCTTGCCATAATTAAACAATATCAAAGATCACATAGAAGTATCACGGGATAAAAGCGAAGATCATGGATTAAAGCGGTATCAAAATATACTAATTACCTAAACAAAACAATATCATGGATTAAAACAATATCATAGATTAAAATTAAGACATTCAAATAATATCACGAGGTTCAAACATTGCTATAATCAAACGGTATCACAGATTAAAACACTATCATGGATTAAAACGATATCAAAATATACTAATTACCAAACAAAACAAAGATCATGGATTAAAAGCAAGATCATAGATTAAAACTAAGACATTCAAACAATATCAGGGTTCAAACATTGCCATCATTAAACGATTATCAAAGATATATATATATATATATATATATATATATATATATATATATATTCAAACAAGATCACGTAATTAAAACAATTATCATGGATTAAAACATGTTTCAAATGATAGTGAAATATTATGACAAAGTTTCAATCTATTAAACCTTGCCATAATTAAAGCGAAGATCATAGATTAAAACTAAGGCATTAAAACGATTATCATAGATTAAAACTAAGACATTCAAATATTAGATGATGGAACATTCAAGCTCCTATTTACAACAATTCTATGTCCATTCATATTGTGATCTTGTTTTACGTGATCATTGTTTTTATATAATATAGTATCAAATAAAATACTATGACTAAACATTAGATGATGGAACATTCAATCTCCTATTTACAAACAATTAGATGGTGGAGCATTCAAGCTCCTATTTACATAAGATAGTAGAGTATTCAAGCTCATATTTACTGACATTCAAGCTCATATATACAACATTGTATGCTCATTTCATTGTGATCTTTGTTTTGTTTAATACAATATCAAATTGCTATTCTATATTGGTTGACCTCTCTTGCAAAGACGGATAGATTAATGCTAATTGTTAAGACATTAAGAATAAAGTACAACCACGTAAGAAGATGAAGAAATAAAAAGCATACAAACCAAAGATAAGGATTCAAACACTTTGTGACCAAAGTCCATAAAACGTTATTTTTTAGTTTCACATTAACAAAATCTTCACCAAAAAAAGCGCCTAAAAAGTGATCCAAAATCTTCACCAAGAAAAGTGCCTAAAAGTGACATTGTGCCTTAGAAACACTCATGGGAGGTGGAAGCGGTGGTCGTTGGAGGTCGCCGGAGGCCGAGGTCGGTCCGGAGGTGGAGGCGTCTTTGGAGGTGGCGGGAGGTTGTCATGGGAGGTGGAGGAGGTTTGTGGAGTTGAAAGATTGTGTCAATGAAAATATGGTTAAAAGGGGTGATTTTGGAATTAATATAAAATATTGATGTGAAGTATGACTTAATCACAATTTTAAAAAAGTTTTGACCTAATTTAAAACAAGTCATGTATGGAGATGACTTATTTGCAATTTTCCTATTAACTTTTTGTTAGTCAAAATTTGAAATAAATGATTTATTTATTTTGAGAGAAGATCTTCTTCAAGCAAAATACGTAACTTATTTTATTTTTAAATAAGAAATGAGTGTTTATATTGACAACAATTTTTGTTTATTGTACCATATTTAATCATATTGAAGGTTCTCAACTTTTGCTCAATTTCACACTTATGTTTTCAACTTATTTTTCGTTGCATTCTTATACAATACTTTAATAATTAGCACATCTTGTTTTTTATGACGGTTTTTGTCCAAAAAATCTGTTAGGTGAGTGTTAAAAAACTTATTTGTCCCTCGTATTTTTACATAAACAAAATATATACATTTATTTTAAAGTTTGCTAACAAAATTACTTAAGAGTATGTTTGGTAAAAATAATTAAGATAATTGCATATTTGGTCCCCTTATTTTTCAAAAACGTTGGAGATATGTCCTTAACTTTAAAAAATAGCATCAGCCATCCCCAACATTTGAAAAACTTGGCATGGTAAGTCCTTTATGACGAAATTGACATTCCCTTTAAATAAACAAAAAAAAAAAAAAAAAAAAAAATTATTGAAAAATAACTAAATGTACCCCCAAAACATAAAAAGTAACAAAGTGGCCTTTTCTTTATCAAACTTCAAAAAAATGATTGTACTCTTAAATTGTGTTGGAATGTGCAATAATTATACTCGATCGACAAAGAGGAATTAAGATCTTGATATGAAAGGCAAGTATAATTTATACACCATTTTTCTCAAAAAATTGTCAGCAATGATGTTGCCATAAATGGCTTTCAAAATTACCAGAATCATATTCTCAATCATATTATCTCCAAAAAACCCACAATCTTCTAAAGTTGCGTGCAACCACGGGTGATTATAGTCCCAACCCATATTATCCGCGAACACGATATCCGTCACGGCGAAGCGTCGTCGCCGAGTGGAGCTCCTTGTAACTCGCAACTAAACTTGACTTGACAGCTCAACTATCTCACTTAACTCTTCCTGGGCCAGTGCCTCCCCTCTTTCTGTTGAGACATCCTCCGACTGTACTGGTGATGACGTCACGTTCGAGACAAGTGACAAAGATGAGGAAGATGACGTCATCGAGGGTAGGGATGAAGTTACTTCTAGCTGGTTAGGGTAGAGGTGGTCCATGTAAGCAACTTTGGTGGCAGTGGCCTGGACGTCGTGTGGGGAGCACAATGCGAGACACGGTAGCAAGTTGGATATTTCAGGAAAGTTAAGAACAACATTGCTGTCTTTAATGGCGACCGCTGCTACATCGTGGGCTCAGGCGGCCATTTCAGGGTTTATGAGGTTAGAGAGCGGATCAAGATTTCTTTCGGGGCTCTCGTATCTTGGAAACCAGTTTCCCCAAGCCCGTATTCTCACTCCCTTGTACGACCGAATGTTTGCTATTAGTATTATTATTATTGTCTATACCAGTTTTTGTTTCTCTCATTTTTTTTAAGTTTGATAAAAAAGATGACCACTTTGTTACTTTTTTTTTTTTTTGTAAATTTGGTTATTTTTCAATAATTTTTTTTCCTTTTTCTTGTTTTTTTTTTTTTGTATTTAAAAGAAGGTACAATTTTGTCATAAAGGACCTACTATGCCAAATTTTTCAAACATTGAAGATGTCTCGTACTATTTCTTAAGGTTATGAGCATATTTTCAACGTTTTTAAAAGATTGAGGGACCAAATATGCAATTATCCTCAAAAAATTTGTAGATTATAAATGATAGATTACTGGATAAAAATGGATAAAAATGTGAATCTTACAAAATATGTGAATAAAAATAATATTTAATCGACTTATAAATACATATAATCACGTACAAACATATCCTAAAAATAACCCTTTTATATAATTCTTGAGGATTAGGATACCAAATTCAGAATGATTAGTCAATGGCTGAAATAAACAACAAACCATAAAAGTATAAAAAGTTAAAAACAGGTGAAAAGAAGAAATGGAATAATTATTTGTCTCAATTGGGAGTCAATCAGCGGAAAAATACAAACGTTGAAAACGAATGCATTAAATTTCGGTAGCTTACATTTGCAGTTGAGCTGGTTTTCTGTGTTTTGTTCGCTTAAAATTTCCTTCTCACTACAATTAATTTATATATTAAAACCACCCATTTCCACTACCCTCCTCCACCACCTACTCAATTCTTTCTCTCCACAAAATTCAGTCTTTTTGGTGATTTTCAAGAAAATAAAATCTGGGTTTTGTTCAAAATTCAGTAATTTTTTAAGATGGGGAATAAATTTATTTGTATGACGAAGAAAGAAAGCAAGAATGTTGGGATTGGGTCGAAAAGCAAAAGAGGGTCAATGTCAAGGAGAAGGAGTTCAATGGAAGAAGAATTGCTTCACCGGCAGGCACTGGCCATGGCAATTCAGCAGCACCAGTTGTCCCAAAGATTTGATAACAATAATGGATCCATGTCACGGCGGATTGGATCCACCAGCTCCCGCCGCCGCGCCACCAATTTGTCCGATCCCTTTTCAAATACTAATACCAAACAGGTTTTTTCTTTATATACTGCTTGTATTTTTGCTTTATACTTTGCAGTAATTAGCTTTTATCTTTAAGTAGTAGTATATGTTTGTATTAGTGGAGAGTATTTTACATGGGCTTCTGTTAATTTTGCTTTTTTGGGTTTTCTTGGTGTGTTTTTGTGGAGTAATGATTACGATCCATAGGAAAAAAAGTTGGATTTTTGGTATTATTTAATTATTTATTTAGTTTGTGATCATGTTGCTTTATAAGTTGCCTTTGAAAATGTTATTTGTGTATGAAAAGTGAGATCGAGTTTCATTATGGTTTGAAAAAGTGAGAAGAAAATGTTGGGGCAATAGACTTTCAGTTTAGGAGAATAAAAGCTGGATATTTTTCTTTCTTTCTATTTGTTAGTCTTCTGGAGAGCTTTTTGTGTTTTTTATTTACTTTTAATGATCTTGATGCATAATTTCTAGTGGGTTTCCTGTAGATTTAAAGAAGAATGACTTGTAGCATAACTTCTCTCCTTGAATATAACCAATAATAGGCAGTTTTTTAATTCTTGTTGGCAACCAAGGAAAACTTAATTTGATATCGGCAAAGTAATTTAATTTTTGCATATTCTTTATCTCCTGAAGTTGTTAGCTGCGAAAAATCTGTGTTAGCATTTTCTCCTCCTCCTTAGAAGTAATCAATTGGAAAATTATGTGAGTTATGTAAGCAGTTTACATTACTGATTGTCAGGCACCTAAAAATATCTTACGACTTATGAGAGTCATAATCATGATATATAGATTATGAGTATGCTTGTAAATGATGTTTAATTATCTGTTTATTTGCATGCTAAAAGGTGTTGCAAGTAATGCATCACTCTGTTCCTTTTCACCAACCATACTCCCCCTCTCCACCTGCAGTCGTGGTTTTGTTAAATGAAACACATGTTTTATAGTTACCAGATTTTTTGGAGAATATCGAAACAAAGAAATTTGTTTTGATACATGGAGAAGGATTTGGGGCTTGGTGTTGGTATAAAACTATTGCTCTACTCGAGGAAGCAGGATTACTTCCTATTGCCTTGGATCTAACAGGATCTGGCATTGATCTAACGGACACAAACAACATCACTACAATAGCAGACTACTCAAAACCGTTGATTCAATATCTGCAGAATTTACCAGAGGATGAAAAGGTAAATGATGATCAGAAAATGTATGTTTGGCTAAGGTTAGAAAAAGTAAAAGTTACTTCCAAACATGTTTGGATAACTTACTTCTTGTAAAATAAGTTTAGTTACTTTTTTTGAAATAACTCTTACCTTAATGTCAAATTAAGTAACTTCCTTATTTTCAACTTTGACCAATAAAAAAGTTATTTGTTATAAAACTTACTTTATTATAAGTGAACTTTTTAAGCTTAGCCAAACATGCTCTTTATCTTTCATACAGTTTCACAATCACTCCCCTATTATTTTTCATAGGCCCATTTATTATAGTGTTTCTTTCCGTAGGTAATATTGGTTGGTCACAGCAGTGGAGGAGCTTGTATCTCCTATGCGTTGGAGCATTTCCCTCAGAAGATCTCAAAAGCTGTGTTCCTTTGTGCTACAATGATATCCGACGGGCAGAGACCATTTGATGTGTTTGCAGAAGAGGTATACTTTAGCTAGTCGTCTTGAAAGTTTTGGGCCCAAAAGTGCTAATTTGATGCAAAACAGTAATTAAGTCTTTAGCCCTTTACGGTGATAAAAAATTCACAGCAGTTGTGCTGTCTGAGTTTGTGGATCCCAGCTGAGTTTGAACAGAAAAATATGTTTCATTCTATAAAATTCTAATTACTTCTGTCAACAACCAGTTCCCCCAAAAATTTTGACCCTAACGGAATGTTTGGTATGGTGAGCTAGGCCACAAAGGATAGCATTAAGAAAGAAAAAAAGTTAAAATCTTGTCCATTGTACTTTTCAATATGGTACTTTTCAATATGGTGTACCAAACAAATGCTAAATGTTAAAGTTTGTCGTGAAAAGATGACTTCTGCTTCTGAATGCCTTCTTTCGTTTCCTTCAATAGGTTTTCTCTAGTTCATGCTCTTACATGAATTCTGGTTTGCAGCTTGGGTCTGCGGAACTTTTCATGCAGGAATCTAAGTTTCTAGTTTATGGCAACGGGAAAGACAAACCTCCGACTGGGTTCATGTTTGAGAAGCAGCAAATGCACGGCTTATATTTTAATCAATCTCCTGCAAAGGTACTTTTTGAATCCAAGCAGCCAGTTTTGGAAGCTCTCTTAAATATCTCAATCCATGGTTTAAGGAACTGATGCACGTGCTTATACAACTAGTATGTAAATATATGTGCCATACGAAAATATATGTGCCATACGAAAACTGGAAAGACAAATATATAAATATAATGCAGAAGACTTGTCTTAATTTCTTCCTAACCCAAATGAAATGAAAAGATCTATTTTGTCCAAATAGATATCATGTAAAAATATTGTCCTTGTAATTTTTCAATAAATAAAACTTCTTATCCCCCAATTATATAGTCTCTTTTTCCCCCCTCCTTTCTATTTTGTCCAAATAGATATCATAAAGATGAAAAAATATTGTCCTTGTAATTTTTCAATTACTCTGCCAGCAGTTACAAATATTGTCCCTTTATCAATTAATTTTTTGATGGAATCATTGATACTGTTTATATGAAAAACACGATAGGTCAGATGCTTGAAATGGTGGTGTAAGATGGTCTTGTTGTGGCATGGAAATAGAAAAGGGAGACCATCATGGCATTGCTAGACATAAGAAAGAAACCTGAAAGAAGAAAATGAATTTGATAAAACTGGTCGTCGTCTGCCCTCTTTTCCCTTTGATTATATGATATTCTCTTTTCATAGATTTTGGACTATGAAGAACCTGGATGGATAATTTAGATTGTAAAGAATCAAATGAGCAAATAATTTTCTTCTAATGATATTTTTTCATTTGTCCTCAAATGTGCTTTCTTAAATAAACCACTTGCATCTGTTCTAGATGATGAAAGAATTTGTATCATCAAAGGATACAAAATCGAAGTAAAAAAGGGCTGGGTTAATCAAACCGTGAAAAAGGATTCATGTAGTTGAACCCGAATTTATTGGGATTTTTTTTTTCTTGAATTTTTTTTGCTGATGCCTATGAGATATATTATCTTGTTGCTTTCAGGATATTGCTTTGGCAATGGTTTCCATTAGACCAACCCCTCTTGGTCCCATGATGGAGGCACTGTCTCTCTCTCCTGAGAAGTACGGAACTGGCCGGCGATATTACATTCAAACACTGGACGATCATGTACTTTCACCCGACGTTCAAGAAAAGCTTGTGAGGGAAAATCCACCTGAAGGAGTCTTCAAAATTAAAGCCAGTGATCATTGTCCTTTCTTCTCAAAGCCACAATCACTGCACAAAATTTTACTTGAAATTGCTCAAATTCCAAGCCAAACACCTTCTTGATAGAAAGTAAAAAAAAAGGGCCGGGAAGTATTTTTCTTACAAAGAATAGCCTTTTCTGATAAGCTATACAGTATTTAATGTCATGTATTGTATAAAAAAGTAGAAAACGAAGGATAAGTTTCCATTATTTCATTTTTCTTAGCAGTTTCTTCATTCTCTTGCTCTTTCCTTCTGATACAGTTCAGTTTTCTTCCTTCTGATTACAAATAGGAATGTGCACACTGAACTTTCATTTGCTTCTCTGTATGGCCCCTGGACTTGTCTACCTGGTTTTTGTATAAGATCCGTGTTTTATGGGTTCGCATTCCCTTGAAACTTTTCTAGAATGTTTGGTAGAGAAGATTTGATAGCACTTAGATAGTACAAGGAATAAAAAGAAGTAAATCTTGTCGTAGTGTCAAGTCGTGTCCAATATTGCTCACATGTTTGACACAATTCATCTTAATAATAGGGAAAATAGAGTTTTATTCGAGTTTGAAACACAACTTATTGTATGATTTTAGATTATACACCGAGTAGCCAAAACAGGGAAACAAAAATAGAACAACAAATATGATTCGAGAACACTCCTCAATCTGCCTATGCCATTGATTTGAACATCAAATGACTGTTTCATATAATCCTGGTAATGGATGTTAATAAGAATTACTCAATCTTTATTGTTTCTCCATCCCTGCAACCTCATTTTGCATCCTTTCAAGAAAACTTAGCATGCCCTTCAGGCCGTCCTCGTCTGAAGAAAATTAAAAAAAAAAAAAAAAAAAACATCGTATAAATGATTTTGGCTAAGCAAGATATGTTTTACAACTATATAGAACATGTTTGGTACGAAGTAATTGTCCAAACAATATTATGTACCAAATATGCGCGTAAAAACAGGTTAAGAAATACAGTTTAAGAGCATTACCAAATCTTGGTATTGTATGGCCCTTGGGGTGATGAATCACCAAAGGTTCTGCAAATGATTCCAGGAGTTCAACCCATATTGCTTCAAGAAATCCGTTTCCCCTATCATTAATGGCAAGTTTGGTAAGACAATTAGATTGGAGTGGACAATATTAAAAAAATGAAATATACATTGTCTAAGAGTTTTAAGGTAGATTGAACTATATTCCTATAGAAGTACTATGTGGATAATTTGAATGAAAACAAAACAACTACTCAAAATGATGGCTTCTAAACATTATAAAAATTTTCAGCAATACATCTCTCTCGAAAAGTTTCTCTAAAGTCGAATCTAGGGACGTGCTTATGGGTCGAGATAGGCCACATAGAAATGCGAGGACCGGCCTAGCCACGTATGCGGCTGCTTGCAGAATAGAAACTAAAATGGACAAATATTTGGAAGCTAATAAGATGTGCCATTGGAATTACCTAAGAAATGAAGAGAGGGACATTGAGTTGGCGACGAATATGCGTTTTCAGCCACGGATTGATTCCTAAACTTTGCTCCTCCAATTATTATCAATACATTTAGCTTAGGAACCTTTTTAAGAGCCACCCCCTATAAAACAAAACAACATTAAAAATGGCCCCAAAAAGAATGAAAGCCAGAGGAGCCAAAAAAAAGGAAAAAAAGAAACACTTACCTTGGCTTGTAATCCTGGCAATGCAGCTGATAAAATTGCTCCCTGAATTGTTCAAATAATATTCTGAGTTAGATGTTCTATACATGCACAAGACTTGACCATTCCAATAACATCTCCAATTATCGGTTGCAAACTATTTGATTTCATTCATCTATAGTGGTGTCAATTGAATTGGATAGGTTGAGAAATACGGAAAGACGTGCTTATGGGCTGAAGCATGTAAGTTTCGTGCTCGACCCGATAGACCACATATATATCTGTGGCCCCATCTTGTGTGAGGGTCCGTCAAAGCTTCAACCGAGACCAAATATGCTTTTTCTTTTTACTTTTTTCGATTCAAATTTTGTTTCTCTTGGCCGGTGTAAGCAGCCCGCAGACTATAGAGCCGTGACCGACATGATCCACCTTTTGATGACCTAGCTCAATATTGGACCATTTTTGGGTCAATGGATCAAATTTATAGTTTGTGTGTGTGTGTGTGTGTGTGTGTGTGTGTGTGTGTGAGAGAGAGAGAGAGAGAGAGAGAGAGAGAGAGAGATATACCTGGGAGAAACCAAGGAGCCCATCAAATGGCCCATGTTTTAACATGCAATCTTCAATATAAGCAAGACACTCATCAAAATTCTCGTACTCTGTAAATTCCTATAATCATTCAACAAAAAAAGTCAAAACAAAAACCCATTTCATGAATGAATCTAATCAAACAACAGAAAATTGAATCAAACCTTATTGAATTGGAACCATTCATAGTACGGAGGATCAAAGATTCCTTCAACCTCAGATTTTCCTCGGCAAGGAAAAGGAGCGTCGACAAAAACCAGATCGAGTCTCTCCAGCACAGATTCCGGCCACTTTGTGACCAGTTGTTTCTTGAGGATTTCGCCGCTTGTCCGAAACCCATGAAGGCATAAGAATCTAAGTTTTTTCTGGGTGTTTTTTCCTTCACTTCCCATTATTCAATCAAGACCAACTGCTTCCTCTTTTTTTAGTTCCAATAGTTATGGAGATGATTGTTTTGTATGTTTTGTGTGTGTATATATATAGAAAGAAAAGAAAGAAAGAAAGAAAGAGTAAAAGTTTTTAGACGGAGAAGAAAATGGATTATATATTTTGGTGATTCGAAGAATTCAAACGTTGGACTCAGTGTATTGACCAGAAAATGGCGAGGACGGAGAAGAATATGGATTATATATTTTGGTGGAGTATCCAGGAAAGTATCGTAAACGGTGCCGGGTTCCGTGGATCATCCATCATTGGACATTGGAAGTTTCTTCAAAACGTAATTTCACGCGTCACTTTACCAAGTGAAATACAACAATTTAGCTTTCAAATAATTTTCATTTTGTTTTCTAAATACTTAAGTTACACGTATTGAATAACATGTATAGATGATAGAATCCCATAGTATCTATAATGTAATAATTTGAATTTTTGTAGAACATGACAATTAAAATAGAGACGAGATAAGAACATCTTAATAGGATCGTGAATTGAAAAATTATAATTCAATTGTACAAGAGAGAGAATGTAAATAATATTATAAAAAATTAAATAAAATATGATTAGCACACATTTCGGTGAAAAATAAATTATAAAAAGTTAAATTAAAAAGACTTGGACTTGGTTTGGTATTATTATGTTTTTAAGAGAATCAGCTTCTGTTGCACGTTGTAGAAAGAATCAGATAAGTGTTTGAAAACTCTTGTTTCAATATTGTTGTATGTTTAAAAGCAGCATTTGTGCGTTTAGTAAACAAAAGTGATTTATTGCTATAAAGGTATTAAATTATTAAAAAAGACATTGATTATAATAATGTTATTTTGTATTATTATTATTATTATTATCACGAGTGGTAAATTTTTTTTTTTCTTATTCAAATATTTTTTAACAGGATAATGCATTCATTATTATTATTTTAAATAAAAATTATAAACACCTAATAAATTTTAAATTTTTAAAATTACAAAATAAAAGTATAGTCATATAGTGAAAAAATTAATTAAATTTATATTATTTTTTTATGCATCCAACTTGTATCAATTCGGTTTCTCAAATGGGTATTAAAGGAATTAGTTTAATTAATTATGGATAAAATTGATATTTTAATAATATATAAATAAAAAATTTAAAAAGCGAGAATCGAAAAAATTTGTCATTTTCTTTGCTTTTCAAAAATCGCTGTGAGATAATTATTATTTTATAATCACTTTTAAAAATTTTACCAAACGCCTAAATCAACTTCTGATTGATTAAAAATCAGAAGTTAGGCTCCAAAATCAATCTCAAACGAGGCATTTGTACACATTTCGATGAACATTTATGGTAAAAAATTAAATGGTAGATGTCTAACACACCGTTCAAATGTAAACGGTGTGCTTTACTTCACTTTTTTTTTTACCATCTAAATATTTTGGAATAATGTGACACACATTTTAGTACAATCCACAATTTCATTAGACATGCTTTCATACATCGGTTAAAAAGGTGATGTTGATGAATTTATTGAAATTTAACTATCTATTTATTGTTAAATCAACGGAGATCGGTCGATCAATTAACTAAATCCGATTGGTAAATCATTTTAGACAATTGATTAATTCGTCATTTTAGTCAATTGAGTAGAATCTAATCTAAGTGCGACGTATAAATCAAAGTCATTTCTTACTACAATTTTCTAAGAACGCAAAACAAAACATAGAAAAGTAACGATTGTCTTAATTGACCTCTATCCTACTACTAGAAGTGTCAAATTGGTCGACACGACCCATTTTTTAGGCAGGTCTACCTAACACTACCTTTTCTTTTATCATGTTATATGGGCACAACAAAGTCTCCAATTTTACTTCTTTTGGTTTTCAAATAGCGGGTTGTGTTGTGTTGTGTCTAGCAAATGCGGACCTCCGCACTATAGAGTTGGAGCAATACTTTTGACCGTTTTGATGCCTCTAGCCACTTATAGGTTTGTTTGGCATGGCTTTTGAAAAGTCAAAATTGGTTTTGAGATTAAGAATATACTTTTTTGGACCTGTTTTGGTAGTTTTTGAAAGTGTTTAGTTTAATTAGAGTATTTTCAATGCAATTGTTGATTATATTAAAATATGTGGTACATTATCTCAATATACTTATATGACAAGAAAAAGTAGATGATAGTTTTTAGACGGTGTACTAGACATCTTCTATTTTTTTTTTTTATAATTTATGTCCATCAAAATGTATGTTAAATATTTTTTATTTAATTTTTTTTATAATTTATTTTTATTGGAATGTGTATTAATCATTATTTATTTAAATTTTTATAATTTATCTAATCATCTCTCTTGTATAATTAGACCATATTTTTTTCAATCCACAATCCTATTAGAGATGCTATTTTCTCAATTTCTATTTTACTTGTTACAAGTACAACAATCACATTGTTGCATTCTTTGGGCCGATCCCTGGCCCTATGCGACTAGGTGTTGTAGATTTTAATATCGCAAGTGAACGGATCGTTAACAAGTAATAAAGTGATATGTAGAGTATTGAACCCACGAGGACTATCTACCAATTAACCTATTAATTTATGAGTTAATTTCATTGATGGTCACTGAAGATTCATTGAAATTATCAAAAAGTAACAAAATTTAACAAAGTTTCGGTGTCCTTTGAAGTTTACTAAAGCTTGCACCAAAGGTCACTCGCTGAAATTCTCCAATTAACTTAATGATGTGTCACTTGTAAATATCCATGTGGCGCACATTTGGATGACATGTGGCAAAATTATTGACATTTGAAATTAATCCCACTAATTATAATAAATTTGGACCTTAATGAATATCTCTATAATATAAGGACCTAGCTGAAAATACTTAAAAATAAATTTTATAATAAATACCTCAAAAATTGCATCTAAGGTCCTTCAATTTTTATATCTTCAAATTTTGGTCCTCAAATATTTAATTATCTTTTAGTTAAATCCTTCAAAAAATTACATCTTAGGTCCTTCAACTTTTCACATCTTTACACTTTGGTACCCAAATTTTTTAATTATCTTTCATTTTAATTTTGACCACTAAAATTAAGGATTTAAATGACCAAAATTTGAAGATGTATAAAGTTGAAAGAACTAAGATGCAATTTTGGAGGGCATAAGTGAAAGATAATTAAAAATTTGAGGATCAAAGTGTACAGATGTAAAAAATTGAAGGACCCAAGATGTAGTTTTTGGAGGACTTAAATAAAAGATAATTGAAAATTTAGAGATGAAAGTGTAAAAATGTAAAAAATTGAAGGACCTAAGATATAATTTTTGAAGGACTTAACTGAAAGATAATTAAAAATTTGAAGACCAAAATTTGAAGATATAAAAAGTTGAAGGACCTTAGATGCAATTTTTGAGGTATTTATTATAAAATTTATTTTGAAGTATTTTCAGCTAGGTCCTTATATTATAGAGGTATTCATTAAAGTCCAAGTTTATTATAATTAGTAGGTAAAGTTCACATGTCAATCATTTTGCCACGTGTCATCCAAATGTGCACCACATAGACATTTACAAGTGACGCATCATCAAGTTAATTGGAGAATTTCAACGAGTGATCTTTTGTGCAAGTTTTAGTAAACTTCAATGACCACTGCTGAAACTTTGTTACTTTAGTGACAGTTTTGTAATTTCAATAAAACTTCAGTAACCATCAGTAAAATTAACCCATTAATTTATACTTCGAGTTTTAACAATGTAAAGACACATATTTGTTTATGATTTCAATTCTAAAATTATTCTACTTATGTTCAATTAAATCTAAATTATCAAGCAATCAAAGTTAATTATTGACAATGAATTCGAGTTTTACTAAAACTATGATTCGAGAATCCACCTACACATTCCTTAATCAATGATCTGTTTAATCACTTTAGTTTATAATTACCTTATATTGAAAATCGGTGATCCTATAATAATCAAAAACTCTCTACATGGTCAATTAATTCTATATCAATATATGAACCTAACTATCTCTAATTAAGTTTCGAACATAAAAATATGCATTTAAATCACAAGAACACATAATCGGATTTCATAAGTCATATTATTAATTTCTATATATTATTGGACCCCATGTTATTCAATACCACATGCTTATCTATATTGAATCTCCGACTTCAATAAAGATCACAAAACATTCTAATGGTGATCAAGCATTAAAACATTAGAAAAAAAGAATAAATAATAATCAACTCAAAAGCAATTAATTACTAAAACTGAAAAACTTCTAATTAATTAAAAACATGAGGTCTTATCGTTTATCCTAGCAATAAGTAATTTAGTCAGACATGATTTGATAAAATAATACAAGAATTGTATTAATCATGTTCTGGAAGAAAAATGAGAAAAAATAAATACTACCCGTGTTTTCGGCCCAAGAATCTTCAATCCGTTCATTGATATTCGATTCTTCTCTTGTATATTTCTTCCCAAAATTTGTCTTCCGCAATATGTATATTCTCTACCTTTTATATTCTCCATTTTGACCCTTTGAAATGTGTTTTAACTCTTTCTTTTATCATGGACTCGGTAGAGTTCTATTTCTATTAGGAAACAAATTAAGATCATCTCGGCATGCTATGCGATCGCATGGTTTTGTCCATTTACATTTTGCAGGAGAAAAACATGTCTTGCAATCGCATGGTTATTTTGGATAGATTTCTTGAATTTCTTTATTTGATATTTGCATGTCAAGCCCCCCAAGTCTTTTTGTCTTTGTAATTAAGTCTCATTTTCTTTTGTTTGCTCTCTTTTCATTAGATTGACACTTAAATTTGATTTTTTTTCCCTAAAATGATAATAAAACAGTGCCCCATTATACTAAAAATATGTAAGAGTACTTATAATCGTCCCTTTTTGTGAGCTCCAATAAGTACAAAATTGTATTTATCAAATACTCCTAAACTTGAACATTTATTTGTCCTCGAATATACTAACTAAAGACAATCATGCATATAATGAAATAAACAGTAAAACAATTCACAACATAAATAGCTTGCCGTTTCTGCTTTAACTTTTGCAACAACTTATAACGCATGACAAGTGTTTAGATATTACTATTACAAATTGATGTTTTCTTTCAATTCTCCAAATTTTGGACCTAAGGTTATAGTTCACTAATTATTTTCTTGCTCAAAGCGGATTGAGAAAGCTAACAATCGTGACAAACTAGGTTTATGAAGATTCTCTAATTTTTGAATGCTCTTGACCAAGTAAAATTTCTACTAAGCAGTCAAACCCATTAGTTATCTAATCCCCATTTTAACTTTGCAAAGGATCTTTTTTGTTGTTGGCTTTAGGAATTTTTTTTTATCTTATGTGCAAAACTTAGTTCATTAAGCTTTCTAGATGACTCATGTAACGAGCTTTAGGTCGATGGCTTCCAGATTTTGCATACCTTAGAGCACCGAGTTTTGAAAACTCTACGGGCTTTATGACTCGAGTAAAAAAGGCTACGAAAAGAGTCATAAGATAGTAATAGTCTAGTTCCTTGTGTGCAATAAGTTCATACTAGGGGATTAGATTCTTAAAATTCGATCATTACTTAGCTTCCTCTAATTGGTCTAAAGTGCTCCACACAATTTTTCAACACATATGGAATCAAACACAACCTAAATAGCCACCAATACTATTTAAATATCACACTTACTCACTCTATCGATTACTTGTTCGAGATGTAAATAGTTCTAAGTTTTAAAAAGGCATCTTATTGTTTTTTACAAGAGTACACCAATCATAGCTAAAAATCATCATAACTAACCGATACAACACGGTATCAGACATGGTTAAGTAGCCTCATATTTAAACAAAAGTAATAATCCGTCCACAAGTCATGATTAAAGCTAACTCAAAGAAATAGTTTCATCATTAGCCGACAAAGCTATTCATGTCAAATAAAACACGCAAACAATCACTAATAATAAATTATTTATTTTTTTTCAAACAAAAACAAGTTAACAATCAAATATCAAGTATTATCATCGAATCAAGTATTTTTCATTTTTTTATCCACCACCCCAAACTTGAAAGGTATATTGTCTCCAATGTAAAAATTCAAAAGAAATATGTAAAAAGATCAGAGACTTCCCAGAAGTGGATTGCATGATGCAAGAAGAAAAAGAAGTGTTGGAGGATCCTATATAGGTACAGGTTAGCAAATCTTCGCTTGAATGCTATACAGTTAGCATGCAAATTGTAACTCTAAAAAAAATATTAATAATAATAAAATTATTATTATTTTAAAAAACGAAAAAATTTCTCTGGTTGTCCTTGCAATCGCAAGGATGTAATGTCTGCGATCACAAGACCATTAAAATCTGGGCAGATTGATTTATGCCCATGCTATGCGATCACAGATGGTAATTCTATGCGATTGCATAGTGAACTCTGCAAATTTTTTTTATAAAAAAAATCTATCTAACTTTAAAAAATGTGTGCCTATGCGAGAATGGCGATGATCATTGGTCCTCGTTGCCTAAGAATTGATAGTGCCTACTTTAAGTCTTAAAAACATAAAATGTGCAAAACTTCAATTGAAATCATAAAACTAAAATGATACGTAAATTGAAATAAAAGGGTAGAAAAAATGGGCTGCCTCCCATTAAGCGCTTTTTTAAAGTCATTAGCTTGACTTTGTCGTGATGATCACTCATGCACTTTGAATAGGTTTTTGGAGGACTTGATTTGCTTGCATCAATTGTCTTTGCACCAATTTTTAATTACCTTCCAGAGTTTGATTTTTCTCTTATCATATTGATATGACTCTATTTTACCACCCTACTCGAACTCATCTATGAAATTTCTACTTCCTCATCAGACATGTGTTCGCCACTCCTTGTTTTAATGATTGATATGTGTTCTTTTGGGTCTGACTGGTTTTTCAATATGAAAGTGTTGGTTCTCTCTTGGTCAATGGCATCAATCTGGAAATAGGAATCTGAAGAGCTTGAAAATTTAGTTTCTTTAAACACATCGAATGTAATATGTTCAACATTCAACCTTGGCTTTAGTTGACTTTTTTTGCATATCAATTAATGCCCGACCAGTAGTCAAGAAGGGTCAACCCAAAATAAGTAGTACATCATTGTCTTTGCGCATATCTAAAATAATAAAATCAGCATGGAATATAAACTTGTCCACTTTCACTAATATGTCTTCAATGATCCCTTTTGGATGATTGATGGACCTATCTGCAAGCTGCAACAATAATGTTGTTGGCTTTACTTCTTCCAAACCGAGCTACTTAAAAATAGAATAAGGCATTAAATTCACACTAGCACCCAAATCACATAGCGTTTTGTCAAAAAATAAACTACCAATTGTGCAAGGAATAGTAAAACTCCTTGGATCTTTTAATTTCAGAGGTAGCTTGTTTTGCAGTATAGTACTGTATTCCTCGATAAGCATGAATGTTTTGTGCTTCTCCAACATCCTTTTGTTTGAAAGAATTTTCTTTATAAATTTTGCATAGTTCGACATTGGAGCTAAAGTGTTGGCAAAAGGTATGTTGCTTTGGAGTTTCTTGAATACATCAATGAATTTCTCGAATTGCTTGTCTAGTTTATGTTTTCTCACCTTTGAGAGAATAGAATTGGAGGGACGTAAGCCGGTGGTAGAATATAATCTCGGTGGAGAGTTCTCTTTTCTTGTTCAACCACTTTTTGAATTTATCGATTTGTTTTTCTCTCTTTTGCTAGACATAGTTTCCTTTTCTACACCTGGTCTTTTTACATGAATTTCTGGCAATTCAATTTCGCTTCTCGTAGTAATTGCATTTATTTGCTCTTTTGGATTGATTTCGGTATTGCTTGGCCATGTGCCTGGTTATCGCTCGATCAATAGTTTAGTTAAGTGCCCAATCTGATTTTCTACATTTTTATCCCGACATTTTGTCTTTTGTGCACTTTTTTGAATCAAATATCCATCCGTTCTAACAATTTAGCGATTGTTTCTTCCAATCCTCATTTTCTTTCCTAGGGTCTTCCTTGATTTTGGCAAATTTTGAATGTTTTGGGTATTGCCATTGGTGCAAGATTATTTTTCACATCTGCAGGTAAAATGGATCACAGATTCGATTGTCATCCATTGTGTCTTTTTGCTGTTTTTCCTTTTCTCTTCATTCACGTTGTCGTTGGTGAAAGTTCCGTTTGATTTCTGGGTCTAAATTAAATAGATTAAGATCTTTTATGCAGGCGCATACACACTTGATACCTAAAACTTTATAAAATGTCTAGAATTCAAAGAATAACACAAAGGCGAGAAGAAAAAAAAAAAAAAAAAAAAAAAACTAAACAATAATAAAAAAATTGTTAAAACTAAATTATCGATTAACGCAGTAATTAATAAAACTAGTCCTTAGTAACGGCGCCAAAAACTTGTTGTAGATTTTAATCTCGCAAGTGAACGGTTCGTTAACAAATAATAAAGTGACGTGCATAGTGTTGAACCCACGAAGACTAGCTACCAATTAGCCTATTAATTTATACTTGAGTTTTAACAATGTAAAGACACAGATTCGTCTATGATTTCAATTCTAAAATTATTCTACTTATGTTCAATTAAATTTAAATTATCAAGCAATCAAAGTAAATTATTGAGAATGAATTCAAGTTTACTAACACTAGAATTCGCGAATCCACTTATCGTTTCTTAATCAATTATCCATTTAATCGTTTTAGTATATAATTACCTTTAGGGATGACAAAAAAACCCACGACCCGCGACCCGCCCCGCGCCCGCCCGTCAAGCACCACCGCGCCCGCCCGTCGGACAATAGGGCGGGTTTAGGCAGAAAAATTTGCCCCCTTGCTGGTCAAGGCGGGCCCGACTCCGCCCGCCGCCCCTAGAAATTTTTTTTTTTTTTTTTTTGAAAAATCATAAAATATAAATATATAATAGAAATTATAATTTTCACTACAAATAGACTAAAGAAGAATCGAACCGGGTTGAAATTTGTAAGCTACAAATCTTAACCACTACACTATAACCTCAATTTTATAATTTTTTGTTTTGTTTAGTACAAATATATATAAAAAATTATTTATTTATTTTTATTATTTTTCAGTTTTCAAAAAAAAAAAAAAAATTTCATCAGGCGGTTGGCGGGTCGAAGGGTCGACCCGCCCCACCCCGTGAATTCGCGGGTCGCTGGGGGGCGGGCGGGTAAAAGGGCCACGTGGGCGGACCCGCCCATTGCCATCCCTAATTACCTTAGATTGAAAATCGGTAATCCTATAATAATCAAAAGCTTTTTTCGATAGTCAATCAATTCTATATCGATATGCGAAAATAATTATCTCTAATTAAGTTTCAAACATAAAAATAAGTATTTAAATCACAATAACACCTAACTGAATTTCATAAGGGATAATAGTAATTTATATCTATTATTGGACCCTATGTTATTCAATACCACGTGCTTATCTATATTGAATCTCTCGACTTCAATAAATATCACAAAACAATCTAATGGTGATCAAGCATTAAAATATTAGAAAGAAAGAATAAAGAATAATCAACTCAAAAGCAATTAATTACTAAAACGAAAAAACTTCTAATTAATTAAAAACATGAGGTTTCATCGTTCATCCTAGCAATAATTAATTTAGCCGGACATGATTTCATAAAATAATACAAGAATTGTATTAATCATGTTCCGGAGGAAAAAGAAGAAGTAAATACAATCTATGTTTTCGGTCTAAGAATTTTCAGTCCGTTTCTTGATCTTCGATTCTTCTCTTGTATATTTCTTCCCAAAATTCGTCTTCCGCGATATGTTTATTATCTGCCTTTTATATCCTCCATTTTGACCATTCGAAATGTGTTTTAACTATTTCTTTATCTTGGACTCGGTAGAGTTCTATTTCCATTAGGAAACAACTTAAGATCTGTCCGGCAAGCCATGCTATCGCATGGTTCAAAATCTTGCGATCTCATGGTTTTGTCCATTTACGTTATGCAGAAGAAAAACATGTCTTGCGATCACGACTGGAATAATCATGGGATCGCATGGTTATTTTGGATGGATTTCTTGAATTTTTTTCTTTGATATTTGCATGCCAAGCCCTCAAGTCTCTTTATCTTTGCAATTAAGTCTCATTTTTTTTCTGTTTGCTCTCTTTTTGTTAGATTGACATTTTGATTAGATTTTTTTCCTAAAATGATAATAAAATAGTGCGTCATTATACTAAAAACATGTAAGAGTATTCATAATCGTCCTTTTTGTGAGCTCCAATAAGTCAAATTGTACTTATCACTAGGCAACTACCTAAGGCTCCCCAACTATTTAGGACCCAAAACTTTTGCCCAATTTTTTTTTTTTTTTTTAGATCAACCTACTTACATATGTAATGAGCCTAAATAAAAAATAAGTCCAAATATAACCTACATTAACTACCTTAATCTAGTCTTTAAATTGTAGACCGTGCAATTTTTCCTTTAAACATCATTTTAGAAATATTTATCTTGAATCAAAATGATTTTCTAAATTATTAGGATTGGAGCAATAAATAAAAGGGCGAATAATAATGAAGAGTTATAGATGTTCGGTTAAATGTGAGAATATGTCTTGTCTTCAGACACTGCAATATTTTTACTATAATAACTGTCTATAGCCACTATAGTATTTTCAATATAGTGAATGATGATATTTGTTTATAAGAGATTAGTCCTATATATAACAACCCAATGGTCGATCCGCGCTTAGTTCCGCGTAGCGCAACAAATTAGGCTACACAACTTAACACAAATTCCAACCACTTTTTTTATTCAGTGATGAAGAAGAAAAATGTACCTTTTTTGGCTAAGCACATGTTTACTATTGCTTAAATTATAATTTCAGCTGGTCAAACTAGTCAAACATGTTTTTTATTCACACATTTGATAGAACCCACAACTTACAATTCACTTTTTATCCACACATTTACCCACAACTTATAATATAAACACTTAAAAAATAATTTTAGCACTGCCAAACATATGCTAAGTCTGTCAAAAATTTATATTTTAAAACATATCAATTTATTAAGAGCTCCATTTAAATTTTCGCTTAAGGCCCCCCAAAACTCAAGATCGGCCATGTGCATTCGACAAGTTCTTAAAGAGGACATTTTATAGAAAGCTAGCTCAAATATGGTTTCCCTACGGAGCTGTTTATGTAATTTATTATTTGTGTTTTATTTTTAGTTTTGCTTTTTGATGACAATTAATTTCATTTATAACTTAAATAAATGGAAAAACAAATTGTGATTCTTTTATTTAATCTGATAATAATATTAACTCATTATTACCATTGACTATAAAATTATAGTTGACAATACTGTAATAGTTTTTAGCATATTCATGCTAAATAGAAATAACTAGGCATTTCTTCTATTCGGACTTTAATGGATTTTAAAATCCATCTAGTTTCAAGTTGTCCAACTTGAATTTTATTAGATTCTTTAGAACTCTAGGTATCCTCAATAATTCATGGATTTTTAGGATTTTGTTAATTGGAAGAATTTTAATAGATTTTAGTAGATTTCGAGCTAATAACGTTTTTATTTTTTATTTTAAATTCATATTCAAATTGTGCACAATGTTTGATCAAAGTAAAAGTTCACAAATACATGTTACGAACTGCATTGAAATAAGACAATTAGATTTATTATTTCATGACATAACAAAATTTACAACGTCAAACATTTCATGATACAAACTCTTTCCTCATTTAATCTACACAACATCCTTTTCTTTTCATGTTAACTATGCACTCAAAATGTCTCATTTATTCAATCCTACAAAAATTTGTAATTTGGACATCAAATTCCAAAAATATAATTAAAAAATTAAATGTTCTATTTCTGATATATTGGAATAACATGCACGTTAAATAACTTGTTTGTTTTCAAATAAAAACACATTATATTCATATAAATTTAATAACATCATGTTTGGCAGCTTAAATTATAATTTAAACTAGTCAAACATATTTTTTTATCCTCACATTTTGTAAGACTCACAACTTACTATTCATACTTATTATCCACACATTTGATAGGGTTTACAACTTAAAAACACTTAAAAAATAATTTCAGTACTCCCGAACATATGCTCAAGTTAAGATGTACAAAAAAGTAAATTTTAATATTTCAAATCTATGAGAATCCATAAAAATCTATAATATATAATTCTCGATGAATTTTTATTAATGTCAATTGATGATAAATATTTTCTCCTCCTCTAAGCGCGACGGCGACAGTAGTGGAGACTTGCAAAAAGTGGCGGAGCTTCTTTCACCCGTGTTTAATTCGGTGTGATAATTAGTATGTGATTAAAACTAGATATGCAAAATAACAATATGAAGTGTATGATAGTTGGTTTTACTTAGAGGGATCAACCTCTATTTATAGAGGTGATTGAGGGCTTCTGTCTTTAATGACAGACGTCCTTTCATCCCTCATTAATCAGAGTTAATGAGGAACATTAAGCTTCCCAAATGTCAGTGATAACTGTCATTCCATAGGTCATGGTATGACTGGTTTAATGACAATCAGTTTATTGTTGTCCACATATTATAAGCGAGCTATGAGACCATTGGAGAGGACGAGCTGGTAAGACAGATGTGCCAGAACGTGCCACCATTGGCGACAATATATAACAATTATTATCCTTTCTATCATCATAACCCCATCTACTTTTTGTAGACTATCGTCAATAGGAAGTATAAATAATCTACCGCACCTGCTCCTCTCTAACTTTTTTAATTTTCTATTGAGACGAATATTTATTTGTATATTGTGTGCTATAAATGCGTATAGCCCCAGTTAATATTGAGACGGTGAAGTAGTTCGAGTAGGGCGTGTGCCCACCCTAGGCATAGGTCTTCCCTTTCATTTTGTGTTCTCGTTCCATTTGAGTTTTGCTTATTTTGACTGAGGCTCATCGTCCCTTCTTTTAAACTGATGCTCATCGTCTTATTTTTTATTTTTTAAACTGAGGACTAAAATGACCAAAATCAAAAGTTGGAGGACCAAAAGAGAAGATTTGAAAAAGCTAAGCTGGGCGAATGCTCAGCACCATGATCTGTTAACTGAGAAGAAAAAGCTTGCCAAGGGCGATCGCCCATTGTAATTTTGGCAGCGTGATTTTTGTTTCCATTTTTTATTCGACTCTAATTAGGAAACTTTTTGGCACATGATTTTAATGATTTTTTGGGATTTTTTAGGGCACTATTATGGAACTATAAATATGAGTTATTAACTCATAATTTGAGAGCCGATTTAGAGCGGAATTTTGAGAGAGAAACAAGATACAAATCAAGAAACGAATATCAAGATTCAACCTTTCAAGAATTAAACGAAGATCAAATTCAATATTTTATCTTTTGAGTTTTCTTTATATCTGGGTGATGGCTTCTATGTTTTGTTTTTCTTTTTATTTTCTTCTTCTTAATATGTTAGGCTAAATTCTTTTAGTGCTAGGATCATGGTGAAACTTGTATCATGATCATTTAATTCTTTAAACCTAGTTTTTTATATTTAAGCATGTTTTTAATTCTGAATAATTGATATTGATTTCTCTTCATCTACAATTATGTGCGCAATGATTGTATGATTCTTGTGGCTTATTTTACCATCGAGAGATTAAAAATAGGTTAAACATAGTATCAATTGTCGTAGAGTCCGATGGGAGATAGAGATATACCGCTATGCTTTACGTGATCTCTAAGTATTCACAAATTCTAATACATTTGTGTATGTTCGCATCCGTCATAGAAATATAGTCGGATCACATATATGGATATGTTTAATTCTACTCGCGAGAGATTGTTAAACAAATTATGAATATTGATCTTTATAATTAAATCATGTTATCAAATTCAATAGTGCAAGTTAAAGGGAATTGATATAAGTGGATTCGGGATTCTAATACATTTTCTTTTCCTTATTAAATTTAATCTATTATTTAATTGAGTTATAATTAAGTCATTATTCTTAGTTTATATCTTAGTTTAAGACACTAAATTTCCAAAGTTAAGATTTGGTTAAGATTATTATAATTGAATTGAATTATCTAAATCCCTATGGGTATGATACTTGGACTCATAATCTACTTTATTACTTGTGCAATCCATACACATGCAGAATATTAAACACATAAAATTGCTGACAGCTATTGCGCTAGATCTATGAGATGCATTTGGTTCTATACATGGCCGCAATTTTGAAGAGGGGTGGGATTTCTCGGGACTGACTTTAGTACGGCTCATCGCCTTGATTTTAAACAGAGGCTCATCGCATTGTTTTTAATCTGAGATTTTTTAAACAGAGGCTCATCGCTTTTATTTTAAATATAGGCTCATCTCCTTATTTTTAAACAGAAGCTCATCGCCTTGATTTTTTAAACAGATGCTCATCGCATTGTTTTTAAATTGAGGCTCATTACCTTAATTTTAAACAGAGGCTCATTTCCTTATTTTTAAATTGAGGCTTATCACCTTGATTTTTTTAAAAAGAGGCTCATCGCCTTTATTTTTAGGCAGAGGCTCATCATCGCCTTGAATTTGAGACAGAAGCTCATCGCCTAGTTATTTTTTTTAGCAGGGGCTCATAGCCTTGATTTTTAGCAGCAGGGGCTCATCTCCTTGATTTCTTGCAGCAGGGACTCATCACCTTGATTTTTAGCAAATGTTCATCGCATATTTTATTTTTTAAATTTTTTTAGCAATTGCTCATTACCTTGGTTTCTAGCCGCAGGAGTTCATCTCCTTGATTTTTAGTAGATGCTCATCGTCTAGTTTTTTTTAGCAAGGGCTCATTGCCTTGATTTCTAGGAGCAGGGGCTCATCACTTTGATTTCTAGGAGCAGGGGTTCATTTAATTTCTAGTAGTAGGGGCTCATCGCCTTGATTTTTAGCAGAGGCATATCGCATAGATTTTATTTATTTATTTATTTGCAGTGGCTCATCACCTTGATTTCTAGCAGTAGGGGCTTATTACTTTGATTTCTTGCAGCAGGGCTCATCACCTTGATTTTTAGTAGAAGTTCATTGCCTAGTTATTTATTTATTTATTTATTTTTAGTAGGGGCTCATCACCTTAATTTTTAGCAGAAGCTCATTGCCTAGTTATTTATTTATTTATTTATTTTTTAGTAGGGGCTCATCACCTTAATTTTTAGCAGATGCTCATTGTCTTTTTTTTTTTTCCTTTTTAGCAGGGGCTCATCGCCTTGATTTCTAGGAGCATGGGTTCATCACCTTGATTTCTAACAGTAGGGGCTCATCACCTTTATTTTTACCAGAGACACATTGTCTTTTTTTTTTTTTTTTGCAAGGGCTCATCGCCTTGATTTCTAGAAGAAGGGGCTCATCACCTTGATTTCTTGTAGCAAGGGCTCATCACCTTGATTTTTAGCAGAGGCTCATCGCCTAGTTTTTTTTAGTAGGACTCATCACTTTGATTTTTAGCAAAGGCTCATCATTTAGTTTTTTTTTATCAGGAGCTCATCGCATTGATTTCTAGGAGCATGGGCTCATCACCTTGATTTTTAGCAGCAGGGCTCATCACCTTGATTTCTAGCTGTAGGGGCTCATTACCTTGATTTTTTTCAACTCATCATAATTTCTAATCGTTGTTCGAGGCCTAACACTGGTGTACCCATGACGATTGCTCCAATATTGGATTTGAGCTAGACGTTAATGAATAAATGTGGGGTGCAAATGATGGAGCCAAAAAACCTAGAGCCAGTAGCAGAATCACTATTGGCAGTGTTTTCATTGTTAGAAAGTTAGGAGTCTGGGATGGAGCACCTATCGGTGATGGTCCCATAGAGCCTCTGACTATGATGGTCTTACCGGTGGAAGACTAGGAGCCAAAGACGGATACCCTGGCGGTAATGGTCCTACCGGTGAAAGACCAAAAGCTTGGGCGATTGGGATGCCACTAAGTTTCGATTCTGGAGTTGAGCTGCCAAATTTGCCACATGTGCTTGCAATGCCGCTAGTTGAGCGGCAGGTACAAACTCTTGTTGTGGATGGTTAGTAGCGGTGTTGGACTCGGTGTCATCATCCCCGATGGAGCATGGGGACGATTACACTCTTTGCTCTTCTAGTTCAAGCCATGACTTTTTGTGTGAATTTCCAACAAACAGTGCTAAATGATGATAAGTATTTTCTCCTTCTCTGAGCGTAGCGGCGACAGTGATAGAGACCTGCAAAAAATGGTGGGACTTCTTTCCTCCATGTCCACTCCGATGTGATATTCAGTATGTGATTAAAACTAGATATGCAGAATAACAATATAGAGTATATGAGAGTTGTTTTTACATGGAGGGATCGATCTCTATTTATATGGGAGATTGGGAGAGTATATCTTTAATGAAGGTGCCCTTTTATCTTACTCATTAGTTGGAGTTAATGAAAGACGTTACAGCTTTCCAAACGTCAGTAGTAACTGTCATTCCATGGGGTCATGGGTATGACTGATTCAATGATAGTCGGTTTATTGTTGTCCACTTGTTAGAGACGAGCTATGAGGCCATCGAGGAGGACGTGCCACTATTGATAGACAACGTATGACAACTATCATTGTTTCTATCATCATCAATGATAATCCATAAATCTTAAAGATAAATCCACTAAAATTTGAGTTGAGACCTAGTAAAACACTTTTGAAATAGAAAGCTCTTTTAAAAATTAGTTTTAGAACACTAATTTAAAATATCTGACTTGTACTTCTCATTTTCTTATACTCAAAAGTGGAAGAGAATCTATTTCGGAACTACCATAAATCCTTAAGTTTTTTTTTCTCTTGGTACCACTCTACTCATTTGCAACATGAAAGTAGATAGTCTCTGTTGAACTTAATATTCACGTTCTTAAACGCAATTTTGTCTTGATCATTAGCGTTCATTAGTGTTTTGACGAAATTATCACTACATCCATGTCAAAAACATATTTTGACAATCATATAATCAAGTAATTGAAACATTCCAAACATTAATAATTTTGATTTGGAAAAAGAATGAATTTCTTCATAACATATAACAAAAATCTAGTAATGGATAAAGCATTAGTTAGAGAAACGACAATGTTACTATAATGAATAAGGATATGTATTGAAAGATGACTCCCCTTCCTTATCGAGATAGCGCTAAAAATCACGTGGAGGACTCCAACCCAAAAAGAGAAATGAGACCAGACCTTGTGGTTTTTCTAAGCATCCATCCTTTTGAGTTTTGTTCTGTATTGTGTCCAACTGAAAGATAGACTTGTTGTTTAGTTTTTAAAGAGACGTGGGTTAGTATCCAATTCCTAGTACTAGGGATAAGTAATTAGGCAAGGGGAGACTAATGACATATATTACAAATATGGGGATCAAAATTTGAACTACAAGAGACAAGTTTATTCTTAGACAGCACATCGAGCACTTGTTTCCCACTGTGACCAAGGCATGGTGGGACGGAGTTCATGGTACTTAAGTTGGATATGAGTAAAGCCTATGACTGGGGTAGAAATATAGTTTTCTTGCAATGGTTCTAGAATGTGTGGGATTCTCTAGGAGATGGGTTCCGTTGGTTCTTGAATGTGTTTATGTGGTTTTATTTCCATTGTGCATACATGGCAATATCCATGGGAGTGTGATCCTAGAACGTGGACTTTGGTAGGAATGTCCTCTGTTTTGATATTTATTCTTGTTATGTAAATAAGCTTTTTCAGTTCTTATTTAGAGAGCGAATAAAACTAATTGGTTAATGGAATGCGTGGGATCTCACTATGGACCAAGGGTTACTTACATATTATCTTTGCAGATAACTCAATCCTTTTTCCTAGAGCTATTGAGTAGGACAATATAACTATCCGAGAACTCCTAGGGATTTATTAGAGGCCGTCAAGCCAGAAAATTAATTTAGATAAGTAGATAATTTCTTTTAGCTTGGATGTGCATGTATTTGATAGAGCAATTGTTTAGGTTATATTGGTATAGAGTGATGTGTGACCATATGTTAGGTACTTGGGATTATTGACTATAGTGGGGCGAAATAAATTGTCTACCTATGCCACCATCTATAAAAAGTATAGAAGAAAGTAAAAGGATAGAAATGAGGTCTCTTTTCTGCTGGCAGTCGGGATCAAAGCAATATTACAGGCGATATCGACCTATCTTAGGAGTATACTTAGAGTCGCAACTCTTTTGTGTATTTATATCTGATCTTTTATATCTTTGGTGGGGCTTTAAAGATGGTGAGCAAAAAATGGCATGGATTGATAAGTGTAATTTGTACACTTATATTGACTCTTTAATGAAGAGTTTTTGTGTATTTTTAAGTATTTTATAGTCAATATCTATTGAGTTTTTATTCATTTTTGTGATTGTAGGACAAAATCTCCGAACTCAAGTCACATTGGTGAAATCAACGAGTAAATGAGAAGAAATTGAGTTTTTGAAGTGAATAAGCTCAAACATTGAAAGATGAGAAAGAAGATAAAATTAATAGATTTAAGGTGTGTTACAGTGACAATGAAGAGTTGAAGTGAATGATCAAACACTCGAAAGTCGAAGAATAAGCGAATTGAGAAATCACAACCGAAATGTGTGGAAAAATTAGAGCACAACCTTTGGTACAACATATCTATAAGACAAATGATATACCATTAGAAAGATAATTTAATTATGGTTCCAATTAATTTTACGGATTGCAATTTGGAGTTTTCTACAAGAAGTTATGGTTGTTTGAAAATCAGTCGCAGGCGGACAAAACTCTGTCCGCTCAAGCGGACCATTAGCCAAAAAATGGCTGTTTCTGTCCGCTCGAGCGGACCGTGCAGCGGCCAAACCCTTATTTGAGTTAGAATTCTATTTTTGGCATGTTTTTTTAGATTTAGGACACGAAATTCAACTTTAATTGGACCCATATAAATAAGAGAACTCTTATAATGATTTGGGAGTGGAAAAAATAAACCTTAGAGAAAAAGAAGAACGAAAACACAAGTTTTGTGACGGAATTTTTTCATCCAAATATTTGTTAGCAAAAAAGAAAGCAAGGAAGAAGTGGAGATTTGTGGGGTATCTCTATTGAAGACTTTCAACCGGGTTAAACCCAGATTTTCATCCTTCTTCTTGTAATTCAATAATTCGAGTGATAAATTCTATATTTAAATCTCGTTTTTGTAATCGAAGAATGGTAGGCTAATTTCTTTATACTTTGGATGAAGATGTAAACTTTTAATGTTCTTTTATTTTATGAATTTCCTTTCTTATTTCCTATTTATGTTATTTTGATTTATGCCATGAATTGAAGGTCCGTTTAAATGATTGATCACTGTTTGAGCATGTTTGTAATTTATTTTCGTTTTCGAAAGGTTCAAAATAGATTAGCTTATTATGGTTTTAAATAATAAGTCCTATATAAATTAAGAATAATTTTCTATACTTGGTGCAATTAAATTAGATAACCTTGATATTGAAAGGGTTTTTGTATATTCGAAATCAAAATAAGAATATTTTGAGACGTATATGAAAATAGGTTTAATTCTATTCGAAAGAGATTATTAGATAATTTAAGATTATCGATTGTCAATTTAAGCATAAACTGGATTGGAAAGTGTGAATTTGGAGATTAAAATGAATATAAAGGGTGGAGCCGGATTCCTTGCATAATTTGTTTATCTGTGTTTTTACTCAAAATTACTAAGCAACTTTCATTCATTGAGCCAAATTAGTCTAGTTTTATAGAAAATCACAACTTCTAAAAATCTATTGTGTTTATTCAAATTAAATTAGAATTGATTTAATTTAAGTAAATAGAAATCATAGTCATCGTGGGAATGATACTATTTTACTCACTTTTACTATTACTTGTCAAAGATCCCGTACGCTTGCGGGATTTCATCGAACATGGATCAATTGGCATTTGCCTCCCAACATGCTTTGGTGGTCTTGGCTACCGAAATCTTGAACTTTTCAACCTGGCATTAGTGGTAAAGCAAGCTAGGTGCTTGGTCAATGATAACAACTCATTGGCAGCGTGCATATTTAAAGGAAAATACCATATTAATTGTGTTTTTATCTCGAGTTGTGACAAATTTGGCTCTTCATTTATCTTAAATAGCATTTTATAGTGGTGTGGACATTGCAAAAATGGTTCAGGTGTTGTTTAGGCAATGACAATTCTATTAGTACCTATGAGGACAAATGGCTCCTTATGCCTATCTCATTTAAGCCATTCGCACTTTGTGGTGATACTCGAACATGTTATTGATCTAATTGCTAAGCCGAAAGTGTGGAATAAGGAGTTGATTGATGCAATTCATTTTCCATAGATACAAAAGTGAATCTAGCATATACCCCTAAAGCCTACACTTGCATCTTGACCAAATAATTTGGCACTACAACAAAAAAGAAACATGTACTAGGTATTGTCGAGAGACTGATGTAGGGTTCAAGCAGCAATGGAGCGATGGATGGTGTAAATGAGTGTGGAAGTTGAATATTCTTCGATAGATTTGTATATTTTTTATGGCGTATTTGTCACAATGCCATCTCCACTATGGATAATTTGATTCGACAAGTTGGGTGCACTAACAAGCGCGTACACTAGTGGTGTAGAAACCATTATTGATGTTCTCTTTTGCTGTCAGACTGCAAAACGAATGTAGAACTTGTTGGGATTTTGGGTAGCAATCAAGCTGATTGTAGGAATAAACATCGTCGAGGCATCGACGATGCACTTTTGTAGCTGGATTTGCTATGACTTTGCAATGTTTGGCTAGGTGACGTGGATATTATAGAGTAATCGCAACATCATTGTTGCTAAGGCACATTCACTACACGAAGAATTCATTCGCTCGTACGAGTCTCCACTAATTAGGCATCTCCACGACACCATCAGCTTGTCATTGGAGTGCGCCTACACTTGGTGATCTGAAATTGAACACCGATGCTGCTATCTGCGAGGAAGAGAGCCATGTCCGAGTTGGAGCTATGATCCAGGACCATAATGGGGTTGTCATCTGGCTTTGTTCTACACATATTGAAGGCAGATTTTCATTGGAGGACGTAGAGACACTTGCGTTGATAGAATGGGTGTTGTTGGCCCAACTAATTGGGGTTAAAGCATCTTTAATGCAACTGTGGATTGCACTAAAAAGTGTACCACATCGTCCAAAAATTACTTACATGACAAGAAAAAAGTAGAAGATATTTAACACACAGTCCACATTTAGACAATGTACTAGACATCCTCAATTTATATTTTTTTATAATTTATGTTCATCACAATGTGTACTAAGCCTCTTTAATTTAATTTTTTATAATTTATCTCCCATTTAGAATGTGTGTTAATCATCATTTATTTAATTTTTCATAGTTCATTTAGCACTATATCTTGTACTTGTGGACCACAATTTTTTAATTCACAATCCTAGTGGAGATGATTTTTTCTCTATCTTTTTTTTTTTTTTGGTCATATGTACAATATTCTACATTGTTATATTGGAGATGTTCTTAGCATTGCCATTGTGGAGTGTGGCACACTTTGAGTTGTTTAGTGTATTAATTTTTTGATTTTAGTCTAGTTTCCAATGGTTCACTTTATTTTGGTATTGTATCTTATTTTAAAGTTGTAAATTTTGAAACTTGTCGCTTTGTTTGAAGAAATAAAATAATGAGATCCACACGTTTGTTATTTTGGTTACGAGAGAGACGATCTTAAACTACTTGACTAACTATATTTCTATTTTTCTCTTTGCACGCCGCGCATTTTGAATTATTGTAATAATGTGGTTATGTGGATGTGAAAAAAAGTAAAATTATTTTCATTATCTATTTAGTTGGGATGTCATTTAAAAAAGTTCCTCAATAATAACATGTTTGGCTATATTTAAATTATAATTTAAATTAATCAAATTAGTCAAATACATTTTTATCTGTATATTTTGTACAATTCACTATTTATTACAAATTTATTATTCATATATTTAAAATCCACTGGTCAAACATATGCTCATAGTTCAATAGATCCTTCACATGCACAGCGCGTGCAAATCCAGCTTTGTCCGAATTCCTAAATCACCCTTCTCCGTCAAAGCACAAAGCAAAAACAATGGGCATATTCCATGGCCATTTTGGGTACCCCCACAAACCCTAAACCTTCTCTCACAAATACTCTACAGTCTACACCCTACACGTTGCCCACTCTCTCACTACATCAGAGTACACGGCTTCTTCTCTCTCTAAAGGTAACCTATTCGTCTTTATGATCCGTTTTTTCCTTCAAAATTTTTAAGGGCTTTGTTTTGGTATTGCTCATGTGTTGAATTTTCGTTTTCTTTGTTGAAGAGTGAACAATTGCTGCAGTGAAGCCATGGCTCTGGTGAGTGCTTCTTTTTTCATGGGGTTTTTTTGTCTATGATTCGTTATTAGTTTATGAGCATGTAATTTGTGGTGGGTTGTTTCAAGATTTAGTCTTTTGCTAATTTCTGTACCTGGGTGTTTTCAATATTTTTGTTCTGAAGATTGTATTTGAAAGATAGATTTATTTTTAAGATATTGACTGTGCCAAGTTCTGACTAAGTTGGTTGGATTGTGTGGGAAGTTTTAATTTAAGTTGAAGTTTTAATACTTATGTGTTTATCATGTTAAAAATGAATCAGGACATTTGTGATTGAGGGATAGAAATTAAGATATAATATCTGTACATTATGGATCCATTGGCTGAAATCTTGGATCTTTCATCCTTTTTACGCCAACAAAACATTTTCTTTGGCTCTTTTGTTTTTCCAGTTTTCCGAGTGTCGTCGCACATAGCCTCTGTTTATGTACATAACTTGTTTTCACCTCATTCAATGGGAAGTTAAATTTTGTAATTTATAATGGCTAAGACTTTTTAAATGCCAAATTCTTCTGTTTATTGTCTCTTTTCTTGTGGGCCGCGATGGCTAAAAGGCGAGTCAAACATGATGAATCAGAAAAGAGCCTAACTTATAAAATTTAAGTTGCAAATGTCTTTTTATAAAGAAAGACTTGGATAACCTTTGGTAAGGTAACATGGTCAGTTAACAGATTATTAACAGATCGTTGATTAATTAACCGACCAAATCTTAATAGACCATGATTCTTTTAAGGCTAATTTACACCTATTAAACTGGTTTTTCAATTAATCTACTTAAAATGGACTCAAATTTACATAAATTTAAAGCAAAATTCATAATTTACTAAAAAAATTCAGGTCGATTGTCGGACACGTTCGGACACCGACACGTATCGGACACTTTTGTCGAATATTTGTTTAGAGTTTAGAAAAAATAGATCAATCTTTATGGGCGGTCAAAATTTTAAATAGGCTAATTATGTGTTTGTTAATGTTAAAATGGTAAAATCATGTTTTAATATTGTTTTTATGCAATAAGTATATAAATTTTTATTTTCTTTAGGCTATGAAGTAAAAAAAATTAAATTAAAAAATTTAATCGACGTATTGGCGGCGTGTCGGTGTCATACTTTTTTCTAAAATCGCGTGTCGACGTATCCGACACGTGTCGCGTGTCGGATCTGACACGCCAGATCCATCGGTGCATCATAGATAATTTATAATCAAATGTATACATAATTTTATAATTTATACCATAAAATTTACAATTTGTATGATAATTTTTTTTTTAAAAAAAGAAATAACTACATATTTTGTAAGAATTTAGACGTGTTACATTCTAACTTTGAAATAGAATTTCTTACACTTGTTTGAACTTGTTTTGAGATTGATAAAATGTTAATTTCTTTGCAAAATAGTGAAATTTGAAAGGGAAATTTTGAAATGTGCCCAAAATTAAAGAGTGGATTGGAAATAAGATAATTTTTATAACATTTACAAATATATCCCTTTTTAGATGTAAAGTTTTAAATCTACTATTTTGTAAAAATAACTAATTTTTTGTGTGGTTAAGATTTAATGATAGTTGATAGTCATACAATAATTTCTATGGAAGCTATCAGTCAAATATTTTTATATCAAAAAATATATTGACAAAAAATTATGTCGACATCGACAATATTTAGTCGACATCAACCAAATAATGTCAATGTCGGCAATTTTGTTGTTGATGATATCGACAAAATAGACACAATAAAATGTACACTAAATTAATACTCTTTTTATATCACCTATTTTGTCGGTGTCAAAATAGAAACCAATTTGTTCCCCATTTTGTTGATATTGACAAAATGGGCCAAATCAAAATTGGTTCCCATTTGTCTTTTTTTTTACCAAATGTAATCAATTTCATTCTCCAACAACAAAATACAACAAAATATAACAGCAAATTATATCGAAAAAATTTGTAAATTAAACTCAATCTCTAATACAATTCGCTAATATACAAATATTGAAAAAAAATTACCCAACAACGTAAAATATATCGACAAAAAAAAAAATAGAGAAAGTATATCAAATTTAAGTTTGATGTAATTTTCTCAATTTTTAATAGCTTATAACTAATTTTTAATAGCTTATAACTAATTTCAAAATTTTCAAATCTGCGACTTTTTAAATGGCTCAAAAACCAGTAAAAGATCTGACAATATATTTGAATTTGGGATAAGAACGAGAGAATCCAGCCATAAAAATAACAAAGGGGAGGAGAAAATGGAGGTTATAGCGCGCAACGGTGGAGGAAGTGAAGAGAGAGAGTGTTTAAGTTAGATAGATAAAGAGTAAGTTTGGGAAGACAAGAAAATGGATATAATAGATATTCAGTTCTTAATCTAGGGATAATTTTGTCCATTTTTTTTTTTTTTTTATATTTGGTCAATTCATCAAATGCTATAAAAAATGGGCATATTTCAAGTACACTTTTAGATTTAGGTAGTTTGTCCAATTCCCTCAATTTGAAAACCTCTATTTTTTGACAGAAGCGTACAAGTAACTGAGATGAATTTGAAATCATTTGAAATGAAACAAGTGGGGAAGAAAACAAGTGGGGAAGAAAAGGCAGGATATGTTCGATAATTTGCTGTAAAAATGGGTCAACGGCTATTCACATAAATTGGTCGGGTTACCCGGTCATTTACCACTATTCTCACTTTCTTGTGACTTGTGAGATATTGGACTGGATTTGTCTCTGGTTTGCATGTTTCTCTAGCATATGTCAAGATATTAACATATATCCTTGTATGATGTTATTCAATTCAGCTTCTTTATCTTGTCTGTTCTTCTATTCAGATTTTGCACGCCCCTAGTTCAAACAAAAATGCCTTAAAGGCACTCATTGCAGCGGAATACAGTGGTGTTAAAGTTGAGCTGGCAAAGAATTTTGAGTTGGGTGTATCAAATAAGACTCCTGAGTTTCTAAAGATGAATCCTATTGGAAAGGTAAATGATAATACTGTGTCTTAAAATGGGCTGTGTTACTTCTTTTCCCAATCTTCTAGTTTTCTTGCTGTAGGTTCCTGTTCTTGAAACCCCAGATGGCCCTATCTTCGAAAGTAATGCTATTGCACGCTATGGTAAGATCAATCTGATATTCTATGTCTAAACTCTGGAATGTGTCAGAGTTTGTTTTCTCATATTTATTACTTCAATTATGCAGTGACACGGTTGCTGCCTGAGAACCCCTTGTATGGCACCTCCCTGTTTGATTACGTAAGCATCAAGGCTATAGTTTTTGATGGAATAATAGATATCTGGTTTTATTGTTTTCAATGACATCTATGATTGTCTTTGAAGATGTACACTTGTGTTGAATTATATTCTCTTATCCTGCTGCATTGGTCCATTGATTTTGACAGGCCCTCATTGATCAATGGATTGACTTTTCTGCTACAGAGATTTATGTGAGTATAGGGCGTTGGTTGTACCCACGAATTGGTATTGCTCAATATCTTCCTCCGGTATGTCAATCTTTTAATGTTTATTCGCACTTGTATAAATGTTTGGTAGTTCATTACCACCTGAAATCATAATGATTATAACTCTCTCATTTCTTTTATTGTTTGCGAAGGCTGAGGAGGCTGCAATTTCTTCATTGAAGAGATCTCTTGGAGCTTTGAATACCCATCTTGCCTCTAACACTTACTTGGTTGGACACGGGGTTACTCTGGCTGACATCATTATGACATGCAACCTGTGTAATGGGTTCAAGCGTATTATGACCAAGAGCTTTACCTCGGAATTCCCACATGTCGAGAGATACTTCTGGACCATGGTTAATCAGCCAATAATTCACAAATTGTTGGGTGATGTGAAACAAGCTGACTCTGTTTTACCTGTTCCATCCAAGAAGCCTACGCAGGCTAAAGAACCTGCAAAACCCAAGCCAAAGGATGAACCCAAGAAAGAGGCTAAAAGGAAGAAGTGAAGCCCAAAGAAGTAGAAGAGGAAGAAGAAGCACCTAAGCCAAAGGCAAAGAATCCTTTGGATCTTTTGCCTCCAAGTAAGATGATACTGGATGAATGGAAGAGACTTTATTCCAACACTAAGGCCAACTTCCGTGAGGTTGCCGTTAAGGGTAATTATTTCTTACACTTTGCTTTTTCAGGAAGAGACTATTTATTTGACTTCACATGTATGTTCATTTGATTTTTGAGGAATTGCCTCAGTTTATACATTTTACTCTCTTACTCCCTCAGTCTCGCCATTGACCTTGTGGCAGAAGTATGATGTTGGTTAACATTGAGATTATTTTAGTTTCTGATTACCAACATGATAAACAATTTTGGCAAAAGCTCAATTATGGAATCCACAGTGATCTGTGCTAACAGGTAAATGGTAAAAGGAATTGGGGATTGAAAAATAACCTTCTATTATTTTCATATACATATTTAAGGGGAAATTTCTACACTTGCTGCTTGGATAACTCAAAATGATTATGAGTATTAAATGTTTAGATTGTTCATGTAATATTCCCTGGCGTGTTTTTGTCTTGTTTCGATACACTATGGGAATGGGTAGATTATTTTTGTGCTTGCTTATAATGCTCATGGTTTCCTTTAATTCCCAGGATTTTGGGACATGTATGATCCCGAGGGATACTCTCTTTGGTTCTGCGACTACAAGTACAATGATGAAAACAGTGTCTCATTTGTGACTTTGAACAAGGTGAGCGGTTTTCTGCAGCGAATGGATCTGGTGCGCAAATACGCCTTTGGGAAAATGTTAGTGATTGGTTCTGAACCTCCCTTCAAGGTGAAGGGATTGTGGCTTTTCCGTGGGAATGAAATTCCTCAATTTGTTCTTGATGAATGTTATGACATGGAACTTTATGAGTGGACCAAGGTGGATATCAGTGATGAAGCTCAAAAGGAGCGTGTTAGCCAAATGATTGAAGATGCTGAGCCTTTTGAGGGCGAGGCTCTGTTGGATGCCAAGTGCTTTAAGTGAAGAAACAATAGCTTGCGTTCCAAGAGGTTCCTTGTAGTTAGTTTGAGGTTTCGGTCTACCTTAATTTTGTCTCTGCAAATTCTACATTATCCTTCTCTTTGATCCAACACAAACATCTTCTCGTATCAGAACTTTTTTGTTTTCAGTTGTAGAATGTTTTTAAAATTTAAAATATCTAAGTTCAACTTGTGTAGTATGAAATGCCATAGTGTAGTTGATGAAGAAAACTACATTAGAAGGGTTTGATTAGCTTCAGTCTGTCTTGAATAAGAGTCTTTTCGAACGTAAATTTTGGAAGAGAAGTAGATGTATCTTAGGCAATGGCAACACTGCCATGTAACTTGATGATATATGACAATATCATGCATAGATTTGCACTTTTGTCTTCTTTTTAAATACTGTTGAGTACTATGTGATTCATTCTCTCGAACATCCATATAACTTTGTCGAATTGTCTAGATAAACTCGAGCTTCTCTCCATGGTGAGTGCTGTTTACAATTGCTTTTATTAGCCTTTTGCAACCATGTTGAGAAAGAACTATTGGTGCTTCTAAAATTGAGAATTATGTTTTACCATTTTCCTTTCACAAGGTAAGTTTACTTTCTTTATTCATTTGTTTTAAATTATAGCCTATTTTTCTTGTTGAGACTATAATTGATTTTTTAATTTCTTAATACGTTATTATTTAAATATAATGTAAATTATATTAATTATGTTTTTTTTAATCTATGTAAAAATAAAAGTAAGATTATCTTTATGTGATAGAAGTTTAACCATAAAACTTAAAAATCTCGAACACATTTGACAGCCAAAGATTTGGGTGCACACTATTCGAAGTGCTTGGTTGGTAATTTTTATAAATATTAAAATGGTTGTTGAAGTAATTTTTTATTTTTATTTTTATTTTATTATGGTAGTAATCACTCAAATTTTTAATGGTTAATAATAATATTCATACGGGTGGAAACGTTAACCTAAAACCTACGTGTAACTGTTAATTGTCAACATAGATATAAAGTCATCTTCAATTCATATCTTCAAAGTTCATTAAATTGGTGCAATTTTTACATCCAAATAGTGTAATTTTCATACCAAATCTATGTTATCTCCACCCCATTATTTTAAATTTTGCACCAAATCAACATTGTTTATTCTCATCTCTTTATATTTTTAATTTTCAACAATTAATTTATTTCAAAAATTATTTAATTATATATTGTATTTATATTAAATTTATAAATTTTAAATTACATTTATTTACCTAAATTATTACATTCATTAAAAAATAAAAAAAAATAAAAAAACTCAATATCACAATGTTATTTTAACATATTCTATAGTTATTTATTACTTATAATACTATTTATTATGTTAATAAAAATAATAATCAAATTAAAAGAAACATAAATCACTTTATATCACTAAAATAATAAAATGATAATCAACAAAAATATAGGAGAAAAAACATTTTTTTTTTTTTTTTTGGGGGGGGGTGGGAATGAAATTAGAGAATTGGGGTGACAAATAAAGGAGACAAAATAGGGGATAACATAAATGGTCAAATTTAACAAAGATTTTATCGCTAAATGATACTATTCCCTCCGTCCCAATTATATAGGCCTATTTTTTAGGATTAAAATGGTATGGGAAAATAAAAATACAAATAATTTTCCTATCTTACCCTTATTTAATAAATTTTACTTGTAAAAATAATGTTAATGAAAAATTTATTTGCATGAAAACTAGCAACCAAATACCCACTATTATTGAGAGAGAGTCAATTTTTATTGTTTTCATTTTCCAAAAGACATGGGGATGCCATTAGTTTAATTGGTAATGTAATAATTTCAAATTTCAAATTTCAAATTTAAATTGGATATATCTATGCAAATTAAATAAAGTTAGAATAGTAAAAGAATAAAATTTTACTATTTTAATATAAAAATATTTATATATAAACCTATATATTTGGGACGGAGGAGAGGAATATTTGATAATAAGTAGCACTTAACAATAACACAAAAGATTTAATGTTACCTTTTCAATATTTGATCGACAATTTTAAATTTTTTAACAAAGTTGACTCTGTATTTGAAACCATATTTCGTCCCCATTCATTGCTGTCACCCTTCGAAACTAAGCAACTCAACGTGAATGTGAATGTATTTGGCGCCGACACTCTCGCTTTTCATCAGACACTGTCTGCTGACGGAGCTGCTGACGAAACTAGCACAACCTCCGTCATTATTGGGCTATGCAATTTGCAATTCAAACTCCACTTTTTCCTCTATATAAATACTGTAAGTCCTGAACTTTTTGCCCATTTAAATTGATTGGGTTTTATACTTCCAAAAATGGGAAATAAATCAGACGAAAGACCAGAAAACGAGCAAATCCCACTGCTCACACCTTACAAAATGGGAAAGTTTCAGCTGTCTCACAGGTATTTACAGTTCGTCACCACCACCTCTTAGTTCATTGTGGATTTTTTATGTTGAATAGTATAATATTTTGAAGAGCAGTTATGAATTTTTCAAGAATCGGTTGCTGTAATGAAATCACACTTGGGCTTCTTGTTTCTGTTTATTGAGATTTTAGAATTTGAATTTTGAATACATATATTTCTCGAACAAGTGTGTTAAATTTAGTTGACATTTGTATAATTTGGGCATCAATGAATAAATTGACGTGTTTTCTTGGATTTACAGTAAATTAGTCACTGAAGCATACTCTCTTTAATCCGAGTTTGCTGCCATTTTCGTATATTCTGAAACTCGATAAATTGATTATTTTGTGAATGTGCTTGCCAGGAATTCACTTTCTATGGCCCTCATTGGAGTAACTATTCTTTGAGCCTGGAGGATTTGTGCCTCATTACTGCCATAAATTTGCTAGAGTTTCTTGAACTTTTGTAGAAATGTTTATTTGATTGCATTTTGAAAATAAAGGACCTTATTTTGTGGGCTAATGTAAAATTTTCATAAAGACAAGAAGACTTCTATGTAAACTCTGAGCATTGAACAATTCCGAGGGGCCATTAAGATTATTGTAAAGAGATTGTTGCGATTGTATCTTATATAAATCTCGGGTCAGGAGTCTGGTCTAGAATAGAACTGGCCCTACATGAAGGAACTTGTTGTACTTATAATTAATCCTCAAAGTTACTCTTGTTATAAATTGAACTATATGTCAAGGGGAATGTAAATGACCAAGGGCAAAAATGAGACTATTATCAGATATCTATTGAAGGTGTTTTAGACTTATTACTAGGTGTAGATCTCCGCACTAGACACTTGCTGCCAAAGTTTAACCAGGATTTCCATCTTCTAAGTTTCTAGCACGTGACTCGATTTGGTTATACAAGTATTTTAAACTTGTTTGTTAGAATTTCAAGTAGATTTTGTAATACTTTAGTTATAAAAGAAGTTAAGGTAAGCTTTTTGACAACCCAGTTAATAAGAAGGAAGGTGCTCAGGCGTGCAAGCTCTTCTTGGTTCTCTTGCTTTATATTGTAGAAAGAGTGGGGGGAAAGGGTTTCTTCAAGTTCCGCTTGCTACTTTTCAGTTTCAGAGGAGAAGGTGCTTGCATACTTTTTTGAAAATTTACCGAGGCATGACCTGCCTATCGAGTATTGGTTGTCTCATTTCATGTTTACACGTGTGTGTCTTCGTTTATTTAAGTAAAATATCACTTTCTCTGAACACAAAACATTTCTTCACAACTGGAGAAAATGAGTTGTTGATGTTTTCTTCAGTTGCAAGAAACTGAGGTACTAGCTTTATGCAATAATGTTATACGTTATGTGGAGCATAAAACTTTATTCACAGTTCTTCCAACGGTTATAGTATTGTTGGTTTAATGACCTCACATTATACAATGAGATGGCATTATTAATTTAGAATCCAATTTGAAGAAAAATTAGTTCCCTAAAAATTTATACCTACTTCTTTATTGCTTGTATAGAATTTTTCCGGAGAACGGTTCTCTGACCTATTTCCTTTATTTTATACAGAATTGTTTTGGCACCCCTTACAAGACAGAGATCCTACAATAATGTTCCTCAGCCACATGCTATCTTGTATTACTCTCAGAGGACAAGTGAAGGCGGATTTCTCTTATCGGAAGCCACTGGAGTTTCTGATACTTCCCAAGGGTAATACACTCTTTGAGTACTCAATCAAGTTTTTCAAGTTGTGTAAATATTAAGAATGATAAATACAACATTACTGTTCTTTTTCAAGAAAATGTCTCCCTCATTACACACTTTCTTCTTTATTGAAGCTATCCTTATACACCAGGAATATGGACAAAAGAACAAGTGGAGGCATGGAAACCCACTGTGGATGCAGTTCATGCAAAAGGTGGTATCTTCTTTTGCCAGATTTGGCACACAGGGAGGGTTTCGAGTACAGGTAACTCTTGGATTTGTCTTCTCTTTCGGGTCTTTGGTCAATCACCTTTTCACTTTAACATCCATCTTCTGTTTTAACTGGCAAGAGTGCTCGGTTTTTATCATCCATACTTGATCTTTTTATCAAGAATATAATCTGACCTGAAAGAAGATACTAAACCTTATTTATTGAATATTGAGGTCTAGACTTTTCCTCACTCTAAACCTGCTTAACAAACTGCCTTACAGAGTTTCAACCCAACGGGCAGGCTCCAGTATCTTGTACAGACAAGGGATTAGCTCCACAAGTTCGAGCTAATGGAGTTGATGTTGCACGGTTTTCACCTCCACGACGGCTAAGGACGGATGAAATTCCTCAAATTGTCGATGATTTCAGGCTCGCTGGAAGAAATGCTATAGAAGCTGGTAAAATTTTGTTGTTTGATTTATAATTTGGTTAAAAGAATAATTCTTGGTTAAGAAGTAAGATATTGGTAGGTTTGTTATTACTTAAAATATGTAAAACATGATGCTACTGATTTATTTCATGACCATGTGCTGAGTTAAAAAAGAAAGTAGAGGTAGGAAAAGATAACAAGATAAAGGAAACATAACAAGAAAGAATAAAAGCAAACGCGTTCATGATATGTGAAAAGGAATATCAAAGCAGTAGTTAGGTTAAAGGCTGTACATTAGTCTCAATGGAACATGATGTAAAACATGTAAAACATGATGCCTACTAATTTAGGTTAAAAGCCATGCATTAGTCTCAATGGAACCCGAGATAAAAGTTTCCGCTAATGCATCACTAGGGTGATTATTTATCGTCCATTCGCCCTGTCATTAGTTCCTTAGAATGTCAAATGTGGATATGGGTAATGTTTTGAAGTTAATTATATATAATATCTGGACTTCAAATCTATATACTGTTAACTTATATACTGTTAACTTATATTTCTTCAATGCTCATCATGTGCTAACATTTTATTACTTACTTGATTGACTGCTATATTGTTTTCAACCCATAGGTTTTGACGGGGTCGAGATCCATGGGGCGCATGGTTATTTGATCGACCAATTTTTCAAAGATCAAGTCAATGACCGAACAGATCAATATGGAGGCTCTCTGGAGAACCGTTGTCGATTTGCTCTGGAAATAGTGGAAGCTGTTACTAAAGAAGTAGGAGCTTACAGAGTGGGGATTCGACTTTCTCCCTTTGCGAATTTCATGGAAGCTGCAGACTCGAACCCGAAAGCTCTTGGACTTTATATGGCTGAAGCCTTGAATAAATTCGGACTTCTATACTGCCACATGGTCGAGCCGAGGATGAGAACTGTTCTCGAGAAAACGGAATGTACCCATAGCCTTCTACCCATGAGAAAGGCATTTAAAGGTACGTTCGTCGCTGCCGGGGGTTATGATAGGGAAGACGGTAACAAAGCCTTGGCAGAAAACCGCGCAGATCTTATTGCCTATGGTCGTTTCTTCTTGGCAAATCCCGATTTACCAAAGAGATTCGCATTGAATGCTCCCCTCAACCCTTATAACAGGGCTACATTTTATGTACCAGATTCTGTTACGGGCTATACTGACTACCCATTTCTTGAAGAAAATATGTGATTTCAGGGGTGGGTACCTTGAACTTTAAATGTCAATTAAAACTTTCCATTTTCTGCAAGAACAATTTCACATGTAACAGATATTTGATTACTTATTATGATTTTTGCAACATCTTTTGTTGCTGTTCTTTATCTTGGTGCATTGGTTTTCATACATATGTGAGTTCTACAAGCATACAAGCTCAAGGAGCCTTGGGCATCATTGGCAATATTGAACAAAATTAGACATTGTAATGGCATCGAACCATCTTACCAAACATGTGAGGTACTACGTTCATTATGCCAGTAGATAAAGGGATCTTCTACACAAGTTAAATAGAAGGTGGAATATTAAAACACTGTGGAATAAAGGTAAATTTAAGTCACTTTTCTTAAGTGAAAAGGCTAGTTTTAAAATAAATATATTTTTATTAGTGAATTACTTATTTTGGTAAGGTAAAAATTATTAAGCGTAAGATCTCATGTTGAATAAAGATGAAATTAATATACAACATATGAACATATAAGGGTTTGTGTTCCTCTTTTTAACGAAGTTGATTTTTTAAGATGGAATTTCAGGTTTTAATATAGTATCAGAGTTCATTAAGTTCAAACGAATATTCGAATTTCAAAATTGGTGTGCTCAAATAAGCTACGATCTTGCGAGTGTCATCGTTATTAACCATTATACAAATTTTGAACTATCCTTCTTAATAAGTTTGATATTTGAAAATAGAATTCAAGATTTAATAAAAATTATTATTAAAGTAGCTTGTGGTCATTGTTATTGTTACTAGAAAAAAAGACAAATGATAGGAAATCATGTACTTAGAAAAAGATTGAGTTGTCAATCACGAAAAGACATTCCATGTTAAAGCAAAAGGGTGAACAAACTTGAGGAATCTATCTACATATGTGGTGGCAATTCCTCCATGCATGAAATATTCATAAGTAATTTTGAGATAAGTATTTTCTGGTCATCTTTCATATGATCCTAATTGGTGGATTCCCATGTGGATTAATTAAAACATCCTAAGCATTTTTGATTAACCTTAAAAGTTCACTTATAAATAAATAAGTAATTTTAGATAATATTTTTTATTAATCAAAATTGAAAATACAATGAATATAAAAGAAAATATAGTGTATATGGTCCCTAACATTTGCTTTTAGTATAAAAATAGTTACTAACTTTTGTTTTTTGGCACGAACGTTCTTAACCTATGTGTTTTGGTGTGCAATTGATCATTATTTGATAAAAAGACCAATATGTCCTTAGTTTTAATAAAGAAAATTTCAATTAAATTTCTAATCTTTGCAAAAGGTGCAAATGAGTCTAGTGCCTTTATTTTTATATAAAGTTAAAAGAAACTAATGAGTTTTTTTTTTTTTGAATTAAGACTTTATTGATCAAATTGATAATAAACGTAAATTATTTTAAATATTTTACAAACTTATGAAATAACTAAAATTTAAACTCATAATCATTAATAAACATGTCAAATTTTGTTGTTGATGATATCGATAAAATAGACACAAATAAAATGGACACTAAATTAATAATATTTTTATATCGCCCATTTTGTCGATGTCAAAATGGAAACCATTTTTGTTTGGCCCATTTTGTTGATATCAACAAAATGGGCCAAACCAAAATTGGTTCCTATTTGTACATCGACAAATGGGAGCCCATTTTGTTGATAACTTTTGTCGATGATATCGATAAAATGATCGTCTATTTTGTTAACAAAGAGACGAGTTTTGTACTTTTTTGGACTTGTTTTGATCAAATTTAACCAATTTTATTCTCCAACAACAAAATATATAGCAAATTATATTGAAAAAATTTGTAAATTAAACTCAATATCTAATACAATCTACTAATATTCAAATATCGAAAAAAATTACCCAACAACATAAAATATATTGAGAAAAAAAAATAGAGATAAAGTATATCAAATTTAAGTTTCATGTAATTTATATAAAAAATACACTAATTTTTTCAATTTTTAATAACTTATATAACTGATTTCAAAATTTTCAAATCGGTCGACTTCTTCAAATTGCTCAAAAATCAGTAACAGATCTGATAATATAGTTGAATTTGGGATAAGAATAAGAGAATTCGACCACGAAAATAACGAAGGGAGTAGAAAATGGAGGTTATGGCAGCGGCAACCATGGAGGAAGTGAAGAGAAAGAGTGTGTTTAAGTTAGATAGATAAAGAGTAAGCTTGAGAAGATAAGAAAATGTATATAATAGATATTCAGTTTGTAATCTAGGGATAATTTTGTCCAATTTTTTATATTTGGTCAATTCATCAATTGTTATAAAAAATAGGTATATTTCAAAGTACACTTCTGGATTTAGGTAGTTTGTCCAATTCCCTCAATTTGAAATCCTCTATTTTTTGTACAAGTAATTGAGAGGAATTTGAAATTGTTTGAAATGGAATAAGTGGGGAAGAAAAGGCATGGATATATTCAATAATTTGCTTGTAAAAATGGGTCAACGGCTATTCACATAAATTGGTCGGATCTCGGCCATTTACCACTATTCTCAATTTCTTGTGACTTGTGAGATAGTGGACTCGATTTGTCTTTGGTTTGTAGGTTTCTCTAGCATATGTCAAGATATTAACATATATCCTTGTATGATGTTATTCAATTCAGCTTCTTTAACTTGTCTGCTCTTCTATTCAGATTTTGCACGCTGCTAGTTCAAACAAAAATACCTTAAAGGCACTCATTGCGGTTGAATATAGTCGTGTTAAAGTTGAGCTGGCAAAGAACTTTGAGATGGGTGTATCAAATAAGACTCTTGAGTTTCTAAAGATGAATCCTATTGGAAAGGTAAATGATAATACTGTGTCTTAAAATGGATTGTGTTACTTCTTTTCCCAATCTTCTAGTTTTCTGATAGGAAATCCAGCTTGAAGCCAGCTCGAAGCCGGAGGTCAAGCTTGTTTACACTAGACGCAACAAGGGAAGGAGCCAAAGCTGAAGCGGGAATTCGAGATTGTTTAATTGTTGTCATTTAGTTTAAGTAGCAATTTGTAATAAACGTGTTTTCTTTTATTTCATAGCAGGGATAGTCACTCTGTTACATTGTATGGATGGGTGGGAGGAGGGGGGAATTAGAGCATTCAGTTATCAGTCCAGAAAATTGGTTGGAGAGAGCAGATCTCTCGAACTCTCTGTAATCCATATCTTACAATTGTGTACAATTACAATTCACAAAAATAAATATCAGTCTAGTTAATTCTAATCTCGTATATGTCATTGTATCCATGATGGAATTGGAATTAGCATCACCGCGGCAATCTGTAGTATCTTCACTTAGCTGAATCCATCACCGCTGCAACCTGTAGCATCTTCACTTAGTTGAATCCTATCAAATTGATATCAAAGCACTTTACACTATCACATGGCCATGTCGAAGAAATAGATGGAACATCGGATGGGTGCGGTAGAAGCGAATAGAAGAAATGTATGGAGGTATGCATGGTGAAATGGAATCGATTAAAGAGGATCTAGGTCAAGTGATAGGCAAACTATCAGTGATCGATAAAATGGAGCAATTGTTGGACAAACTGGGAGCAGCGAACCAAGTAGAATACAAAGAAAGGGGCAAGGGAATTCAACCGGAATCGAGTAACACAACTTTCCAATTTCAAAATTCCGAAGCAGGAAGAGATCGTCGCCAGGAACTATTGAATGAACCAGTTCACTGGGAGCACCGCCAAAGACAATTGGAGATGCCGGTGTTCATGGGTGACAATCTCGATGCATTTGGATCTCTGCTACCGAGAGGTATTTTAATGTGAATTTGTTGTGAGGCGTAGCGATTGGAGGCGACTACCTTATGCTTTGACGGCAAAGCGTTAGCATGGTTCCAATGAGAAGAGCATCACCGGCCTATGAGAAGATGGAGGAGATGAAGACTTCCTTGTTGGAGAGGTTCCGTTCTTTGCAAGAGGGGTCCATTTACGAGAAATTTATGGCCCTGAAGCAAAAGACGACAGTGAAGGATTATCGCCGTCGATTTGAAGAATTGGCTTCACCATTAGCGAATCTGGCTGAAGAAGTATTGGAGGAGAACTTCGTGAATGGATTGAAACCAGACATACGGGCCGAAATAAGATTGCCATGACCCGTGGGCTTGGACCGGATTATGGAGGTGGCCCAACGTGTAGAAGACAGAAATGGGCTGATCAAACAACAGCAAATTGGGCTTGACTTTGTGAATAGAAGTAAGGTGATAAACACTACAATTCCTTCACCTCTAGTCCAGACCACAATTGCGCTAGCCCAGATAGACCCATTCAGCCACCGCACCTTCATCAGCTCAACCCAGATTTCACTACCCTTTCAAACGATTAACTGATGCTGAACTCCAAGCGAAAAGAGAGAAGGGAATTTCATTCCGATGTGATGAAAAATATAACATCGGCCATCAGTGTAAGAACAAGGAGTTTCATAATTTAATTGTGAGTAACGCAGATTTAGGCTCGGAGGAAGACGTGGAAGCAGTCGACCAACGGGAAGAAATGGTTGAGAATATGGAAGACTCCGTAGAGCTGTCCATCAATTCTGTGGTGGGATTGACCGCGTCCCGAACCATGAAGTTAAAGGGATGGATTGCACAACGTTAGGTAATTGTGTTAATTGATTCGGAAGAGACACATAATTTCATCTCGACTGAGGTTGTCCAACAGTTGGGACTACCCCGGACGGGAACAACCAGGTATGGAGTGCTTATGGAGACCGGGATGATTGTGGAGGGAGAGAGAATGTACCGTGAGTGTTGTTACAATTGCAGAATTACGGAGTGATTGAGGTTTTTTGCCACTAGATTTGGGAAGCTCTGATATATTTTTAGAATGCAGTGGTTAGAAAAGTTAGGCGCCACGCAAATAGATTGGGTCACCTGATTATGAAATTCTGACAAGAGTGGAGGAACAAGAACTTGATGGGTGAGGCAAAGACTAAGTAAAACTCTAATTTTGTTAAAATCAATGATGAAGGCGTTTAAGAAAAAAGGTGACGAGATATTGTTGGAATTCAGAAGTATTGCAGTGGATAGCAATTTCGTAAGTATTGGAGTGGAGAGCGATCATCCCCAACCGAAGCCACCTGATGAGATAAGTCGAGTGATAAGCAATTTCCATCATTCCACCTTGCGGACAAGGTGGCTGTTTTGGGAGAGAAGTATTGATAGGAAATCCAGCTCGAAGCTAGCTCGAAGTCGGAGGTCAAGCTTGTTTACACTAGACGCAACAAGGGAATGAGCCAAAGCTGAAGCGGGAATTCGAGATTGTTTAATTGTTGTCATTTAGTTTAAGTAGCAATTTGTAATAAATTTGTTTTCGTTTATTTCATAGAAGGGATAGTCACCGTATCACATTTTGAGTGAGGGAGGGAGGGAGGGGGGGTTATAAATAAAGGAAATGGGAGGGGGAGGAAATTAGAGCATTCGGTTATCAATCCGAAAAAATTGGTTGGAGAGAGCAGAGCTCTTGAACTCTCTGTAATCCATATCTTACAATTGTGTACAATTACAATTCATAGAAATAAATATCAGTCTAGTTAATTCTAATCTCGTATATGTCATCGTATCCATGATGGAATTGGAATTAGCATCACCGCGACAATGTGTAGCATCTTCACTTAGCTGAATCCATCACTGCTGCAACCTGTAGCATCTTCACTTAGCTGAATCCTATCATTTTCTTGCTGTAGGTTCCTATTCTTGAAACCTCTGATGGCCCTATCTTCGAAAGTAATGCTATTGCACGCTATGGTAAGATCAATATGATATTTCTACGTCTAAACTCTGGAATGTGTCATAGTTTGTTTTCTCATATTTATTACTTCAATTATGCAGTGACACGGTTGTAGAGAACCCCTTGTATGGCACCTCCCTGTTTGATTATGTAAGCATCTAGGCTATAGTTTTTGATGAAATAATAGATATTTGGTTTTGTTGTTTTCAATTAGGGTTAATTTTACCAACGGTCATTGAAGTTACCTTTCAAATTACAAAATGGTCACTGAAGTCCAAAAGTTTCAGTGGTGGTCACTGAAGTTAGAAATCCTTTACTAATGGTCACTCCATTAAATTTATAATTTAAAATGGTGATGTGGCATGATGATGTGGCATTTATTTATTGCATGGTAGTCCATATACTTTATATAATATTCACTTTAGTCTCTATATTTCAGTTAAGTCCTTCAAAAATTGTATCTTAGGTCCTTAATCTTTTATATTTTTACACTCTGGTCCCCAAATTTTGAATTATCTTTCATTTAAGTCCTCCAAAAATTATATTTTAGGTCCTTCAAATTTTTATATCTTTACACTTTGGTCCCTAAATTTTTAATTATCTTTCAATTAAGTCCTCTAAAAATTTGTATCTTCGGATTTTCAACTTTATACATCTTCAAACTTTGGCCCCCCCACCCTCAAATTCTTGATTTTAGTGGCCAAAATAAGTGTAATTTTATTATTTAATTATATTATTTTATTCGTTTAGGTAAAAATCCGAAGATGCAATCTTTTAAAGGACTTAATTGAAAGATAATTAAAAATTTGGGGACCAAAGTGTAAATATGTAAAAATTTGAAGGACCTAAGATGCAATTTTTGGAGGACTTAAATGAAAAATAATTGAAAATTTGTGGGCCAAAGCGTAAAAATATAAAAGATTAAGGACTTAAAATACAATTTTTGAAAGACTTAACTGAAATATAGAGACTAAAGTGAATATTATATAAAGTATATGAACTACCATATAATAAATAAATACCACATCATCATGCCACATCACCATTTTAAATTATAAATTTAATAGAGTGACCATTAGTGAAAGAATTTCTAACTTCAGTAACGATTACTGAAACTTTTGAATTTCAGTGACCATTTTGTAATTTGAAGGTAACTTCAGTGACCGTTGGTGAAATTAACCCTTTTCAATTACATCTATGATTGTCTTTGAAGATGTACACTTGTGTTGAATTATATTCTCTTATCCTGTTGCATTGATCCATTGATTTTGCAGGGTCTCATTGAACAATGGATTGACTTTTATGCTACAGAGATTGATGTGAGTATAGTGCGTTGGTTGTACCCACGAATTGGTATTGCTAATATCTTCCTCCGGCATGTCAATCTTTTAATGTTTATTCGCACTTGTATAAATGTTTGGTAGTTCATTACCACCTGAAATCTTAATGATTATAACTTGCTCATTTCTTTTATTGTTTGCGAAGGCTGGGGAGGCTGCAATTTCTTCATTGAAGAGATCTCTTGGAGCTTTGAATACCCATTTTGCCTCTAACAAGAAATATCTTGTATCTTAGCTTCGACCTCCTTCTCAGCAGATTGTTTAGCATTGAATTGCTTCACCAAGAGCTAAAGAAATTGGAGGATTAACTTTGAGTATCGACCCTTCTCTTATTTAGTTAATTCCAATTTTAAATTCTTCAAGTGCTGCATGCAAAATAAAATTGAATGAAACAGGCAACTATATAATGAATCGTGCCAATAATATTGATACTTTGATAGAGCATGTGAGATCAAGAATTTCAACACCGATGGAAAACATCCATAATGATTGAAATTTAAGATTTAAAAGAATATAATCTAACCTCTCTCGGATATTGCTCTTTCATTTTTGGTTTCCACAGTACAAATTCGTTGTCAACACTTTGAAAATTAACCAGTAAAGTGATGCCAATTGTACAGGAAACCATTCTGAATTCCAATTTCCACAAGAATTACACAGCCAATGCAATGCGTTAGAAATAATTTCAAGCACTGAAAAATTGAGAACAATTTATTCTACCGCTTTTGGAGAGTTTGTAATGGTAGATATTCCCTAAACATTTGTTGCTGACTAAGTTAAAACATAACTATAGAAGCCACTTCTGAAAAATGAAAGAAATACATTTGGCCAAGGGAACATACTCACTGTCAAATGCATTCCAATTATTTCATTACTGTTGAAAAGAAAATATGACTTTACGTTCATACTACGAGCAATAAGATATCAATCTTAATGTTAATTCCAAGAATACTGCTAGAAACCAAATTACTAGTTCACTTGTTGAATGCGAGAAAAGGTCAGAGATGATATTACAGAATGTGAAGCCATTCACCTTATACAGGATGAAATCACCAATCCAATAGTTGCAATAGACATAGTTAGTATGCACTGATGCAATAAATATATGTTAAGGAAAGATAAGTTTAGATACATCATGAAACACTATGCATCCCTGAAATTTAAGGAATATGAGACGATGAAGAAGAAAGAAGATTATTACTCATTGGAACTGTACGTATGTTTTTAGGGAACTTCACATTTAAACTCCTCCCATCTAACAATATACCTGAAATATGAAGCCAATAATATTTCAATAGAACCATTGGCCTCACCATGTTGATGCGACATTTTCTTTCAAAGCATTAGAGCAAATTCAACAATTGAAGCCTATGATATTTACAAGGGAGCATAATAATATTCACAATCAAGTTCATAAACTTGATACGATCAGACAGGCTGCTTAACCATCCTTAAAATTGAAGATTAGAGCTCTGACCTAATTTATTCGAATTCGATTATAAGAAAATAATTGTCGCAACTGTCTTCATTAAAAAATAATCCCATTCCAGTAGACCATCTTCTATGCCATAGGAATGAAATTCACTTATGTAAATATGAGTATGATATTTACTTATCTGGAAAAAGGTAACACTTAGACACATTACTAACTTGCCAAAATGGAATATGTAATGTGAACTTATTGATTTAAATTTCCTCGATTTGCTCAATCTATTGCACTCTAATTCACTTGGCTTAGTTGAACGTTGTTTCTGCTTGTGGGATAATTCCTTTAACTTATAAAATCCCTATAAATAACAAAACATGTGCTGTCATAAATGCTTTTGGTTCGAGGGGCTGTGTTCGAAATCTTGAGATATGTACGAGACTTTAACCTGTGGGACTGACCTCCAGAAAAATGAAACTGAAAGTAGAAAAATCAGTTCACCAGTAGACGTGTCAAGACAAAAGAATACGTTTAAAACTATAAAAGAAATACAATATTAGAGATTAGAATTTTGTAGAAACATTTACTGATCAAGAAGTCGTAGTGTAGAATCAAGGCAACTTGCTAATATACCATCATTTGAAAGAGAGATATTGTTGACAAGTTGCCCCAAATTGTCAGATATTTCTCTAATCAGAATCATCAAATGGTCATTTGTCAGTGTCAAAGAGCAACCTATTTGGATCTCAAACTTTGCATTTTGAGAGGGAAAATGATTGTTATTGTCACTACATTGGTAATTACCTACCAATTAGAAAGTCAAATGTTCAAATAGTTCCATCAACACTCCCAGCAATGATCTTAGTGTTTGTTAAATAAACAGACATAACACTGCATAATATTCACAAAGTCAGTAAAGAATTTAAAGGACCAATAAAAGACTAAAAAAATATAAAGGCAAATAAGAGAATACAAATTTGTGCATTTGAGTTTCACAAGGAAATATAACATAAAATTATTGGTTAAATTAATTCTTGTCACCTACCAAATTATATTGTTAATAAACATGTTGCCATTATTTATTTCTGTATTCTATACATAAACAAATGCTACTTTGTGTTGCAAGAAGGCGATAACATAACAAAAGAACGGATAGAAGAACAAATCCTAAAAATTAAAGAAGAACACGTTGAAGACGAGGGTAATTTTCTAAATTTTGACATTTTTTTTACAGCTCTACTATAATAATTTGCATGGTAGGAGCTAATTGTGTACATATTCTGTTATGTCATGTGGATATTTAGACAATGTTGGAAATGCTATTAAAGGAGGTGACTTGTAAGAATAGTTTGGTCCCTTGTATATTATAGATGTGAATTTAAATTTGGGTAAGAAATGATCACATTCGTGCATTGTAATGCTTTGTTGGATAACTGAGTATGATGGACGTTTTGTAACCTTTTTCTGCTATCAAAGGACAAAGTGGGGTGGGGTGGGGTGGGGTGGGGTGTTCATTTTATAAGAAATTTTAGTTTAGTCATTTTCTGCGTGAGAGTTATTCACTATCATGGTTCTTTGAGTACTAAATTTTGGGAGCTCCATAGTACATAGAGCAGAGGACATGAAAATGAGAACATATTGGCCATTATATTTGTCTTTTTACCATTTTCTCCTGTTAGTTTTGATGAAGATTTTATATTTAGTATCTACTTTTGATTTTGCTCAATGACAAAAATATCAAAACAAAAATAACATTTTCTTCTAATTCCTTTGGTTTAAAATCAGATTTACATGACTTTACATCTTTAGATTGTTGGACACAATAATATATGCATATTATACTCAATTTCATGGTCAGCCAACATTCATCTTCTTCTTCTACATTGCTCTATCTCTTTATATGTTTTCATTTATTATAACTTTTCATGGTTATTTGGGTGCAGATTTCCAATTAATATTATCATGTTGTTGCATGTTTCATGGACTGCATTGACTAAGTAGGCCACTGCTTGCCATGCTAATTAATATTGAATTAATCTAATTTCACCCCATCTTTAGAAACTTAAATTATTGGAAGTGCCACAGAGAATTTTGAATGATTCTATCATTTATTCCCACCTTATTAGAACTCAAAACTAAGACCATGTAAAAGAAGAAATAAATTTCCAAAGTTCTTATAAACTATTATTTGCATCAATGTCCTTGAACATGTGCATTATTCGACAAATATGTGACAAATATGTGACATATGGACTCTTATCTTTCCATCATGTTGTTCCGTTATTTCATTTTTTCTCCTTTACAAAGGTTGAATGATTTTTTCTATATTTCAATGACAACATATTGTGTTGTCACTGTTCAATCTGTTGGCAGACAAATTCCTATGACATTTCTTAAGCGAATTAAGAAGGATTTCACCAAGAAATACACTGGGGGAAAGGTTGCTAAAGCTGTTGCTAACAACCTGAATAGGGACTCATGCTATTGCAGCGTGCTGGAAAGAAAAGAGAGCCAAAATGGAAACCTTAGCAAATGAAATCCAAATATTTGTTAAGAATATTAGTAACCTTTGAAATTGTAACCAATGAATGCAACCTCACATAATGTGCATGGAAAAAGAGAATCCAGAAGCTAAGAATTTTGTTAGTTACATGTAATATGAATCATTGGGTACTAACGACTTACTGGCTGCTTCTTTTCAACAAAGATAATCTTCCATAGAAGAGTGAAGATGCCAACTATAAGAGATGAGCACTCCAATTGTCACGTTCGGTTGTTTCTCAACCTTCTCAATAAGCTCATGCAAATCAAAGTCCAAGTCTTAGGCAATTCAATGTAAAGAAAGAAACACTTTTTCATGAGAATATTGTTGTTCGATTATCACTTGCCAAACCCTTGACCTTGTGATCGCCCAACTCAAGAAGGTCCACAATCTTGTGAAGTACCACTTTCTGAAACTATTAAAAAGTAGTTGATGTTTAAATTAGCAGAAGGCGCAACTTGTTGAAAGCATGAATAGAATTGGATTATCAAACTAATTACCTGAATCTCTTTAAGACCCTCAAAATGAGTGGATTCCTTAGCATTTTGTTTCTTTTTCTCTACCTCGAATTTTGAATTCCATGCATTTGTCCGGTATGTTCATGAAACTTTCTCATTATAAGCGAACATTTATTAGGTTTATTAGGTCCAACCATTAACGGTAAACATAATTAAGGAGACACGGAATTTATGTTTATTCAAACATGCTCTTGAATCCAAACTACACGACTAAACAGGAACATAATTCTGAAAACACTACATTTGATTTAGAAATTCATGCGAGAATTTCATAGGCCATGTGCCATAATTGAAATAACTTGCAAATTCTGAAATTTTAGTCAAGCTTCCCCTTTGTTGAATTCAAATAGACTGCTCCATTTATACAAAACCCTTTTGAGGGGAAGGAAAGGAAAATAAAGGGGAGTTGAAGACTCTTACCAAGAGCCAATTAAGAGAACATGATAATCTTCAATGTAGAACCATAATATTCTCACCTTAATGCATGGAATCTAACTTCCAAGACTCAACAGAGAAAACAGAAAGTCAAATGGGAAGAAAGACGAGCCAATATCATGTTTAATTGAATTTTATTGATAAACATGTAGTTTTCCAAATCTAACCCCTATCTTTGAAAAATCAAATAGAAAGAAAACTATAAAATTGTAATTTCAATTAAAGAACAAAAGTATAGAAACTCATTTGCAGAAGTTTTTTCAAGATAATTTTTGTTTAGTACTCTCAAATACATTTTGCACCGGAAGAAACATGAAATAGAATACCCAAAAATATTTTAGTGAGTCTAGACTAATGTTTGAATAAGAATTTCATATACAAGCATTTTTTGAGCCTATAAGCAATGTCAAACATTTTCTGCTTGCATGCACAGAAATTAACACCTTTAAGTGTTTATAAACTTTGCCTATAAGCAATCCCAATCACCATCATATTTGTTTGAACAATAATGAGAGGGTTATAAATGCAAAAGTTTACATGTTGTCCATCGTTGATGTTATTATAACACCATCAAGCATATGACGTGGTGTCGGTGTCAGAAATGGTAGGTGGTAATGCACATCTCATGACTATTGTGTTTAGACTTTCGTTTTTTTTTCTTACTTATATTCCCAAACATTGGTAGTGGTACAATCTTAGAAATATATAAAGATAAATAGTTTACAAATTATTATTGGGTTTTTCTGTGTATACTGAAGCAAAAGAATATAGGACAAGCTTCGCAATTGAATGCATTGAAGACATCAAAGCATAAAGAATGCAACATAAAAATGGCAAGAGTGCATATATATGAATAGACCACAGTATAGGAGATGATATACTTACATGCTAATCATTGAAGGTCGATACAATCTACAACTGAATCGAATTTGAATATATATATTATGTCAACAAGTGGTCTAGCATAGCTGTAAGAGTACAAAAATAGATATTGAATGTGAAGTAAATACAATTTTGAAAGAATATGGTATAACAATATGAGTAAAAAAATTAAGGTATTGTGGAGTATGGGAAAACCTTCAAGTCCAGCATTAAATAACACAAGATCTACAAATTCACTTAGTTGTTTTAGAAATTCTTTCAATTCAGGACATTCAAACACTGTCACATAGTTGATCTTAGGTTAGCCTTTAAATTCCTTGAAGTCCAACGGAAAAAATGGTGAAAGGGATATCAAATGTTAAGAATGATTGTGGACTTTTCTGCTTTATCATGTCTAAAAGAATATGTAACGAACCTTATCAGAAGAGCCGCATTCTTTCTCTGGACAGGTAGTTGAGGAAAACGAGCCGAATCAGCCACTGAACAAGAAAAATCCAGTGAACACACCATCAAGGATTCGACTACCACAAGCTGAGTCAATCACCGACAACATAACACTTACTATCAACAAAATCAATAAAAACAAAACAAATATAAAAAAAATGTGCCTAAACATGCAGATAGTTTAAACAAAAACTAACACAAAAATATTAAAATAACTAAAAAATTCAATAGCATATATAACCTAAATTTAATAATATCACAAAAATAAAGCAAAAAAATCACAACATACCGTGAATCGGAAACGAAGACAAGTGGCAAAAAGAATGGCCAAGGTAATCTGCAATCATTGCAAAAGTCCAAAATAAGCCAACAATATATAATCATTTGAACGAATCTGAGAAAAACTCAAGCACCTATGACTTAAAAATTCGATAAAATAATCTTAATCTAATAACTCCAAAAAAATTTAGCATAAAAATCATTACACGCCTCTAAATCGAAGAACAGAGGCAGTCGACTAAAGAAAATAGACCAGATAATCTGAAATCGAAGTACAAAAGTCCAAAATAATCCCACAATATATAGTTGTTTGGACGAATCTGTGAAAAACTCAAAGAACTTGCCTGAATTGGTGCGTATTTCTTGTTTGCTTCAAACACGTGAAACTTTTTTTTTTTTTTTTTTTTTTCATTCGTTCAAATTAACGCCACAATACTAGAAGCTAACAACTAAAATTTGAATGGACATTTTAGAGTTTTGAAGTGTATTGACAGATTATTGTGAGCGTTTATAAGAGAGAGGCGGCCGTAGGGTTTGGAGATTTCGTTTTGTGTAGAGAGAAGGACGGAGAGTGTGCAGTAGAGAGAGAATGGCTCCACATCGTTTGATCAAGAAATGAATGAAAAAAAAAAGATTGACCGCCCAAAACGACGTTGTGTTGGTCGTTTGATGAACAGTGAAGCCTCAAACTGCCTCTAACGTGTCAAGACGGGCGTCTTACGGTCAAACCCGTATCGACCCACTCGTCTCGACCTGGGACCGCGGGCCAGTCCGTGAACCGCTCGTCCGATTCACGGACCGTGGAGGCTTGAACCGCGGGCCCAACCGTTCAAGCTCATGCCGCTGGCCCGTATAAAAAAAAATTCAAATTCAAATTCAAATGGCAGAGAGCAGTTGCTCTCTACCATGATAAAGCAATGCAGCGACTGTCACAAGCAGACAAGTTGCTGCCTGCAGAATTGCAGGCAGCCACATCAGCAGACTGCTTTTCCAATTAGAAATAAAATAAAATAAAAATGCTTTAAAAAAAAATTGTGCGGTCAGAGCAAAGCGTGGAGGCAAGTATGCAAAGTCCAAAGTCCAAATTGTTATTTGTTTGCATTTTATTTAAATTTACAAAGTTAGAAATAATTCAATGTAAAATAAGATATAAATTATATGTAAACATTTTTTTTAAAAATAAATAACATATGTTAATTTATCATTGTTATTTATTTATTTGTTAGTAATTTCACATATTTTTTGCTATAAATGTAAACATTTTTTTGAATTACATTAAGTTACTAATTTTTTTTAGTAATTTAAAAAAATAATAATTTTTTATTCATGCGGGCCGAACCGCGGCCCATATGGACTTGACCCGGATGGGCCAACGGGTGGGCCGGGCTTGTATTCAATTTTCGCAGGCCGGGCCAACCCGGACCGCAATCCATCGTGACACGAGCTTTTTTCAATGTGGGAATCACAGAAGCTTGATCGGAGGCGGGCCAACCTACCACTTGACCGGGATTACTTTTGTCTCATATATATTGTAAAGAAAGGATAAGGATAAAGATAATGAGATATAAGGTTATCTCTAATCCATATCTTCAAAGTTCTTTAAATTGGTGCAACTTTCACATCAAATCTATGTCTTATTCAACCCATTTTTTCAAATTTTACACCAATTGAACAGTGTATATTCTCATCTCCTTATATTTTTAATTCACAACAATTAATTTATTTAAAAAATTATTTAATTATATAGTATATTTATATTAAATGTATAAATTTTAAATTATATTTATTTACCTAAATTATTGCATTCATTAAAACAATAAAAAATAAATAAAAAAACTCAATATTGTTATGAAACTAGAAAAGTAGAGAGAAAAGAGAACTCAAGTCTGTCCATTTACTATAATAATGACCCTTATTTATAAGGTTCCAAAGGGAGTTACAACCTGATTAGAATACACTCTTCTGGAGTAAGTAGATAATTACATAGACATCTAGATACAACTAAATAGTCATTCATCATTATCTATAATTTTACAACACTCCCCTTTGAATGACTTATTACACAATAACTGTTTCGTTGTTTGGCAAAAATCCAATGGGACAAAAATACCAATAGAAATAAAAAATTTATCAAAAATTGAAGTACTCAAATGCTGCCTCATTAAAACCTAGTCAGAAAAATCCAGTTGGACAAAACCTGAGCGAAGGAAAAAGAGTACAGCTACTCCAACTGATTTCAACCAATGGAAAAAACTTGTATCGAGCTATCCATATCTTGTGCGCCAATATCTTCAATGCCACCATCTTTTCAAAACTTGTATAAAACAATTCTGGTGAAATGTGCTCCATGTTATAACCTCCAGCAATATCTTCTTCATACAATATCTCTGGTTGATTGTAGTCAGCACGATGGTCTGATGCAATTATATTAAAAATAGATCTTGTAGTTATTCCCTTCAGGGGTCTCATATGCAATTTATAATACACGGGAGTATAACCACAAGGTAATGATGAAGGTAAATATTTTGTAGGTTATAGACATCCATAACTATAAGAATTATAACACTTCTAATTGGATATCATTTACACAAAGAATATGCCTCATTAAAACCTTATTAGGAAACAACCATGTTGGAAAAAATCATAGTAAAGGAAAAAGAGTACATAATTCTTTTAATATGCCATACAAATTGCCTCATTAAAAACTCATCGGGAAAACCCAATGGGACAAAACCTCAGTCAAGGAAAAGAGTACAATGCGTATTTACTCCCCCTCATTATAATATTAGTTCAGATCTGTACTTTGATCGATTGAGTTCTCGAAAAGTTGAACTATATGCTTCAGGCATATTAAATCCTCCAGGGATTTATATACATTGTTTTATTAGTCATGCCAAATGAGTTGGTTATAACAATATTCATTATATGCATATATGTCATTCATTGACAGACTAACAAGATATCAACTTATGATTGCTTTACATAAGTCTTTGCGAAATTTAAAAGTCGTGCATTACATGTTACGACTTCATTTTTTCATTTTCTTTTCGCATAAATATACACCTTTAGGTGCTACGACTATAGGTCCAGAAACTTCAGGTTTTTATAGTCAGTTCAATTTACTTGGATTGCATCCTTTTATTTATCCAATTAATTCTTTGACAGATTTCTTTCAATATCATCGCTACCTTTTATAATATGAAGCGCTTCTTTATATACAAAAGTATTGTTAACAACATTTATTTTTGAATCCATTTCTTTCTCATAACGACATAACTTAACGAGATCTTTTCATTTTATTATTTCAACTAGCTGAATATCTTTTGGAGTTTTATAATTAGTTATGTCTATATACTCTTCAAGAGTATACACCTCCTCAATAGGACCATCTTTATAATTGGCTCCATTTTTAATTTGAGAATTTTAGAATCAAATACCACCACGCTTCAGGCGTGTCATTAATTTACCTGATATAATGTTAATGGATTGTCCTTCAAGGACGCTAATATAAATTGGAGCATTTAGAGTTGGTATATGAGATTTGATTTAATCTCTTTGGTCAGTAAATGCATCTGTCAATTGTATAACTTACAAATGAGTTATTTGTTGAACTTCTGGTTCATATTGTCTTGTGCAAGGATCTAGAAAATATAATATACTGCATTTTCATGTATTCTTTCCAGCTACTTAATTTCTCTCCCCTGATGTTGAGAAAACTGTCTTATCAAAATAACATTCGGAATACCGTATTATAAAATATCACCCGTTAGGACTTAAGATATTTTATAATGTTCTATACTAAACATGTATTCTCAACATTTTTCAAAGCCCATCTCAGTACACTATAGTGGACCGATTGTACATATATTGCACTATCAAAAATCATTAGATGGATAATATTAGGCTCTGACCATAAGCCAACTATAGCTGGAGAAACTTTGATATTGGCATGATGCGTATAAGTATTTCAACATATAAAATAGCATTCCCTAGACAAAAATAGAAAGCGCTTTGTTCTCAATAGTAATAGTTTAGAATTTAATTGGAGGCGTTGAAAAATAATATTGCTAAACCATTTAACATCATCTCAACTAATATTTATTAAAAGTTTGAGATTTAGACTCACTAGTATTGACAAGACACATCACCGTCTTGGTTGTATAATCTGAAAATTATGCTCATAATTTAAAATTTGAACAAGTAATCTCGCAAACTTCTAGTTGCGAATAATAACATCATACAATTATCTAGTAGATGTATCTATTAGATATAAATAATATATAGATGGTCAACATGGAAGGTGATGGGGCCCCATAAATCACCTTAAATAATTTTTAAATGCAGAAATTCAAATTCCGATTTTACCTAGTGAAGGTCTAATATTTATATACAATGAGAACAAGCATCACATGAGAATTCATTATATTGAAAAATCTTCTGGTTTTCAATAGATATTCTCATTAATAATTCACATCATATTGATCCGGGATGGTCTAACCGATAATGCCAATCAATAGAATTTTTAGGACATTGAACTTCTAGTTCAATATAGTACTTCTTCAAATGTATCAACACTCTAATATTACACAATATTAATATTCTAAAATTGTAAAGTTGTGCTTCTTCAAGAAGCGAAGAAGAACACAATGGGGATCGATAACTTTGCTTCTAGGGGCGGTGAAATTATTGCCGGCGGCGTGTCGGCGGGTGGGCCGTTGATGATAAAAGTTGCTTTTATCATCAACGGTCCACCCGCCGACACGTCAATCTGGTTGGTCGATTTCACCGCCCCCTAAAGGCAGTGATCGCACTACAACACAATATTTTTTTTTAATATTTTCAATACTTTACGTTTCTTCATGAACAATAATATCATTTTCTTTAAAAAATCGATATTCATAATATTATACTTCTTCGTGAGTATTAATACAATATTTGTATAAAATAATATATCTTATAAAATTACGTTCTTCGAGAGCAAGTAATGTTCAACTGAAATATTAATATAATGTTGTGCTACTTCATGAGCAACAACATATTATTATTGAAAGATTTACTTATCATGAGCAAAATCATACTAGAAGTTAGATCTTTTACAATTATGCTCTTCGAGAGCAAGTACTATGCCAAAATATTAATATAATGTTGTGCTTCTTCAGGAGCAACGACAAATAATTTTAAATATATTAAACTTTATAAAAATTTGCTCTTCAGGAACAATAACTTAATATTAGATCTTATGAATTATGCTCTTATATTCTGCCAGAATATTAAAGTAGCGTTGTGCTTCTTCAGGAGCAACAACAAATCATTATTCTGAAATAAATATTTGCTCTTCATGAGTAATATTATAATATTCTTATAGAATATTATATCTTGTAAAATTAAGCTCTTTGGGAGCAATTAATATTATACTGAAATATTAATGTAATATAAATCTTTGCTTATTATGAAGCAACAAAAAATATTCTTCTAGAATATTTATTTGTTAGGTTTGACATATGACCTGTCAAAATATTAACGTTGTGTTTCTCTTGAAACACCAATATATTATTATAAATATATACTCTTCAAGAGCAATAATATGATATATATTAATTTAAGATTTGTATAAGTTTCTATAAAAGAAAAAGAAAAGAATCCAAAATTATGGGATTTACAGAAATAAAATAAGGAGAGAATATGAATTTTGAAAGTAATGAATATACAATCATGGATAATTAGAATTGGTAGGATTGATATTGTTGTTAATTGTAATTATGAATCATCAAAATCAACATACGTTAACAACGTCTTGTGATTGTATAACAGTTAAGTAAAATTATGACAAATTTAAAACATAAACATTACTTTATTTTAACTATAATATTATGATTGATGATAACATACCCATGCCTCAGTTGCAGATTAGATTTGAAATATAAAAATTATTCAACCACCATACTATAACAAAAAGAATACCTGCTGAATAAATTGGAATTTGGGTTATGAAATCATGTCTCTGCCGAATGTTTTGCTTTGCTCTCCCTTTTTTTTTTTTTGGAATAGAAAATAATACATTTGCTAATTTATTGGTTAGAATGTCGTACGATAACGTGTTAAGTAGAGAGAAAAGAGAGGATAATAGAGAGTCAAAGCTCAAAGTCATTCATTTACTATAATAATGACCCTTATTTATAGGGTTCCAAAAGGAGATTCTACAACCTAATTAGAATACACTCTTCCTGGAGTAAGTAAATAATTACATGTACATGAATCTGATAACAACTAAATAATATTCATCATTACCTATAATTTTACAACAAATATCACAATTTTATTTTAACATATTTTGTAGTTATTTATTACTCATAATACAATTTATCGGACTTGAATTTTTTAATAACTTGACTCTGTATTAGATGCCATTTTTCGTCCCCATTCATAGATGTGACCCTTCGAAACTTATTTTTGGTTCAAACTAAGCAACTCAACGTGGAGAAAAGATCTGGACCCCGAATCGGGTCTAGATTTTTTTTGTCGAATTCAACAAATCAAATTTATGCCTGCAAATGTCAGGCGCCCCCAACCCCCAGGGAAAAACAGCGCCCCCCCTCGACCCCACATTTACTTTTACAGCCCACCACCCACTTTATACACCACTCAACCACGGAATAATTTTTTCTCATCAAAATACATTTTTTTCCCTCCTCATTAGAATACATATTTTTTCATTCTCATCAAAATACATATTTTTTTTTTTTGAAATTTGGCCAACTCAATCGTTTTATTTACTTTACCCAAATTTAGTCAACATCAAACGTTTCCAATCACTTTTGTTCTCCAAATTTATTTTACCAAATTTGTCTCCCACTTATTATTTTTCATATTTTTGAAAGGTTAGTAATAAATTATTAATTTTTTTTTTTTATTTTCGTTTATTTGTACAGATTTATTTTAATTTGCAAGTTATTTGTAACATTATTAATATTTTTTTATTTTTTTTATTTGCACATATAAATTATGTATTTTATTTCGGTACATTTTTGTAGGGATGAAATTTGAGAGTGGTGATAATGTATATGGTCCTCAAGTGACTATCAGTGTCATTTCCCACGTTGGTCAGGAATTTGAATCATCCGATGAGGCGTACAATTTTTACAATCAATATGCACACGTGAAGCGGGATTTAGTAAACGAATAGAAAACAGTAAATTATTTATTGCAAATTTGTTATGCAGGCTTTATTTATTTTTATTTTTTAATTAAAATTTAATTTGTTATTCAAATATAAATTAATTAATTAGTCTCAACTCTAATCTTAATAATAAAATTAACGTTAATTATATTATTTATTATTATATGATATAAATAATATTTAATTCAATAAAAATTAATATATATTATATTTTTAAAACCAAATAAAATGAATATAATAATAAAAATTTATTTTAATTTAATAAATTTAATTACATTAATAATGTGGACATAATAAATTTGATGGTAAATAAATAAGTGAGAAATTGAAGAAAGTGGAAGGGGTGATTGGATTTGGGGGGGGGGTGCCTTTTTCTGAATCGGGGAAATGAATTCGGGTCCAGAACTTTCTCACTCACGTGAATGTGAATGTGAATGTGAATGTGAATGTATTTGGCGCTGACACTTTTCATCAGCCACTGTCTGCTGACGGAGCTGCTGACGAAACTAGCACAACCTCCATCATTATTGGACTATGCAATTTGCAATTCAAACTTCACTTTTTCCTCAATATAAAATACTGTAAATCATGAACTTTTTGCCCATTTAAATTGTTTGGGTTTTATACTTCCAAAAATGGAAAACAAATCAGACGAAAGACCAGAAAACGAGCAAATCCCACTGCTCACGCCTTACAAAATGGGAAAGTTTCAGCTGTCTCACAGGTATTTACAGTTCATCATCACCACCTCTTAGTTCATTGTGGAGTTTTATGTTGAATAGTATAATATTTTGCAGAGCAGTTATGAATTTTTCAAGAATCGGTACTTGCTGTAATGAAATCCCACTTGGGCTTCTTGTTTCTGTTTATTGAGATTTTAGAATTTGAATTTTGAATACATATATTTCTCGAACAAGTGTGTTAAATTTAGTTGACATTTGTATAATTTGGGCATCAATGAATAAACTGACGTGTTTTTTTGGATTTACAGTAAATTAGTCTCTGAAGCATACTCTCTTAAATCCGAGTTTGCTGCCATTTTCGTATATTCTGAAACTCGATAAATTGGTTATTTTGTGAATGTGCTTGCCAGGAATTCACTTTCTATGGCCCTCATTGGAGTAACTATTCTTTGAGCCTGGAGGATTTGTGCCTCATTACTGTCATAAATTTGCTAGAGTTTCTTGAACTTTTGTAGAAATGTTTATTTGATTGCATTTTGAAAATAAAGGACCTTATTTTGTGGGGTAATGTAAAATTTTCATAAAGACAAGAAGACTTCTATGTAAACTCTGAGCATTGAACAATTCCGAGGCGCCAGTAAGATTATCGTAAAGAGATTGTTGCAACTGTATCTTATATAAATCAAGGGTCAGGAGTCAGGTCTAGAATAGAACTGACCTACATGAAGGAACTTGTTGTACCTATAATTAATCCTCAAAGTTACTCTTGTTATAAATTGAACTATATGTCAAGGGGAATGTAAATGACCAAGGGCAAAATGAGACTATTATCAGATATCTATTGAAGGTGTTTTAGACTTATTACTAGGTGAGTAGATCTCCGCACTACACACTTGCAGCCAAAGTTTAACCAGGATTTCCATTTTCTAAGTTTCTAGCACGTGACTCGATTGGTTATACAAGTATTTTAAACTTGTTTGTTAGAATTTCAAGTAGATTTAGTAATACTTTAGTTATAAAAGAAGTTAAGGTAAGCTTTTGACAACCCAGTTAATAAGAAGGAAGGTGCTCAGGCGTGCAACGAAAGCTCTTCTTGGTTCTCTTGCTTTATATTGTAGAAAGAGTGGGGGAAGGGTTTCTTCAAGTTCCACTTGCTACTTTTCAGTTTCAGAGGAGAAGGTGCTTGCATACTTTCTTGAAAATTTACCGAGGCATGACCTCCCTTCGAGTATTGGTTGTCTCATTTCATGTTTACACGTGTGTGTCTTCGTTTATGTAAGTAAATTATCACTTTCTCTGAACACAAAACATTTATTCACAACTGGAGAAAATGAGTTGTTGATGTTTTCTTCAGTTGCAAGAAACTGAGTACTAGCTTTATGCAATAATGTTATACGTTGTGTGGAGCATAAAACTTTATTCACAATTCTTCCAACGGTTATGGTATTGTTGGTTTAATGACCTCACATTATACAATGAGATGGCATTATTAATTTAGAATCCAATTTGAAGAAAAATTAGTTCCCCAAAAATTTATATGTACTTCTGCTAGTTCTTTATTGCTTGTATAGAATTTTTCAGAAGAACGGTTCTCTGACCTATTTCCTTTATTTTATATAGAATTGTTTTGGCACCCCTTACGAGACAGAGATCCTACAATAATGTTCCTCAGCCACATGCTATCTTGTATTACTCTCAGAGGACAAGCGAAGGCGGATTTCTCTTATCGGAAGCCACTGGAGTTTCTGATACTTCCCAAGGGTAATACGCTCTTTGAGTACTCAATCAAGTTTTTCAAGTTGTGTAAATATTAAGAATGATATATACAACATTACTGTTTTTTTTCAAGAAAATGTCTCCCTCATTACACACTTTCTTCTTTATTGAAGCTATCCGTATACACCAGGAATATGGACAAAAGAACAAGTGGAGGCATGGAAACCCATTGTGGATGCAGTTCATGCAAAAGGTGGTATCTTCTTTTGCCAGATTTGGCACACAGGGAGGGTTTCGAGTACAGGTAACTCTTGGATTTGTTTTCGGGTCTTTGGTCAATCCCCTTTTCACTTTAACCTCCATCTGCTGTTTTAACTGGCAAGAGTGCTCTGTTTTTATCATCCATACTTGATCTTTTTACTAAAAATATGATCTGACCTGAAAGAAGATACTAAACCTTATTTATTGAATATTGAGGTCTAGACTTTTCCTCACTCTAAACCTGCTTATCAAACTGCCTTACAGAGTTTCAACCCAACGGGCAGGCTCCAGTATCTTGTACAGACAAGGGATTAGCTCCACAAGTTCGAGGTAATGGACTTGATGTTGCTCAGTTTTCACCTCCACGACGGCTAAGGATGGATGAAATTCCTCAAATTGTCGATGATTTCAGGCTCGCTGCAAGAAATGCTATAGAAGCTGGTAAAATTTTGTCCTTTGATTTATAATTTGGTTAAAGGAATAATTCCTGGTTAAGATATTGGTAGGTTTGTTATTACTTAAAATATGTAAAACATGATGCTATTAATTTATTTCATGCTGAGTTAAAAAAGAAAGCAGAGGTAGAAAAAGATAACAAGATAAAGGAAACATAAAAGGAAAGAAAGAAATAAAAGCAAACGCATCCATGATATGTGAAAAGGAATATCAAAGCAGTATTTAGGTTAAAAGCCATACATTAGTCTCAATAGAACCCGCGATAAAAGTTTCCGCTAATGCATCACTAGGGTGATTATTTATCGTACATTCGTCCTGTCATTAGTTCCTTAGAATGTCAAACGTGGATATGGGTAATGTTTTGAAGTTAATTATATATAGTATCTGGACTTCAAATCTATATACTGTTAACTTATATTTCTTCAATGCTCATCATGTGCTCACATTTTATCACTTAGTCAATCATATTGTTTTCAACCCATAGGTTTTGACGGGGTCGAGATCCATGGGGCGCATGGTTATTTGATCGACCAGTTTTTCAAAGATCAAGTCAATGACCGAACAGATCAATATGGAGGCTCTTTGGAGAACCGTTGTCGATTTGCTCTGGAAATTGTGGAAGCTATTACTAAAGAAGTAGGAGCTTATAGAGTTGGGATTCGACTTTCTCCCTTTGCAAATTTCATGGGAGCTATAGACTCGAACCCAAAAGCTCTTGGACTTTATATGGCTGAAGCCTTGAATAAATTCGGACTTCTGTACTGCCACATGGTTGAGCCGAGGATGGGAACTGTTCTCGAGAAAACGGAATGTACCCATAGCCTTCTACCCATGAGAAAGGCATTTAAAGGTACGTTCATCATCGCCGGGTTATGATGGGGAAGACGGTAACAAAGCCTTAGCGTAAAAACCCGCAGCAGATCTTATTGCCTATGGTCGTTTCTTCTTGGCAAATCCCGATTTACCAAAGAGATTCGCATTGAATGCTCCCCTCAACCCTTATAACAGGGCTACATTTTACGTACCAGATCCTGTTACAGGCTATACTGACTATCCATTTCTTGAAGAAAATATGTGATTTCAGGGGTGGGTATCTTGAACTTCAAATGTCAATTAAAACTTTTCATTTTCTGCAAGAACAATTTCACATGTAACAGATATTTGATTACTTATTATGATTTTTGCAACATCTTTTGTTACTGATCTTTATCTTGGTGCATTGGTTTTGATACATACGTGAGTTAGGGATGGCAATGGGGCGGGTCGGCCCCGCCCGCCCGCCCAAGAACTTTTTTTGGCCCCGCCCGCCCGCGACCGACCATGGTGGGAGGGCGGGCGGGTCGGCCGCTGGACCCCAACCGCCCATGCGAACTTTTTTTTTTTTTTTTTTTTTTTAAACCGAAAAATAATTAAAAAATATATATACAATTTTTTTAAATATTTATACCAAGCAAAACAAAAAAAATTATAAGATTTGGGTTGTGGTATAGTGGTTAATGTTAATAGTTTATAAGTTTTAACCCGTGTTTGATTCTTCTTTAGTTTATTTTTAGTTAAAATCATAATTTCTACTATATTTTATAATTTTCAAAAAAAAAAAAAAAAAAATTTTTTTTTTTTTTTTTAGGGTGGTCGCCCGGACCCGCCCCCGGCAGATTTTTTGCCCCAAACCCGCCCCTATTGCCGTGGGGCGGGCGGGCGACTCTTGGTGGGCGGGCGGAGGCGGGGTTGGTCGGCGGTTTTTTTGCTATCCCTAACGTGAGTTCTACAAGCATACAAGCTCCCGGAGCCTTGGGCATCATTGTTTGGTACTCAATATTAAACAAAATTGGATATTGCAATGGTATCGAACCATCTTACCAAACATGTGAGGAACTACATTCATTATGCCAGTAGATTAAGGGATCTTCTACACAAGTTAAATACAAGGTGGAATACTAAAACACTGAGGAACAAAGCTAAATTTAAGTCACTTTTTTTAAATGAAAATGCTAGTTTAAAATAAATACTTCATCCGTCCTACAAAGATAGACTTATTTCTTTTTTCACACAGATTAAGAAATTTTATTTAATATAATTGAAATTATAAAATTTTCACATACTTTTCTTATTATGCCCCCATTTAATATTAGTCATTCATAAATCTAATAAATTTAAATACTCATTAAATTACAATTGGAATGCAAATGAAATTGAATTGCATTACATTGAAACAATAATAAAATTAATTGTTGACTCTGTTATTGGGTGATGAGTGTTTCTAGGCAAGGTGAAATTTATTGTTGTCTACTGAAAGTAATGTGTGAATAAATTTATGTACTTTTCCATTATAATTAGAATATGTTAAGTTTATTCGAGTTGATAACAATGTAAATTAAATAAAGGTATATTAAGAAAAGAAAATTGTAATACACTATCTATAAGTAAGTAATCTATAATTTGGGATAAATAAATAAATAAAACGAGCCTATTTTGTGGGATGGAGGGAGTACATTTTTATTAGTGAATTACTTATTTTGGTAAGGTAAATTATTAACCGTAAAATCTCATATCGAATAAAGATGAAATTAATACACAATATATAAACATATAAGGGTTTGTACTACTCTTTTTAACGAGGTTGATCTTTTAAGATGGAATTTCAGGTTTTAATATAGTATCAGAGCTCATTAAGTTCAAACGAACATTCGAATTTCAAAATTAATGTGCTCAAACAAGTCACTATCTTGTGAGTGTTGTCGTTGTTAACCATTATATAAGTCTTGAGCTACCCTTCTTAATAAGTTTGATATTTGATAATGGAATTCAAGATTTAATAAAAATTATTTTTAAAGTAGTTTGTGGTTTTAATATAGTATCAAAGTTCATTAAGTTTAAATGAACATTCGAATTTTAAAATTAATGTGCTCAAACAAGTCACCATTTTACGAGTGTTGTCGTTATTAACCATTATATAAGTCTTGAGCTACGTTTCTTAATAAGTTTGATATTTGAAAATGGAATTCGAGATTTAATAAAAATTATTTTTAAAGTCGCTTGTGGTCTTTGTTATTATTAGTAGAAAAAAAACAAATGATATGAAATAATGTAGATTTGAGTTGTCAATCATGAAAAGACGTTCTATGTTAAAGCAAACAAACTTGGGGAATCTATCTACATATGTGGTGGCAATTCCTCCATGCATGAAATATTCATAAGTAAATTTGAAGATAAGTATTGTCTGGTCATCTTTCATATGATCCTAATTGGTGGATTCCCATGTGGATTAATTAAAACATCCTAAGCATTTTCGACTAACCTTAAAAGTTTACTTGTAAGTAAATAAGTAATTTTAAATAATATTTTTTATTAATCAAAATTGAAAATAATATGAATATATATATATAAAATATATAGCGTATATGATCCATAACATTTGTTTTTAGTGTAAAAATGGTTACTAACTTTTGTTTTTTGGGACGAATGTTCTTAACTTATGTGTTTGAGTCTTGTAATCGATCATTATTTGATAAAAAGACCAATATACCCTTGGTTTTAATAAAAAAATTCAATTAAATTCCTAATCTTTGCAAAAGGTGCAAATGAGTCCGGTGCCTTTATTTTTATAAAAAGTTAAAGGAAACTAATGAGTTCTTTTTTTGTTTTGAATTAAGACTTCATTGATCAAATTGATAATATATGTAAATTATTTTGAATATTTTACAAACTTATGAAATAACTAAAATTTAAACTCATAATCATTAACAAATATGTCAAATAAAATTATTAATTTTATTATTAGTTAATTACATTATTTAAAATTTAAAATTTATTTTATGGTTATAATAATAATAAAAAAAGAACAATAACTTCAAATACATTTATTTTAGGGAAATTTATAAATGTAGTCAAATGCAAAGGGTAATTTTGGATAATAGCAATTTTTAATAACATTTGCAAAAATAGCAACTTTTAGTGGCAAAAAATCATATATACTCCTTATATTCAATCTATATTCTAGGAGAATATTGCATTATTACTCCTGAAGAAGCACAAATTTATATTATATTAATATTCTCCTAAAGAGCGTAATTTTATTATTAAACTATTGTTCTTGAAAAGAAAATTTTTATAAAGTTTAATATTTTTAAATAATTTGTTGTAGCTCCCGAAAAAGCACAACGTTATAATATTCTGACAGAATATTATTTGCACAATATTTCAAAAGAATATTGAGCTATTGCTCCTAAACAACACTAGTCCAAATAGTAATTTATTGTGTTCTTGAAGAAGCACGTGTCTTGAAGAAGAATATTGAGTTACTGCTTATTGAAGAAGCATAATTTCTACATATGGTTTCATTATTTTTTTAATAATCACAACTTTATGAATATCAATATTCCAGAAGAATATTAAACACGACTTAAGTTTATGCATATTTTAAATGAACTTTGGAACTTGTATCGTATGTATCCATCATATATGTAATTCTATTTTATACATTATTGTATGCTTTTAGAGATTTATCGTTCTAATTATCGATGAAATTGATCAATACATGTTTATTGGCTTTCCACTGGTACAATTTCATGTTTTAAAAAAAAAAAAAAAAATTAGATGACGGCTGTGATCATCTATATGTATTTTCAAGGTGCTCTAATAACAAGTGATTATGTTAAATTAAATATTTGTTCTTACAAGTAATATTGACTTGAATATATTGTCTAACGAGTAATTCTATATGGGCTAGCATAATTACTCATGTTGTCTTAATATCACAAATTATCATATTGAGAAAATGCGTCAAGTTTGAGACTTTATTTTGCATTGTCAAACTTTTTTATGATTGATTGAATTATTACTTTAATTTTAACTCCATTTTGATTATATACTCAGTTTTTTAAAATATCTACCTAGTCATGTTTATAGATTCAAGATGAATTGTCATGATATCTATTTAACTGATAGTGCAACTACGCATATTATTTTTAAAGATAAAAAGTATTTTTTGGACTTAACATTAGTAGAAAATAATATTAATACGATATCTGGTACATCGAATATCGTAGAAGGCTCCGAAAGAGCTAGTATTATCTTACCAAATAATACAAAATTGCATCTAAACGATGCACTTTATTCTAGCAAATCCAAAAGAAATTTGTTTAGTTTTAAAGATATTCGCTGCAATAGATACCACATTGAGATGATGCAAGAAAATAATAATGAATATATTTGCATAACTTCTTTTGTATCTGGACAAAAGCAGATAAAAGAAAAATTCACGGCACTCCCATCTGGCATGTATTATACATTCATAAAAACAATTGAATCAAACAATGTCTCGAACCGAAGTTCGTTGAACCAAAAAGCTTTATACTTTGGCATGATCCACTTGGACACTCAAGAGCAGTAATGATGCCGAATAATTAATAACTCACATGGACATCCTCTAAAGAACCAGAAGATTTTTTTACCTAATGATTATCTATGTACTGCTTGTTCACAAGGCAAGTTAGTCATTATACATTCTACTACGAATGTTCGTGTTGAATCTCCAACTTTATTGGAAAGAATCCGTAGAGATATATATTGGTCGATATACCCACCATGTGGACCATTTCGTTATTTTATGATATTAGTAGATTCTTCTACTAGATGGTCACATGTATGCTTACTTTCAACTAGAAATACAACTTTTACAAGACTATTTGCTCAAAGCATAAAACTACAAGCTCAATTCTACAATTACTCAATCAAATCAATCCGTCTTGATAATGATGGTGATTTTAGATTACAAGCATTTAATGATTATTGTATGTTAATCGGGATTGTCATTAAACATTCAGTTGCCCATGTCCATACACAAAATAGTTTAGTAGATTCATTTATCAAACGTCTTCAAATGATTGCTAGACCTTTACTTATGAAAAAAAAACTCTCAACTTCTGTTTGGGGTCATACTATATTACATGCTACATTATTGATTCATATAAGACCAACTGGTTATCATGAATACTCACATTTACAACTTGTATTTGACCATGAACCTAATATTTTTCATCTATGAGTTTTTGGTCATGCTGTCCAAGTCTTAATTTCACTCCCACAACGTACAAATATGGGTCTCCAACGAAGACTTGAAATTTATGTTGGATTTGACTCACCATCTATTATTAGGTATCTTGAACCTTTAATGAGTTATTTATTTACTGCACGTTTTACAGATTGTCATTTTGATGAAATGGCTCTCCCAACTTTGGAAAAGGAAAAACTACATCTTGAAAAACAAGATAAAATTTTTTGGAATGAAACAATTCTATCTCATTTTGATCTCCATGGTAATCAATGTGAACAAGAAGTTGAGAAAATCATTTACTTACAAAGAGCTGCAAGCCAATTACCTGAAATATATGTTGGTACAAGAAAAGTGACAAATTCATATGTTCTAGAAAAAAATATGATAACTCAAGAACAACTAACCAATAGGAGGAGGAGGAGGAGGAGGAGGAGGGGATGAATTAGTTTTTACAAACTTTTTTGTAAAACAATCTCAAGATAATAAACTTAAGAGATATAAATTAAGCAAGTAAAAATATAAACACAACATAATTAAATAAAAGGGTAGAGATAGTGCAAATGATATTTTTATAGAAGTTCGATTCAACCAATGATCTACGTCTCCCGTTACCAAGCTCTCCGTCACAAGCACGACCTTTCTACTTTCTTGATTGACTTATGGTATAATCAAAACCCTTACAATCAAGGGCGAAATTAGTGGGGGCATCAGAGGAGGCAGGCCCAGGGTTGCCAAAAATTTTAGCCCAAATGGTAAAAAAAGAAAAGAAAAAAGAAAATAAAGCCCAAAATTCACCAAGCATAGAAAAAGAATTGTTTTACTCCCAATTGTGCATCCAGGTTTAATTAAACAAACAATTATTTGGATTTCATGTAAGTATTAGAACGTTCAAAGTTGAAATTCAAATTTTAGAAATTTCAAAATGGCTTGAATTTTTTAATTTGTTGTACTTTCTATTATTTGGTGTTAAAATACCATTTTATTTTATAACTTGGTTGTAATAATTTCGTTGTGTATGACTTACTTATATGTCGTTTCATTAAATATAGGATTACAATATAATTGTATATAACACTATTAAAGAGTTTAAATATTTTGTGCATCGACTATATATCTTATTTTTAGATAAAATAGATATAGAATATATTATAAAATAATTTTTGTGCATCAACTACATAATAATTTTTGTTGAGAAAGACATTGTTATTAAAATAGATATAGTTTCTATTATATAAGAATTGTAATTGTAAAAGATCGTCGGGCACAACTTTCTTTAGCTAGTTTAGATATATATTTTTGTGTAATGACTTCTTGCAACCTTTTTAAAGATAATGAATTATAAAAAAATATTAGATTCTCATAAAAATGGACTAAGTAATTGTGGTTTGAGGAAAAAAAAATAATTCGGGGGCAGTCTCCCTCTCCTAGCCCACCATTTTGGCATATCCTGGCTCCGCCACTGCTTAGAATATTTTCGGTGACTTACAAACAAAGAGTATCGATCCTTATACAATATTGAGCTTTAAAGGGACCTCAATACGACCCAAACATATGAAAAAAATAGATTTGAGATAGTACTTCTCTCAACAAATAATAGACACAAGTTTAGTACTAAGAAATACTAACACTTCAATGATTAGCAATAAATGAAAAAAGCTCAAGTGTTAGAAAGAAATTTTGATGATGATGATGATTCAAAAGTTTGATTTGATCATTCAAAATTTTTCAATGAATGATTTTGAAGATGTAAGGGCAATAAAGTTTGAATGATTTTTTTAAAATATGATTTTCTCTTTTTATGCTCTTGTAAGTGTGTATAATGATAATAAATGAATGACAATTTATAGAGATCAATTTTCAGAGTGTTCTGTCCAAACAGATTATGAAACGGTCGACCTACAACATGTTGGATGACCAAAAATAGTCGTTAGAATAGTAAAAATCAAAACGGTCACTTTTTGAAAAAAGACGTTCAAACGGTCGACTTTTAAGTACAAATGGTCGACTGGTTCAGGCCAAAAGGTCAACCGGTTTACCAGACGGATGACCGGATTAATTTTTCTGAAAAGTTTTGAAAAATTAATTTTTGACTTTGATAAAAATATTTTATGCAAGTGATATCAACATAGTTTTTGAGCATACAATTATTTTTGAGCTTTCATTCATTTAATGCTAAAGATCAAAGAATTAGTACATTTACAATTTTATCTAGAAATCTCATCTTCGATCTTGAATTTCGAATTTTAAATTCTTGAACTCTTGTATTGATTGACTTTGATCTTGACTTGTTTGAGAGTTCGATTTACAATATAATATTGATCTTGACGATGATTGGTAGCGCTTTGAATATTACTTGAATATAGATCGTTATTAACAATACTAATTTTTTTGTTATAATCAAAATATCAAAGTTAAAGTTAACTATAGTCAACAATTTCTCCTTCAAAAATTGATGTCCTTGTAGGACAATCTGCTATAGCAAATAAATCTCAAATATGCCAGAAAGCGTGGTCGACCAGTTGGTGCCAAATACTCTAGACCTCGAAAGAAAAATGTACAATAGAAAATTCAACTAAAAACTTTTAATGAAACGATGGTAGAAATGATTGATCAATCAAATACTGATAATGTGATTCCTGAAGAACAACAAGTTTCTGAAAATAATGAGATTTTAATAAATTATTTATTATTTCATAAATTATGGGAACAAAATAATATTGTCATGGACAATATCTTCACATTTAATGTGATACTTGATATCATGCAAAATGAGGATCCTGAACCACAATCTATTAAAGATTGTCAACATAGAAATGATTGGCCAATTGTTTTCCTTTGTAAAGTGTTTCGTTCTTCAATTAATCTAGCAACGCCAATGGCATTGCAAGTGTTCAAGGTTGTTTTTTTTTACGTCAAGTCTTATCTCGTCACGTAATCTGGCTATAAAGCACCCAACAAGAAAAGATTATGGCAAACCATCTACTAGGTGGGATAGTTTCTCGAAAGCTTCTTGGTAAGCTATGATAGTGGTTATTTGCTTGAGTCGAGTGAGTGCTTCAGAGGGGTCCTCATAATCTGTTGGTCCAAAGCGGAGTAACAGAGACTTGTTAAATTCTGTCCAGGTCACTGGTCCTCTAAACTTGGAGATCCATCGATGCCATTGAAGAGCAATTCCCTCGAGGTGAAAGGAGGCAAGTAGAACTTGTTGATTAGGGGCGACATTATAAAAGTCGAAGAATTGTTCGGCTTTGTAGACCCATCCCGTTGGGTCTTCTCCATCAAATTTTGGGAAGGTGAGTTTGAGATGAGGATTGTTATGGTGTGATGATGGTTGAGAGTGACCGGCTGAAGATCGGTTAAATTTATGGGATGTGTCGGTTGGGGCGAATGGGTTTGTGTCTGGGTTATTGGCATGAGGACCTGCGATGCTTGTAGGGACGGTAGTTCTTGCAAATCATTCTGTAAGGTGGATTGAACTTCATCAATACTGGTTTCGTGGCGTCCCAATAGTTCATGAACTTCATTTCGGAACTTGGCATTGGACTGATTTCGAGTAGCCATAGTTAACCAACCTGTCTCTGATACCAATGATAAGAGAATTTTATTACAGAGAGAAGAAATAAGAGAAGAGACGAGAAGGCATATAATCTCAATTTGTCTGCAGAAATTTTGTAGAGAAAGCATATATTTCTTGTAGTGTAATTGTTCGTATTATTTCCATAATTGCTAATGGCTATTTATAAACTAATTACAACCTGATCACCAAGTAATTCAACCAACTAGCCTAGAAATAAGGAATAACAATTCAACTAACTAATTAACAACAAAGAACAATAAATAAATAAGTGGAAGTTATATCCTAGCAACCACTACACATGCATGGCTTCTCTTATTCATCCACCACAATCAGCATTGACTTGGTATTCCTAGATTGATGACCCACCACTTGCAATCCATGCATAAGCACACGTATCAGTGTACTAAATGATACTATTTGATAATAAGTAGCACTTAATAGTAACACATAAGATTTAAGGTTAACTATTCAAGTCGAATAAGTAACTATTTGATCGAAAATTTTGAATTTTCATTGCCGTCGTCAAACGAAGCAACAGAACATGAATATGAATGTATTTGGCGCCGACACTCGCTTTCCAATTTCCATCAGCCACTGTCTGCTGACGGAGCTGCTGATGAAACTAGCACAACCTCCGTCATTATTGGGCTATGCAATTTGCAATTCAAACTTCACTTTTTCTCTATATAAATACTGTAATTCTTGAACTTTTTGCCCATTTAAATTGTTTGGGTTTTATACATCCAAAAATGGAAAACAAATCAGACGAAAGACCAGAAAGCGAGCAAATCCCACTGCTCACGCCTTATAAAATGGGAAAGTTTCAGCTATCTCACAGGTATTTATAGTTCATCATCACCACCTCTTAGTTCATTGTGGAGTTTTTATGTTGAATAGTATAATATTTGGCAGAGCAGTTACGAATTTTTCAAGTATCGGTTGCTGTAATGAAATCCCACTTGGGCCTCTTGTTTCTGTTTATTGAGAATTTAGAATTTGAATTTTGAATACATATATTCTCGAACAATTGTGTTAAATTTAGTTGACATTTGTATAATTTGGGCATCAATGAATAAATTGACGTGTTTTCTTGGATTTACAGTAAATTAGTCTCTGAAGCATACTCTCTTAAATCCGAGTTTGCTGCCATTTTCGTATATTCTGAAACTCGATAAATTGGTTATTTTGTGAATGTGCTTGCCAGGAATTCACTTTCTATGGCCCTCATTGGAGTAACTATTCTTTGAGCCTGGAGGATTTGTGCCTCATTACTGTCATAAATTTGCTAGAGTTTCTTGAACTTTTGTAGAAATGTTTATTTGATTGCATTTTGAAAATAAAGGACCTTATTTTGTGGGGTAATGTAAAATTTTCATAAAGACAAGAAGACTTCTATGTAAACTCTGAGCATTGAACAATTCCGAGGCGCCAGTAAGATTATCGTAAAGAGATTGTTGCAACTGTATCTTATATAAATCAAGGGTCAGGAGTCAGGTCTAGAATAGAACTGACCTACATGAAGGAACTTGTTGTACCTATAATTAATCCTCAAAGTTACTCTTGTTATAAATTGAACTATATGTCAAGGGGAATGTAAATGACCAAGGGCAAAAATGAGACTACTATCAGATATCTATTGAAGGTGTTTTAGACTTATTACTAGGTGAGTAGATCTCCGCACTAGACACTTGCAGCCAAAGTTTAACCAGGATTTCCATTTTCTAAGTTTCTAGCACGTGACTCGATTGGTTATACAAGTATTTTAAACTTGTTTGTTAGAATTTCAAGTAGATTTAGTAATACTTTAGTTATAAAAGAAGTTAAGGTAAGCTTTTTGACAACCCAGTTAATAAGAAGGAAGGTGCTCAGGCGTGCAACGAAAGCTCTTCTTGGTTCTCTTGCTTTATATTGTAGAAAGAGTGGGGGGAAGGGTTTCTTCAAGTTCCACTTGCTACTTTTCAGTTTCAGAGGAGAAGGTGCTTGCATACTTTCTTGAAAATTTACCGAGGCATGACCTCCCTTTCGAGTATTGGTTGTCTCATTTCATGTTTACACGTGTGTGTCTTCGTTTATGTAAGTAAATTATCACTTTCTCTGAACACAAAACATTTATTCACAACTGGAGAAAATGAGTTGTTGATGTTTTCTTCAGTTGCAAGAAACTGAGTACTAGCTTTATGCAATAATGTTATACGTTGTGTGGAGCATAAAACTTTATTCACAATTCTTCCAACGGTTATAGTATTGTTGGTTTAATGACCTCACATTATACAATGAGATGGCATTATTAATTTAGAATCCAATTTGAAGAAAAATTAGTTCCCCAAAATTTTATACGTACTTCTGCTAGTTCTTTATTGCTTGTATGGAATTTTTCAGAAGAACGGTTCTCTGACCTATTTCCTTTATTTTATATAGAATTGTTTTGGCACCCCTTACGAGACAGAGATCCTACAATAATGTTCCTCAGCCACATGCTATCTTGTATTACTCTTAGAGGACAAGCGAAGGCGGATTTCTCTTATCGGAAGCCACTGGAGTTTCTGATACTTCCCAAGGGTAATACGCTCTTTGAGTACTCAATCAAGTTTTTCAAGTTGTGTAAATATTAAGAATGATATATACAACATTAATGTTCTTTTTCAAGAAAATGTCTCCCTCATTACACACTTTCTTCTTTATTGAAGCTATCCGTATACACCAGGAATATGGACAAAAGAACAAGTGGAGGCATGGAAACCCATTGTGGATGCAGTTCATGCAAAGGTGGTGTCTTTGATAAGTACAATTTTGTACTTATCCGGGCTCACAAAAAGGGACAATTATGAAGTCTTCTTGGTTGTTTTCGGTTTAATTGCATGTTATTTTCTTATTATTTTAGGAAATAATCAAATTCAAGTATCAATCTGACCAAAAGACGAAAAAGAGAGCAAAATGAAGACAATGAGACCTAATTGCTAAAGAAAAGAAACTGCAGGGGCTTGATGTGCAAATACCTAGGCGGGGAACTCAAATTCAGAATCAGACTAACCCATGCGATCGCATGGTAATACCCTGGTGCGATCGCAAGGGTATGAAAATTTCAACAGAATGTTAAACAGATAAGCCATGCGATCGCAGGTCCCAAAGCCATGCGATCGCATAGGCTAATCGTGTCAGAAATTGTCCAGAAACCTTATTCGATTAGAATTCTACCAATCCAAATAACTTCAACAACCAAACACACGTTTTGGAGTCTTTGGAGAGCATTATAAAAGCCAGATGATAGCCATAACAAAGGAGGATTTTTGGAGGACGAATTTTGGAAAGAAGATACAAGAGGAGAATCGAGAATCAAGGCTCGGGATTGAGGATTCTTCAGCCGGAGTCACGGGTTGTAATTATTTCTTCTTCTTTTTCTTTTTCTTCCGCCGGATCATGATGAAGTCAATTATTGTTATAATTGACGAAATCATGTCCGGCTAATTTACTTTTTCTAGGATGAACGATGAAACCTCATGATTTTTAATTAATTAGAAGTTTTTCATTTTAGTAATTAATTGCTTTTGGGTTGATTATTCTTTATGCGCTTTTCTATTATTTTAATGCCCGATCACCATTAGAATATATTGTGATCTATATTGAAGTCGAGAGATTCAATATAGATTAAGCACGTGGTATTGAATAACATAGGGTCCAATAATAGATAGAGATTACTATTATGCTTTATGAAATCTATTTAGGTGTTCTTGAGATTTTAATGCATGTGTTTATGTTCAAGCTTAATTAGAGATAATGAAGTTCGCATAACATATAGAATTGATTGACCATCGAGAGAGGCTTTCGATTAATTTAGGAACGCTGATTTTCAATCTATGGTAATTATAAGCTAAAACGGTTAAACGGATATTTGATTAAGGAAAGTGTTGGTGGATTCGAAAATCCTAGAGTTAGTAGATCTTGAATTCGTTCTTGCCTTTTTAAAGTTATTTATTGTTTAATTAAAATAGTTAAATTAGTTTAGAATCACAAAAATCAAATTGAATCTGTGTTTCTTTTATTGTTAAAATTTAGGTTATAAATTAATTGGTTAAATTAATATCTGGTCCTCGTGGGTTCGACACTTTATTTTATCACTATATTACTTGTCCACGATCCGTCCACTTGCGGGATATAAATCGCACGACAAGTTTTTGGCGCGTTGTTAAAGGGGACTAGTTTATTAATTGCTACATTAATTGATAGTTTAGTTTTAACATTTTTTTTTTTATTGTTATTTATTTTTATTTTTATTTTTATTTTTTAATTTTAGATTATTTTCTTTTATTATTTTAGTTCTTCGTGATCTTTCTTTGAGTTGTATATATTTTCTAATTTTTCGGTGTTAAGTGTGCATGCCGCGCACAAAAGATCTTGATCTATTTGATTTAGATCCGAGAAATTGAACGAAGCTTTCACCGGCGACAACGTGAAAAACGAGAAAAGAAAACACAAAGAAAACACAATGGCGAGACAATCAAGTGCATGATCAGATAAATATTCAACCACCAATAGCTCGACCAGTTGAAGTTAGTGAACGAGATATTCTTATGGGTGAGTATATGATGCCACCGATTGTTGAAAATCGGTCTAGCATAGTCTATCCACCTTATGGACACGACAACTTCCAGTTGAGGCCAGATGTGATGAATTTATTCTCGAACAACCTGCCGTTTTATGGGATGACAGATGAAAATCCTCATTACCATATTTCTCGCTTCGATGAATTCTGTGGCAATTTCAAATACCACGGTGTTAACGAAGAAGCACTGAAGATGAGGCTCTTTCCACATACATTGAAGGATAAAGCTAGAGAATGGCTAGATTCTCTCTGCTTTGGGAGCATTACTACTTGGACAGATCGATCCAAAATTCACGTTGAAATATTTTCCTCCGGCCAGAGTAAAAGCAGTTGAAGTATGAAATTTCCAATTTTCAACAATCGAGTTGGAAAATTTTCACGAGGCATGGGAAAGATTCAAACAATTGCTCGAAAGTGTCAAGTCATGGTTTCCTTTAGCGACTCGTAATCATTATTTCTATTCGGACTAGCTCCAACCGATCGTTCTTGATGAGATTCTGCGCGGTGGCTCTATCCAAAGTAGATCCGCGGTGACCTTTATGATCTATTCGAAACCATGAGTGAACAATTTATTATGTGGCGAAAGAGGATTGCGTAAGAAGAAAGCGGCGAGGATACACAGTGGGCACCAATCGCTTTTATTGGCAAAAATTGATGCGTTGGCAAAGCGGATGGAATCAATGAAATATTCTCATTCAAGCTAATATGGTTCGAGATGCCTCCACCAATCATGTAACATGTGGAGCAAACCATCGCCTCTTGAGTGCCCATTGACAAAGGTTGATATGCCTTCTCCTGAGCAAGTTGCATATGCTCAGAATTTTCAGCGTCAGCAAAATAATCCTTATTCACAGACTTACAATCCTGGATGGAGAAATCATCCAAACTTCTCATATGGCAACACTCAAAATATTCAAAATCCACCAAATCAGGGAATGCCGCAAGAGAAAAAAGGAGGACTGGAAGAAACTGTTACTGAATTGAAGGAGATGCAGAAAAGACAGGATGTTGCTATCAAGAATATGGAAAATCAGTTAGGCGGTTGGCTAAATTGTTGGTGAGAGAGACAACGGGCACATGGCCAAGCAATACAGAAGTCAATCCAAAGGAGCAAGTAAATGCAATTACCACGAGGCGGTGTTCGATTACTGTGAGATTCATGTGACTAGGCGGTGTAGAAAAGGAACGTGTCCGACAAAGCGAGAGAAAATAAATTAGATGCGAAGTTGCACTGCAGGACTCTCCACCGACTTATATTCCACCACCGGCTTCGTCCCTCCTATCCCATTTCCTCAAAGGTTGCGAAAACATAAGCTAGACCAACAATTCAAGAAGTTCCTAGATGTTTTCAAAAAGTCGCACATCAATATACCATTCGCGATGCCTTAGCTCAAATGCCTAGCTATGCCAAATTTATGAAGGACATTCTTGCAAATAAGCGAAAGTTGGAGGAGCACGCAAGCAGATGGCGCTAAGCGAAGAATGCGAGTGCCATATTGCAAAACAAGCTACCGGCGAAATTAAAAGACCCAGGGGTTTTAATATTCCTTGCACTATTGGTAGTTTATATTTTGATAAAGCTTTGTGTGATTTGGGTGCTAGTGTGAATTTAATGCCTTACTCTATTTTTAAGCGGCTCGGTTTAGGAGAAGCAAGGCCGAACAGCAGTAACACTCGACTTTTCGATCGGTCAATCAAACATACTGGGGAATAGTTGAAGACATATTGGTGAAAGTTGGCAAATTCATATTCCTCGCGATTTTATCATTACGGATATGTGTGAAGACAGGGATGTACCACTCATTTTGGGTCGACCTTTCTTGGCTCCGGTCGGGCAAGAATTGATGTTCCAAAAGGAGAACTTATCTTTGAAAGTGAATGATGAACACATTACATTCAATGTGTTCAAAGCAATTAAATTTCCAAGCTCTTGATTCTGCTCGAGATTGATGTCATTGACCGTAAGAGAGGAGCTTAGATGATAAAGTTGTTGCCCAACACCGGGAGGCACCACTTGAGAAGAAGAATATGTGCGAAGAGGAGTTTCATCCGTCTTACATGACCAAAGTCGATGAAGAAGGTGAAATTTTCTTAGTTGAATTCGAGCATGACGGCAAAACAAAATCATATCAAGTATGATAAAGGAAAAATCAAGCTCTACGGAAGGTAAAACAAAAATTGTTCGAAGTTGATCAAAGCAAGAAGAACAGGTCCTCCAAAGATTTATTCAAAGTGTCTTGGCGATCACCACGACAAAGTCAAGCTAATGACTTTAAAGAAGCGCTCAATGGGAGGCAACCCATTTTTCTACCATTTTATTTATTTAAATTTCAGTATTATTTAAATTTTAGGATTTCAATTGACAATTTACACGTTTTAGTTTTTAGGATTTAAAGTAGGTTGTTAATTCTTAGGTTTTGAGGATACAATCATCGTCATCCCTGCATAATCACGTTGTTCAATTATTTTAAATTTATATTTAAAAAAAATTGAATTTTGTTTTAAAAAAAAAATCGCGTTTTTTAAATAAATAAAAAAATCAATTTTTTTAAATAAAAAAAAAAAAATTCGTTTTTTTAAAAAAAAAATTAAAAATAAAAAAAATTAAAAAAATTAATTTCGTTTTTCTTAAAAAAAAAACAAAAAACAAAAATTTAATAAGTTCTTTTTTTTTTTTTTTTTCTTTTCTTTTAGGGTTACAACCTAAGGACTAACTGGATGACATTCAAGCAAAGATTTGTCGACCAACTTGCAGATCTCTCCACCAATTGTTCATACCATACTTCTTCTTCAAAGACCATCCGATCCACATCCGGGTAGTATCGATCTTTATATAGTCCTTTGAATTATTTTTACATTGGGGACAATGTATCTTTCAAGTTTGGGGGTAGTGAAAAAAATGTTTGGTGCGATGATAATACTTGATATTGATTGTTAAATTATTTTAAAAAAAATTTAATTAAAATTATTTATATTTATTTGTTTGCATATTTATATGATATGAATAGTCTTGCCGGCTAATGATGTAACTTTTATTTAATTATTACGTTTTAATCCATGACTTGTGAACAGATTATTACTATTGGTTAAATGTGAGACTATTTGACCATGTTTGATATCGTGTTGTGTCGGCCGATTAAAATGATTTATAGCTATGTTGGTGCACTTAAGTTGAAAATAATAGGATACTGTTTAAACCTAAAAATCATCCGTATCTCGAACAAATAACCAATATAGTGAGAAAGTGTGGTAATTAAACCGTGATAGTGGCTATCTAGGTTATGTTTGATTCCATGTATGTTGAAAATTTGTGTGGAGCACTTTAGACCGATTAGAGGAAACTAAGTAATGACCGAATGTTAGGAATCTAATCCTCACGCATGAACTTATTGCACGCAAAGAATAAAAATTATTATTATTATTGCTTAACTCTTTTCGTAGCCTAATTGACTTGAGTGAAAAGGTCAGTAGGGGTTTCTCAAAACCCGATGCCCCAAGGTTCGAAAGACACGGGAGTCATCGACCTCAAGCTCGTTACATGAGTCATTTAGAAAGCTTAATGGGTGAGTTTTGCACCTTATTAATATCTTATAACTCATTTCAGTAGCCTATTTGACTCGAGTGAAAAGGCCCAGGGGTTTCTCAAAACCCGATGCCCTAAGGTTTCGAAGATCCGGGAGTCATCGACCTCAAGCTCGCTACATGAGTCATTTAGAAAGCTTAATGGATTGAGTTTTGCACATAAGATCTATATATAAAAAAAAAGAAAAAAGAAAATTTTTTTTTTTTTTTTTTTTATTATTTATTTAAATTTAGTTTTTTTATTTCCGAAAAAAAAAAAAAAAAAAAAAATGATTGATGAAATTCTTTTGCAAAGTAAAAGGATTAGATGACTAATGGGTTTGACTTATTTAGTAGAAACTTTACGGTCGAAAGTGCTCATAAATTGGAGAATCTTCATATACCTAGGTTGTCACGATTATTAGTTTTTTCTCAATGACCTCGAACAAGAAAATAATGAGCGAAGTGTTACATTTGAACCAAAATCTCGGGATTTGAGAGAAAACAACATTTTGGGGAAGTGTACCTTACGAGAAGGAAAGGAAAAGTTGACCAAGTGGTTGGGCTATCACCACCATAGAATTTAAGTTAATCAGATTAACGGGTCTCACACACGTATCAAGTGTGGTTTGAGTATAATCACATTTGCAATAGTAATACCTGAACACTCGTCATGAATTATAAGTTTTTCTTTTTGCAAAAGCTGAAGTAAGAACGGCAAGCTATTTATATTGTGAAGTATGTTACTGCTTATTTTATTAAGTGCATGAATTTTTAGCTAGTTTATTCGAGGACGAATAATAGTTCAAGTTTGGGGGTATTTGATAAGTACAATTTTGTACTTATCTGGGCTCACAAAAAGGGACAATTATGAAACTTTCTTAGTTGTTTTCAGTTTAATTGCATGTTATTTTCTTATTATTTTAGGAAATAATCAAATTCAAGTATCAATCGACCAAAAGGCGAAAAAGAGAGCAAAATGAAGACAATGAGACCTAATTGCTAAAGAAAAGAAAGCGCAGGGCTTGATGTGCAAATACCAGGCGGGGAACTCAAATTGAGAACCCAGACTAACCCATGCGATCGCATGGTAATACCCTGGTGCGATCGCAAGGGTATGAAAATTTCAACAGAATGTTAAACAGATAAGCCATGCGATCGCAGGTCCCAAAGCCATGCGATCGCATAGGCTAATCGTGTCAGAAATTGTCCAGAAACCTTATTCGATTAGAATTCTACCAATCCAAATAACTTCAACAACCAAACACACGTTTTGGAGTCTTTGGAGAGCATTATAAAAGCCAGATGATAGCCATAACAAAGGAGGATTTTTGGAGGACTAATTTTGGAAAGAAGATACAAGAGGAGAATCGAGAATCAAGGCTCGGGATTGAGGATTCTTGGTAGAGTCACGGGTTGTAATTATTTCTTCTTCTTTTTCTTTTTCTTCCACGGATCATGATGAAGTCAATTATTGTTATAATTGGCGAAATCATGTCGGCTAATTTACTTTTTCTAGGATGAGCGATGAAACCTCATGATTTTTAATTAATTAGAAGTTTTTACTGTTTTAGTAATTAATTGCTTTTGGGTTGATTATTCTTTATGCAGCTTTTTCTATTATTTTAATGCCGATCACCATTAGAATATATTGTGATCTATATTGAAGTCGAGAGATTCAATATAGATTAAGACGTGGTATTGAATAACATAGGGTCCAATAATAGATAGAGATTACTATTATGCTTTATGAAATCTATTTAGGTGTTCTTGAGATTTTAATGCATGTGTTTATGTTCGAAGCTTAATTAGAGATAATGAAGTTCGCATAACATATAGAATTGATTGACCATCGAGAGAGGCTTTCGATTAATTTAGGAACGCTGATTTTCAATCTATGGTAATTATAAGCTAAAACGGTTAAACGGATATTTGATTAAGGAAAGTGTTGGTGGATTCGAAAATCCTAGAGTTAGTAGATCTTGAATTCGTTCTTGCCTTTTTAAAGTTATTTATTGTTTAATTAAAATAGTTAAATTAGTTTAGAATCACAAAAATCAAATTGAATCTGTGTTTCTTTTATTGTTAAAATTTAGGTTATAAATTAATTGGTTAAATTAATATCTCCAGTCATAAATGGGTTAATGACACTTTATTTTATCACTATATTCTTGTCACGATCCAGGTCCACTGCGGGATATAAATCGCACGACAGTCTTCTTTTGCCAGATTTGGCACACAGGGAGGGTTTCGAGTACAGGTAACTCTTGGATTTGTTTTCGGGTCTTTGGTCAATCACCTTTTCACTTTAACCTCCATCTGCTGTTTTAACTGGCAAGAGTGCTCTGTTTTTATCATCCATACTTGATCTTTTTACTAAAAATATGATCTGACCTGAAAGAAGATAATAAACCTTATTTATTGAATATTGAGGTCTAGACTTTTCCTCACTCTAAACCTGCTTATCAAACTGCCTTACAGAGTTTCAACCCAACGGGCAGGCTCCGGTATCTTGTACAGACAAAGGATTAGCTCCACAAGTTCGAGGTAATGGAGTGGATGTTGCTCAGTTTTCACCTCCACGACGGCTAAGGATGGATGAAATTCCTCAAATTGTCGATGATTTCAGGCTCGCTGCAAGAAATGCTATAGAAGCTGGTAAAATTTTGTCGTTTGATTTATATTTTGGTTAAAAGAATAATTCCTGGTTAAGATATTGGTAGGTTTGTTATTACTTAAAATATGTAAAACATGATGCTACTAATTTATTACATGCTGAGTTAAAAAAGTAAGCAGAGGTAGAAAAAGATAACAAGATAAAGGAAACATAAAAGGAAAGAAAGAAATAAAAGCAAACGCATCCATGATATGTGAAAAGGAATATCAAAGCAGTATTTAGGTTAAAAGCCATACATTAGTCTCAATAGAACCCGCGATAAAAGTTTCCACTAATGCATCACTAGGGTGATTATTTATCGTACATTCGTCCTGTCATTAGTTCCTTAGAATGTCAAACGTGGATATGGGTAATGTTTTGAAGTTAATTATATTTAGTATTCGGACTTCAAATCTATATACTGTTAACTTATATTTCTTCAATGCTCATCATGTGCTCACATTTTATCACTTACTCGATTGACTGCTATATTGTTTTCAACCCATAGGTTTTGACGGGGTCGAGATCCATGGGGCGCATGGTTATTTGATCGACCAGTTTTTCAAAGATCAAGTCAATGACCGAACAGATCAATATGGAGGCTCTTTGGAGAACCGTTGTCGATTTGCTCTGGAAATTGTGAAAGCTGTTACTAAAGAAGTAGGAGCTCATAGAGTTGGGATTCGACTTTCTCCTTCGCGAATTTCATGGAAGCTGAGACTCGAACCCAAAACCTCTTGGACTTTATATGGTGAAGCCTTGAATAAAGTCGGACTTCATCTTGCCACATGGTTGGCCGGGATGGGAACTGTTCTCGAGAAAGCGGAATGTACCCATAGCCTTCTACCCATGAGAAAGGCATTTAAAGGTACGTTCATCGCTGCCGGGGTTATGAGAGGAAGAGGCGGTAACAAAGCCTTGGCGGAAAACCGCATGCAGATCTTATTGCCTATGGTCGTTTCTTCTTGGCAAATCCGATTTACCAAAGAGATTCGCATTGAATGCTCCCTCAACCCCTTATAACAGGACTACATTTTATGTACCGGATCCCATTACAGAGCTATCTTGACTACCCATTTCTTGAAGAAAATATGTGATTTCGAGGGTGGGTATCTTGAACTTCAAATGTCAATTAAAACTTTCCATTTTCTGCAAGAACAATTTCACATGTAACAGATATTTGATTACTTATTATGATTTTTGCAACATCTTTTGTTACTGATCTTTATCTTGGTGCATTGGTTTTGATACATATGTGAGTTCTACAAGCATACAAGCTCCCAGGAGCCTTGGGCATCATTGTTTGGTACTCAATATTAAACAAAATTGGATATTGCAATGGTATCGAACCATCTTACCAAACATGTGAGGAACTACATTCATTATGCCAGTAGATTAAGGGATCTTCTACACAAGTTAAATACAAGGTGGAATACTAAAACACTGAGGAACAAAGGTAAATTTAAGTCACTTTTTTTAAATGAAAATGCTAGTTTTAAAATAAATACCCCATTCGTCCTACAAAGATAGACTTATTTCTTTTTTCACACAGATTAAGAAATTTTATTTAATATAAAAATTTTCACATACTTTTCTAATTATGCCCCCATTTAATATTAATCATTCATAAATCTAATAAATTTAAATACTCATTAAATTACAATTGGAATGCAAATGAAATTGAATTGCATTACATTGAAACAATAATAAAATCAATTGTTGACTCTGTTATTGGGTGATGAGTGTTTCTAGGCAATGTGAAATTTATTGACGGTCTACTTGAGTAAATGTGTGAATAAATTTATATACTTTTCCATTATAATTAGAATATGTTAAGTTTATTCGGGTTGATAACAATGTAAATTAAATAAGGATATATTAGGAAAAGAAAATTTTAATACACTATCTATAAGTAAGTAGTCTATAATTTGGATAAATAAATAAAAAAAACGAGTCTATTTTTGTGGAATGGAGGGAGTACATTTTTATTAGTGAATTACTTATTTTGGTAAGGTAAATTATTAACTGTAAAATCTCATATCGAATAAAGATGAAATTAATACACAATATATAAACATATAAGGGTTTGTACTACTCTTTTTAACGAGGTTGATCTTTTAAGATGGAATTTCAGGTTTTAATATAGTATCAGAGCTCATTAAGTTCAAACGAACATTCGAATTTCAAAATTTATGTGCTCAAACAAGTCACTATCTTGCGAGTGTTGTCGTTATTAACCATTATATAAGTCTTGAGCTATCCTTTTTAATAAGTTTGATATTTGAAAATGGAATTCAAGATTTAATAAAAATTATTTTTAAAGTAGTTTGTGGTTTTAATATAGTATCAAAGTTCATTAAGTTCAAATGAACATTCGAATTTTAAAATTAATGTGCTGAAATAAGTCACTATTTTACGAGTGTTGTCGTTATTAACCATTATATAAGTCTTGAGCTACCTTTTTTTAATAAGTTTGATATTTGAAAATGGAATTCGAGATTTAATAAAATTATTTTTGAAGTAGTTTGTGGTCTTTGTTATTATTAGTAGAAAAAAAACAAATGATATGAAATAATGTACTTGAAAAGGATTTGAGTTGTCAATCATGAAAAGACGTTCTATGTTAAAGCAAACAAACTTGGGGAATCTATCTACATATGTGGTGGCAATTCCGCCATGCATGAAATATTCATAAGTAAATTTGAAGATAAGTATTGTCTGGTCATCTTTCATATGATCCTAATTGGTGGATTCCAATGTGGATTAATTAAAACATCCTAAGCATTTTGGACCAACCTTAAAAATTCACTTCTAAGTAAATAAGTATTTTTATTAATCAAAATTGAAAATAATATGAATATATATATATATATATATATATATATATATATATATATATATATATATATTAGCGTATATGATCCCTAACATTTGCTTTTAGTGTAGAAATAATTCTTAACATTTGTTTTTTTAGCACTAACGTTCTTAACTTTATGTGTTATAGTCTGTAATCGATCATTATTTGATAAAAAAGACCAATATGCCCTTAATTTTAATAAATAAAATTTGATTATATTCCTCATCTTTGCAAAAGGTACAAATGAGTACGGTTTCTTTATTTTTATAAAAAGTTTAAGGAAACTAATGAGTTCTTTTTTTTGTTTTGAACTAAGACTTCATTGATCAAATTGATAATATATGTAAATTATTTTGAATATTTTACAAACCTATGAAATAACTAAAATTTAAACTCATAATCATTAACAAACATGTCAATAAAATTATTAATTTTATTATTAGTTAATTACATTATTTAAAATTTAAACTTTTATTTTATGGTTATAATAATAATAATAAAAAAGAACAATAACTTCAAATACTTTTATTTTAGGGAAATTTATAAATGTAGTCAAATGCAAAGGGTAATTTTGGATAATAGCAATTTTTAATAACATTTGCAAAAATAGCAACTTTTAGCTGCAAAAAATCATATATACTCCTTATATTCAATCTATATTCTAGGAGAATATTGCATTGTTACTCCTGAAGAAGTATAGATTTATATTATATTAATATCTCCTGAAGAGTGTAATTTTATTATTAAGCTATTGTTCTTGAAGAGCAAATTTTTATAAAGTTTAATATTTTAAAATAATTTGTTGTAGCTCCCGAAAAAGTAAAACGTTATAATATTCTGACATAATATTCCTTGCACAATATTTCACAAGAATATTGAGCTATTGCTCCTAAAGAACAGTAGCCCAAATAGTAATTTATTGTGTTCTTGAAGAAGCATGTGTCTTGAAGAAGAATATTGAGTTACTGCTTCTTGAAGAAGCATAATTTCTACATATGGTTTCATTATTTTTTTAATAATCACAAATTTATTAATATCAATAATCCAGAAGAATATTAAACACGACTTAAGTTTATGCATATTTTAAATGAACTTTGGAATTTGTATCTTATGTATCCATCATATATGTAATTCTATTTTATACATTATTGTATGCTTTTAGAGATTTATCGTTCTAATTATCGATGAAATTGATCAATACATATTTATTGGCTTTCCACTGGTACAATTTCATGTTTTTTTAAAAAAAAAATAGATGACGGCAATGATCATCTATATGTATTTTCAGGGTGCTGTAATAACAAGTTATTGTGTTAAATTAAATATTTGTTCTTACAAGTAATATTGATTTGAATATGTTGTCTAACAAGTAATTTTATATGGGCTAGCATAATTACTCATGTTGTCTTAATATCATAAATTATCATATTGAGAAAATGCATCAAGTTTGAGACTTTATTTTACATTGTTAAACTTTTTATGATTGATTGAATTATTACTTTAATTTTAACTCCATTTTGATTATATACTCATTTTTAAAAATATCTACCTAGTTAGGGATGACAAAAGCTCGTCACTCACCGCTCGGCTCGTAAAAGCTCGGCCCGGCTGGGACTCGGGCTCGTCGAGGCGAGCACGAGCTAGGCCGAGCTCAAAAAAAAAAAAAGAGAATTTGAGCTAGCTATGCTCGGCCAAAAAGCAGCCGCGGCTCGCCACGAAATCACAATCACGAGCCACGAGCCACAGTAGGCTCGACTCGTAGCTCGTGCATTACACCATTATTTTTTTATTTTTTTTTGTTTTTTGTTTTTTAATTTTAATATTTTTCTATAAATACTCTTATTCTAACGAGAATGATTTTCAATCTTTAATTTTCAACATAAAAGATACCCAATATTGTATTTTTCTCTGATTTTTAAAATTTAAAAAAAAAAAAAAAAATTTGAGAGCCAGAGCGAGCTCTTGGGTAGTTCAGCTCGCCTGCTCGCCCACGAGCTCGTGGGCCGAACCGAGCTTGCTTTTTGGAGACGAGCAGAGCTCGGCTCGTCCCTTTGGGTGAGCCGAGCTTGTATTTTATGGGCAAGCTGGCTCGGCCCGGCCCCATTGCCATGCCTATACCTAGTCATGTTTATAGATTTAAGATGAATTGTCATGATATCTGTTTAATTGATAGTGTAACTACGCATATTATTTTTAAAGATAAAAATATTTTTAAACTTAACATTAGCGAAAATAATATTAATACGATATCTGGCACATCGAATATCGTAGAAGGCTCCGAAAGAGCTAGTATTATCTTACCAAATAATACAAAATTGCATATAAACGATGCACTTTATTCTAGCAAATTCAGAAGAAATTTGCTTAGTTTTAAAGATATCTGTTGCAATAGATACCACATTGAGACGATACAAGAAAATAATAATGAATATATTTGCATAACTTCTTTTGTATTTGGCCGTAGCGAGATAGAAGAAAAATTACCAAGCACTCCCATCCGGTATATATTATACATTCATAAAAACAATTGAATCAAACAATGTCTCGAACCGAAGTTCGTTGAACCAAAAAACTTTATACTTTGGCATGATCCACTTGGACACCCAAGAGCGGTAATAATGTGTCGAATAATTAATAACTCATATGGACATCCTCTAAAGAACCAGAAGATTTTTTTACCTAATGATTATCCATGTACTGCTTGTTCACAAGACAAGTTAGTCATTAGACATTCTACTACGAATGTTCGTGTTGAATCTCCAACTTTATTGGAAAGAATTCGTAGAGATATATATTGGTCGATGTACCCACCATGTGGACCATTTCGTTATTGTATGATATTAGTAGATTCTTCTACTAGATGGTCACATGTATGCTTACTTTCAACTAGAAATACAACTTTTGTAAGACTATTTGCTCAAAGTATAAAACTACAAGCTCAATTCTACAATTACTCAATCAAGATAACCTGTCTTGATAATGATGGTGATTTTAGATCACAAGCATTCAATGATTATTGTATGTTAATCGGGATTGTCATTAAACATTCGAGTTGCCCATGTCCACACACAAAATAGTTTAGTAGATTCATTTATCAAACGTTTTCAAATGATTGCTAGACCTTTATTTATGAAAAAAAACTCCCAACTTCTATTTGGGGTCATGCTATATTACATGCTATTTTATTGATTCATATAAGACCAACTGGTTATCATGAATACTCATATTTACAACTTGTATTTGACCATGAACCTAATATTTTTCATCTATGAGTTTTTGGTCGTGCTGTCCAAGTCTTAATTTCACTCCCACAACGTACAAAAATGGGTCTCCAACGAAGACTTGGAATTTATGTTGGATTTAACTCACCATCTATTATTAGGTATCTTGAACCGTTAATGAGTTATTTATTTACTGCACGTTTTGCAGATTGTCATTTTGATGAAATGGCTTTCCCAACTTTGGAAAAGGAAAAATTACATCTTGAAAAACAAGGTAAAATTTCTAGGAATGAAACAATTCTATCTCATTTTGATCCCCACGGTAATCAATGTGAACAAGAAGTTGAGAAAATCATTTACTTACAAAGAGTTGCAAGCCAATTACCTGAAATATATGTTGGTACAAGAAAAGTAACAAAGTCATATGTTCCAGCAAAAAATATGATAACCCAAGAACAACTAACCAATAGAGGAGGAGGGAGAGGGAGAGGGAGAGGGAGAGGGAGAGGGAGGGGAGGGATGAATTAGTTTTTACAAACTTTTTCGTAAAACAATCTCAAGATAATAAACTTAAGAGATATAAATTAAGCAAGTAAAAATATAAGCACAATATAATTAAATAAAAGGGTAGATAGAGTGCAAATGATATTTTTATGGAAGTTCGATTCAAACAATGATCTACGTCCTCCGTTACCAAGCTCTCCGTCACAAGCACGACCTTTCCACTTTCTTGATTGACTTATGGTATAATCAAAACCCTTACAATCAAGGGCGGAATTAGAGGGGGCATCGGATGGAATTTTAGCCCAAATGGTAAAAAAAAAAAAAAAAAAAGAAATAAAGTCCAAATTTCACCAAACATAGAAAAGAATTGTTTTACTCCCAATTGTGCATCCAAGTTTAATTAAACAAACAATTATTTGCATTTCTTGTAAGTATTAGAACGTTCAAAATTGAAATTCAAATTTTAGAAATTTCAAAATGGCTTGAATTTTTTAATTTGTTGTACATTCTACTATTTGGTGTTGAAATATCATTTTATTTTATAACTTGGTTGTAATAATTTTGTTGTGTATGACTTACTTATATGTCGTTTCATTAAATATAGGATTACAATATAATTGTATATAACACTATTAAAGAGTTTAAATATTTTGTGCATCGACTATATAGCTTATTTTTAGATAAAATAGATATATAATATATTATAAAATAATTTTTGTGCATCAAATACATAATAATTTTTGTTGAGCTTTCTATTATAGAAGAATTCGCAATTGTAAAAGATCGTCGGGCACAACTTTCTTTGGCTAGTTTAGATATATATTTTTGTGTAATGACTTCTTGCAACCTTTTTAAAGATTATGACTTATAAAAAAATATTAGATTCTCATAAAATGGACTAAGTAATTGTGGTTTGAGGAAAAAAAAATTTTGGGGCGGTCTCCTCTCCTAGCCCACTATTTTGGCATATCCTAGCTCGCCATCGCTTACAATATTTTCGGTGACTTACAAACAAAGAGTACAGATCCTTATACAATATTGAGCTTTAAAGGGACCTCAATATGATCCAAGCATATGAAGAAAAAAGATTTGAGATAGTACTTCTCTCAACAAATGATAGACACAAGTTTAGTACTAAGAGATACTAACACTTCAATGAATAGCAATAAATGAAAAAAGCTCAAGTGTTAGAAAGAAACTTTGATGATGATGATGATTCAAAAGTTTGATTTGATCAATCAAAGTTTTTCAATGAATGATTTTGAAGATGTAAGTGAAATAAAGTTTGAATGATTTTTTTAAATATAATTTTCTCTTTTTATGCTCTTGTAAGTGTGTATAATGATAATAAATGAATGACAATTTATAGAGATCAATTTTCAGAGTTTTCTATCCAAACGGATTATCAAACGGTCGACCTACAACATGTCGGATGACCAAAAATAGTCGTTGGAATAGTAAAAATCAGAACGGTCACTTTTTGAAAAAAGAAGTTCAAACGGTCGACTTTTAAGTACAAACGGTCGACTGGTTCAGGCCAAAAGGTCGACCGATTTACCAGACGGATGACCGGATTAATTTTTTTGAAAAGTTTTAAAAAATTAATTTTTGACTTTGATAAAAATATTTTATGCAAGTCATATCAACATAGTTTTTGAGCATACAATTATTTTTGAGCTTTCATTCATTTAATGCTAAAGATCAAAGAATTAGTACATTTACAATTTTATCTAGAAATCTCATCTTCGATCTTGAATTTCGAATTTCGAATTCTTGAACACTTGTATTGATTGACTTTGATATTGACTTGTTTGAGAGTTCGATTTGCAATATAATATTGTTCTTGACGATGATTGGTAGCGCTTTGAATGTTATTTGAAAATAGATCATTATTAAAAATACTAATTTTTTTGTTATAATCAAAATATTAAGGTTAAAGTTAACTATAGTCAACAATTTTCCTTCAAAAATTGATGTTACTGTAGGACAATTTGCTATAGCAAATAAATCTCAAATATGCAAGAAGCGTGGTCGACCAGTTGGTGCCAAATACTCTGTACCTCGAAAGAAAAATGTACAATAGAAAATCCAACTAAAAACTTTTAATGAAACAATGGTAGAAACGATTGATCAATCAAATACTGATAATGTGATTCCTAAAGAACCACAAGTTTCTGAAAATAATGAGATTTTAATAAATTATTTATTATCTCATAAATTATGGGAACAAAATAATATTGTCATGGACAATATCTTCGCATTTAATGTGGCACTTGATAACATGCAAAATGAGGATCCTAAACCACAATCTATTAAAGATTGTCAAAATAGAAATGATTGGCCAACTGTTTTCCTTTGTAAAGTGTTTCGTTCTTCAATTAATCTGGCAACTCCAATGGCATCCGCGAGTGTTCGAGGTTGTTTTATTTTTACGTCAAGTCTTATCTCGTCACGTAATCTGGCTATGAAGCACCCAACAAGAAAAGATTCTGGCAAACCATCTACTTGGTGGGATAGTTTCTCGAAAGATTCTTGGTAAGCTATGACAGTGGTTATTTGCTTGAGTCGAGTGAGTGCTTCAGAGGGGTCCTCATAATCTGTTGGTCTAAAGTAGAGTAACAGAGCCTTGGTAAATTTTGTCCAGGTTACTGGTCCTCTAAACTTGGAGATCCATTGATGCCATTGAACAGCAATTCCCTCGAGGTGAAAGGAGGCAAGTAGAACTTGTTGATCAGGGGCGACATCATAAAAGTCGAAGAATTGTTCGGCTTTGTAGACCCATCCCGTTGGGTCTTCTCAATCAAATTTTGGGAAGGTGAGTTTGAGATGAGGATTGTTATGGTGTGATGATGGTTGAGAGTGACCGGCTGAAGATCGGTTAAATTTATAGGATGTGTCGGTTGGGGCGAATGGGTTTGTGTCTGGGTTATTAGCATGAGGACCTGCAATGCTTGTAGGGATTGTAGTTCTTGCAAAACATTCTGCAAGGTGAAGTGAACTTCATCAATACTGGTTTTGTGGCATTCCAATAGTTCATGAACTTCATTTCGGAACTCAGCATTGGACCGATTTCGAGTAGCCATAGTTAACCAACGTGTCTCTGATACCAATGATAAGAGAATTTTATTATAGAGAGAAGAAATAAGAGAAGAGACGAGAAGGCAGATAATTGCTGTAATTGTTTATATTATTTCCATAATTGCTAATGGCTATTTATAAATCAATTACAACTTGATCACCAAGTAATTCAACCAACTAACCTAAAAATAAGGAATAACAATTCAACTAACTAATTAACAACAAAGAACAATAAATAAATAAGTAGAAGCTATATCCTAGCAGCCACTACACATGCATGGCTTCTGTTATTCATCCACCACAATCATTATTGACTTGGTCTTTCCAAATTGATGATCCACCACTTGCAATCCATGCATAAACACACGTATCAGTGTACTAAATGATACTATTTGATAATAAGTAGCACTTAATAGTAACACATAAGATTTAAGGTTAACTATTCAAGTTGAATAAGTAACTATTTGATCGACAATTTTGAATTTTCATTGCCGTCGTCAAACGAAGCAACAGAACATGAATATGAATGTATTTGGCGCCGACACTCGCTTTCCAATTTCCATCAGCCACTGTCTGCTGACGGAGCTGCTGACGAAACTAGCACAACCTCCGTCATTATTGGGCTATGCAATTTGCAATTCAAACTTCACTTTTTCTCTATATAAATACTGTAATTCTTGCTTGAACTTTTTGCCCATTTAAATTGTTTGGGTTTTATACTTCCAAAAATGGAAAACAAATCAGACGAAAGACCAGAAAACGAGCAAATCCCACTGCTCACGCCTTATAAAATGGGAAAGTTTCAGCTATCTCACAGGTATTTATAGTTCATCATCACCACCTCTTAGTTCATTGTGCAGTTTTTATGTTGAATAGTATATTATTTGGCAGAGCAGTTACGAATTTTTCAAGTATCGGTTGCTGTAATGAAATCACACTTGGGCTTCTTGTTTCTGTTTATTGAGATTTTAGAATTTGAATTTTGAATACATATATTCTCGAACAAGTGTATTAAATTTAGTTGACATTTGTATAATTTGGGCATCAATGAATAAATTGACGTGTTTTCTTGGATTTACAGTAAATTAGTCTCTGAAGCATACTCTCTTAAATTCGAGTTTGCTGCCATTTCGTCTATTCTGAAACTCGATAAATTGGTTATTTTGTGAATGTGCTTTCCAGGAATTCACTTTCTATGGCCTCCATTGGAGTAACTATTCTTTGAGCCTGCAGGATTTGTGCCTCATTACTGTCATAAATTTGCTAGAGTTTCTTGAACTTTTGTAGAAATGTTTATTTGATTGCATTTTGGAAATAAAGGACCTTATTTTGTGGGCTAATGTAAAATTTTCATAAAGACAAGAAGACTTCTATGTAAACTCTGAGCATTGAACAATTCCGATGGGCCAGTAAGATTATCATAAAGAGATTGTTGCAATTGTATCTTACATAAATCTCGGGTCAGGAGTCAGGTCTAGAATAGAACTGGCCCTACATGAAGAAACTTGTACTTATAATTAATCCTTAAAGTTGCTCTTGTTATAAATTGAACTATATATCAAGGGGGATGTAAATGACCAAGGGCAAAAATGAGAGTATTATCAGATATCTATTGAAGGTGTTTTAGACTTATTACTCTAGGTGAGTAGATCTCCGCGCTAGACACTTGCTGCCCAAGTTTAACCAGGATTTCCATTTTCTAAGTTTCTAGATTTGGTGTCAAGGGGAATGTAAATGACTCGATTTGGTTATACAAGTATTTTAAACTTGTTTGTTAGAATTTCAAGTAGATTTTATAAAAGAAGTTAAGGTAAGCTTTTTGACAACCCAGTTAATAAGAATGAAGGTGCTCAGGCGTGCAAAGAAAGCTATTCTTGGTTCTCTTGCTTTATATTGTAGAAAGAGTGGGGGGAAAGGATTTCTTCAAGTTCCGCTTGCTACTTTTCAGTTTCAGAGGAGAAGGTGCTTGCATACTTTCTTGAAAATTTACCAAGGCAAGACCTCCCTTTCGAGTATTGGTTGTCTCATTTCATGTTTACACGTGTGTGTCTTCGTTTATGTAAGTAAAATATTACTTTCTCTGAACACGAAACATTTCTTCACAACTGGAGAAAATGAGTTGTTGATGTTTTCTTCAGTTGCAAGAAACTGAGCTACTAGCTTTATGCAATATTGTTATACTTCATGTGGAGCATAAAACTTTATTCACGGTTCTTCCAACGGTTATAGTATTGTTGGTTTAATGACCTCACATTATACAATGAGATGGCATCATTAATTTAGAATCCAACTTGAAGAAAAATTAGTTCCCCAAAAATTTATACCTACTTCTGATAGTTCTTTATCGCTTGTATAGAATTTTTCAAAAGAACAGTTTTCTGACCTATTTCCTTTATTTTATATAGAATTGTTTTTGCACCCTTACGAGACAGAGATCCTACAATAATGTTCCTCAGCCACATGCTATCTTATATTACTCTCAGAGGACAAGCGAAGGCGGATTTCTCTTATCGGAAGCCACTGGAGTTTCTGATACTTCCCAAGGGTAATACACTCTGAGTACTCAATCAAGTTTTTCAAGTTGTGTAAATATTAAGAATGATATATACAACATTAATGTTCTTTTTCAAGAAAATGTCTCCCTCATTACACACTTTCTTCTTTATTGAAGCTATCCGTATACACCAGGAATATGGACAAAAGAACAAGTGGAGGCATGGAAACCCATTGTGGATGCAGTTCATGCAAAAGGTGGTATCTTCTTTTGCCAGATTTGGCACACAGGGAGGGTTTCGAGTACAGGTAACTCTTGGATTTGTATTCTCTTTCGGGTCTTTGGTCAATCACCTTTTCACTTTAACCTCCATCTGCTGTTCTAACTGGCAAGAGTGCTCTGTTTTTATCATCCATACTTGATCTTTTATCAAGAATATGATCTGACCTGAAAGAAGATACTAAACCTTATTTATTGAATAATGAGGTCTAGACTTTTCCTCACTCTAAATGTGCTTATCAAACTGCCTTACAGAGTTTCAACCCAACGGGCAGGCTCCAGTATCTTGTACAGACAAGGTATTAGCTCCGCAAGTTGGAGGTAATGGAGTTGATGTTGGACGGTTTTCACCTCCACGACGGCTAAGGACGGATGAAATTCCTCAAATTGTCGATGATTTCAGGCTCGCTGCAAGAAATGCTATAGAAGCTGGTAAAATTTTATTGTTTGATTTATAATTTGGTTAAAGGAATAATTCTTGGTTAGATATTGGTAGGTTTGTCATTACTTAAAAAATGTAAAACATGATGCTACTAATTCTTGGTTAAGAAATGCTATAGAAGCCATGCATAGAGGTGTCAAGACGGGCGGGCCTATCGAACCGGCATCGGCGGAGGTGTCAAGGCAGGCGGGCCTATCGAACCGGCATCGGCCCACCCGCCTCAACCCGGAACCGCAAGTCACCTGTGAACAAGGCGGGGGCATTCACGGGTCAAGAGGCCAACTCAAGGGCGGCGGTGAACCGCTTTGATTTTTTTTTTTAAAAAAAAATGGACAGAAAATTCGAACTTTCATATTTGAAATGATATTTAAAAATAAATAAAAACAAATAGCAGAGAGAACCGTTTAAAGTGAATGATGTGACGGATCACGTTTCACGTTGTCTTTTAAATATATAAATAAAAATAGAAATTGAATTAAAAATTAACAAATGTGAATTTATCATTGTTATTTATTTTTATTTAGTAATTTAACACATTTTTTTGTTATATATGTAAACATTTTTTTTGAATTACAATAAGTAACTAAATCTTTTTATTCATACGGGGCCGAGCAAGGTCGAACCACGCCCACATGGGCTCGAATCGGATGGGCCAACGGGTGGGCCGGGCTGTGTTCCATTTTTGTGGGCTGGGTTGACCTGGCCCGCAACACCTCGTGACGCGGACTTTTTCTAATGCGGGCCGTCACCGAGCTTCATCAGAGGAGGGTCGGGTCCCGGATTGACACCTCTAGCCATGCATTAGTCTCAATGGAACCCGAGATAAAAGTTTCCGCTAATGCATCAATAGGGTGATTATTTATCGCCCATTCGTCCTGTTATTAGTTCCTTAGAATGTCAAACGTGGATATGGGTAATGTTTGGAAGTTAATTATATATAATTTCTGGACTTCAAATCTATATACTGTTAGCTTATATTTTCTTCAATGCTCATCATGTGCTCACATTTTATCACTTACTCGATTGACTGCTATATTGTTTTCAACCCATAGGTTTTGACGGGGTCGAGATCCATGGGGGGCATGGTTATTTGATCGACCAGTTTTTCAAAGATCAAGTCAATGATCGAACAGATCAATATGGAGGGTCTCTAGAGAACCGTTGTCGATTTGCTCTAGAAATAGTGGAAGCTGTTACTAAAGAAGTAGGAGGTTACAGAGTTGGGATTAAACTTTCTCCCTTTGAGAATTTCATGGAAGCTGCAGACTCGAACCCGAAAGATCTTGGACTTTATATGGCTGAAGCCTTGAATAAATTCAGACTTCTGTACTGCCACATGGTCGAGCCGAGGATGAGAACTATTCCCGAGGAAATGGAATGCACCCATAGCCTTCTACCCATGAGAAAGGCATTTAAAGGTACGTTCATCGTTGATGGGGGTTATGATAGGGAAGATGGTAATAAAGCCTTGGCAGAAAATCGCGCAGATCTTATTGCCTATGGTCGTTTCTTCTTGGCGAATCCCGATTTACCAAAGAGATTTGCGTTGAATGCTCCCTCAACCCTTATAACAGGGCTACATTTTATGTACCCGATCCTGTTATAGGCTATACTGACTACCCATTTCTTGAAGAAAATATATGATTTCAGGGGTGGGTATGTCAATTAAAACTTTCCATTTTCTGCAAGAACAATTTAATATGTAACAGACATTTAATTACTTATTATGATTTTTGCAACATCTTTTGTTATTGATCTTTATCTTGGTGCATTGGTTTTCATACATATGTGAGTTCTACAAGCCTACAAGCTCCCGAGAGCCTCGCGTAACACCAGGCATCATTGTTTGGTACGCAATAGTAAATAAGAGCCCGTTTGGTAAAGTTTATAAATCAGTTTATTTAACTAAAATAGTTTATTTGACCAAAAATGGTTTATTTGACAAAAAAATTTACCTTGGTATTCGTCATTTTTTACCATTATTGGTCAAATAAACTAGTTTATAATCTCTACCAAATGGACACTAAAATTGGAGATTGCAATGGTACTATCAAATCATCCTTACCAAACATGCGAAGAACTATATTCATTATGCCAGTAGATTAAGGGATCTTTTTAAATAGAAGGTGGAATACTAAATGAGTAAATTCAAGTAACTTTTCTTAAGTGAAACATCTAGTTTTAAAATAAATATATTTTTATTAGTGAATTACTTATTTTGGTAAGGTAAAAGTTATTATACGTAAAATCTCATGTCGGATAAAGATGAATAAATACACAACATATGAACATATAAGGGTTTGTGCTACTTTTTATAACGAGAATGATCTTTTAAGATAGAATCTCAAATTTTAATATAGTATCAAAATTCATTAAATTCAAACAAATATTTGAATTTCAAAATTGTTGTATTCAAACAAGCTTTCCATCTTGCGAGAGTTGTCATTATTAACCAGTATATAAGTTCGAGCTACCTTCTTAATAAATTTGATATTTGAAGATGAACTTCAAGAATTAATAAATATTATTTTTAAAGTAGCTGGTGGTCATTGTTACTGTTTAGTAGAAAAAAACAAATGATATGAAATCATGCACTTAGAAAAAGATTGAGTTGTCAATCATGAAAAGACATTCTATGTTAAAGCAAAAGGGAGAACAAACTTGAGGAATCTATCTACATATGTGGTGGCAATTCCTCTATGCATGAAATATTCATAAGTAATTTTGAAGATAAGTATTTGCTGGTCATCTTTCATATGATCCTAATTGGTGGATTCCCATTTGGATTAATTAAAACATCCTAACCATTTTGGACCAACCTAAAAATTCACTTCTAAGTAAATAAGTATTTTTAAAATAATATTTTTTATTAATCAAAATTGAAAATACAATGAATATATAAAAAAGGGAATATAGAGTATATGGTCCCTAATCTTTGTTTTCATTGTGTAAATAGTTTATAACTTTTTTTTTTTGACATGAACGTCTTTAATCTATGTGTTTTGGTGTGCAATTGATCCTTATTTGATTAAAAAAATAAATATGTCATTAGTTTTAATAAGAAAAATTCCAGTAAAATTCTTAATATTTGCAAAATGTTCAAATGAGTCAAGTGCCTTTATTTTTATAAAACGTAGAAGGAAACTAATGAGTTTTTTTTTTTTTTTTTTAATAAAATTGATAATATACGCAAATTATTTTGAATATTTTACAAACTTATGAAATAACTAAAATTTAAACTCATAATCATTAACAAACGTATCAAATAAAATTATTAATTTTATTATTAAGTAATTACATTATTTAAAACTTAAAATTTTATTTTATGGTTGTAAAAAAAAAAAAGAACAATAACTTCAAATACTTTTATTTTAGGAGAATTTATAAATATAGAGCGCGTTTGGTAGAGTTTATAAATCAATTTATTTGACAAAAAAAAAAAATTTGATTTATTTGACAAAAAAAATTTGCCTTAGTAGTTGTCATTTTTTACCATTTTTGGTCAAATATCTTGTTTTATAATAAACTAGTTTATAATCTCCACCAAACGGACACATAGTCAAATGCAAATGGTAATTTTGGAGAATAACAATTTTTAATAATATTTGCAAAAATAGCAACATTTAGCTGCAAAAAATCATATATACCATTTTGTAAAGATGACAAATTTTTCTGTCTTCCAAGAGAAGTTATGTACTAATTATTTTTTAAAGAAAACGACAATTGAACTTCGTTAGTTTTTTTTTTCTTTTCTTTTTTCCATTTTGACAATTAAACTGTACGTAATAAAAAAATCAACGTAGAAATTCTGAAGAAAAACGATAGTTGAATCTTTTAAAAAAAAGATCGATAATCAAACTTTTTGATCGACAGTTGACTGTCGGTCAACAATAATTTTTTTTTTTTTTTTCTGATTCAACTGTTGTTTCTTTTTTAAGAATTTCGACAGCCAACGTTGTCGTTCGACGCGTTGTTGTTCGACGGCTAAAGCATCGAACGACAGCTTGAACCTACTATTTCATTTGCTTTTTCCATTTTCACATTCTTTTTTTTTTCAACCATATATACATTAATTCATGAACCAATTTCTTCTAATAATTTCTAAGCAATTATATTCAACATATTTTCAGAAAACTACCTATAAACTAATCTAGCACAACACTAATTGAATTTTTGTTCTTTTATAACTCAAATTAATATAGCATTTTTATGTTAAGTAAAAATATAATAAGATTGGTTGAATGTCATAAATTATTTACGACATTTATTTATTTATTTATGTATCTTAATTTTTATTCAAGCTTTTTACATCGCACAGTAATTACATATACTTAAAACACAATAAATTCACATTTGTTATTGACTCGATTATAATGATATATTTAATACGCTAATTAAATATTTTTAAATAAAGGTACCAAACTCATTTGCACATTTTATAAAAGTTATAAACTCAACTGCAATTTGTTCTAATTAAAATTAAAAACATATTAGTTATTTTTATCAAAGAAGGATCAATTGTACACTAAAATAAATATGTTAAAGATGTTCGTGCAAAAAAATAAAAGTTAGAGACTATTTCCATATTGAGGACAAAGAATAAGTACCATATGTGCCATATTCCCAATATAAAACGAAAAGGAATAATCTTTTTGAATAGTAAAATTCCCAAGAATTCACATCAATATGTTGGTTAAAATAAATTAATGCAACTTGTTAGGTTGATACATATACTTTTGAATATTAGTCATGCAGTGTTCTGCCTTTTCACCCCACCCCCACCCCCACCCCCACCCCACCACTACTAAACTTTAAAAACTTGAAAATATATATTATATATAATATATATATATATATTTGCATAAATTAATCTTTAACATCTTGCCTCCACGTAGTTAGGGTGGCTTAAACTTTGCAAGCTAGGTCATATGTAATAATTTTAATCTTGTCTACAATACTCTTTACAAACACATTTAATTATTATTTTAAATTAAAAATCTCACACATGAACAATTTTTATAAAAGAGACCTTGAGACTAAGTGGAGATAATTTGTCTAGCTTTAGTAATATGTATATTAAAGTCGGTCTTGATCTCCTACTCACTTATCTTATCTATTTATAATGTCTACGCTGAGGTGGTATTATATGATTGATAAAAAAAATGAATGTGGGATCATGAACTATCAATCATATGATGACACATCAACACAAATATTATAAGTGAGTAGGAGATTTATATATTAATTTGAAGATGTCATGTGTGTGTATGTATATATATATATATATATATATATATATATGTGTGTGTGTATTTGATTTGACAAGATTCTTGCTTTCAAAAGTGAAAGATGAGAGTGGAGGAGGAAGCTGTCCGATTTTTTTTCTTTTGTATATAAATTATAACTTTAAATCCTCAATTTGTGCCTGATATATACGCACAAACAATATCTATAATCTTAGAGAATTAATGTCAATCACTAATGTCCCCATTCAATCTTTAATTAATCAAAAAAATTAAAAATTATATAGAAACAATGTCCGCTTTGGCTAAATGACCGTGTCAAATCACTTGAATCGTAAAAGTACTCAACAATTTAAGTTAAAAATATTTCTTTTAAGTAGAATAGACTAAAATATCATTATTTAATAAGTAAACAGACCACATGTCTTTTAATAATCCTGTGGTTTGTTAATGTCAAAATTAACAAACCAATTAAGGCCAATTTTGGCTTTAACATGCCAGAAATTGTTAACATACAACGGTGAGTTAACACCCGTTAAAATATTATAAGTCTGTTAACGCAAATTTACACATTTTAACTGATTTTTTAATTAACACACTTCAAATGAATTCAAATTTACAGAAATTTAAAGTAAAAATCACAATTCATACTCAAATTTATACATATTTTCATGTTTTATACTATAAAATCAACAATGTCTACTCCGTAAATTAAAAGAAGAAGATAGAGACGGATGAATTTCTACTTTGAAATAAAATTTCTTACATAAATAAAATGGGTTGGATTCAAATATTGAAATGTGTGAGATTTTAATCTTGAAATCTTCTCTTTTTCACAGACAGATGAATTTGAAATCGTTTGAAATGGTTATAAGCGAGAAATAGAATGCATGGTTATATTTGATAATTTTCAGGCCAAATGGGTCAACGGCCATTTTGAAAAATTAGTCAGTCACCCGGCCATTCAACACCTTTCCCACTAGAAAGAATAGTAAAAATAAACAACCCATTTGACGTAGGCAAAGCCGCATGTTCTTCTAAGACTAATTTGTCTTGTGATATGTTCTTACACATAACATAAGATGTACGGCATGTCTGGTGAGTAATTGAATGAAATATGAAGCTCATAGGACAAAAGTGGCATATTCTAGTACCAGATCTGGGTGTTGAGTCGATCGGATTAGGTATTTCAGTACTCAGAACCATTTATTACATTTCGAGTATTTTATACAGAGTATGCTATTCATAGTTGCTAATTATCGTAGTCAGTCTATGTGGACTTCAATAATATAATGTCACGTAGACTAATGACGATAGCCAACAACTATGAATATCATGACTCTTTTCGTAAATAGAACCATTTAGGTCTAAGTAATTATCGGTTCGGGTTTGAGTTCGGTTCTATCTATAACATTTTTTTTAAAAAAAAATCATGGCGATAATAAATTTTATTCCCGATATCTAGTAGAAATAGAAGAAATAAAATATAATTCTAAATTCATATTTCAACATTTTCTTAAATCTAATGCAAATATGCCACAAAATAGCATCCAATATATAGCATTATAGCATCTAATATTTAACAAAATATGTCACCAAATAACGTCCAATATCTAGTTGAGCATAAACTCCAAATTACATATCTAAAGAACAAACCAAAAACTATAAACATATATAGAGGAGTTTCACTTTCGCTGTTGCAATGTGTGTTGAGAGAGAGAGATGAGCGTAATGCGAGAGAGATTGCAGTGTTTATATTGGGTATCTAAACAAATAACGATTGAAAATTTGGGATTTGAGTATTTGGAATTGGGTCAATTTAGTTTAGGTCTCAAGATAGTGGATCTTGGGATTTTGGTTTGGGTTTTGGGCTATTGGACTCTTTTCTTTGGTATTGTAGTATTGGGCCAAGTCATTGGGCCATGGTGAATAAATAATAAAAATAAAAAATTTATAAAAAATGACAAATTCGATTCTAGTGTCGAGTACTCACAGTTTCGGTTCAAGAACTAAGAACCAACTTAGACTCAGTCGGTTTTTGGTTTTCGATTCCTAATTTATTTATTTTGGAACTGGACTAAAACCTCTAGTTCTAATATGATTTCGATTCAAGAAGTTAAGTTTCAATTAAAATGACCACCCCTACCTAGTACACCACGAAACACACGAGGGGGACAAAATATGAAGCTCATAGGACAAGGAAAAAAAGCGATTATGCAGAAAGAAAAAAGCAACCCAACATGGGCAGCTCATTGGTTTAATTAATCTATAGGTGAATTGGGATGCACATGCAATCCAATTGCATGCTGACTAGATTCTTGACTGTCCTACACAAAACCTTCTCCTTCATTGTGGATGGCCACTTGGGATACTATAAAATATATATCTCTATAGAAGGCCAATTAGAAACTCCAAACAAATGACATCCCGACACGTCGTCGTTTGAGGGTATAATTGTCTTTTTTCACTTAACAGAAGCCATGTGTTGTCTTTAGGTAACACAATCCATCACTTTACGTGTCATGGTTTTATTTGTTGTGAAATCACATGAATAACATATTTCTTAGTGAAGTGTAAAGGTGGCTTCATATGCACAAATGATGTTTTAATGTTTCTTTATGGGAAAAAGAATCATAAAATGTAAGTATATAATTAAGGTTCGATCTATCCTAGGACAATTGTGAGTTTTAAGGAGAGGATTTTGAGGTGTGAGTGAGGGGAGAGTGCAACAACCTCGAAGCTAGTTCAAACTAGTGGGAGATTGTCTGCATAGGCAGCAAATTAAGTAGAAAATTTGAAAATAAGTAGGAAAAAAAAAACTTAAAAGCTAAGATTGATGGCTCGTGGAAAGATTCAGATGAAGAAAATCGAAAATCCAGTGCACCGGCAGGTTACCTTCTGCAAGCGCCGTGCAGGGCTGCTCAAGAAGGCTAAGGAGCTCTCTGTGCTATGTGATGCTGAAATTGGAGTTTTCATTTTCTCTTCCCATGGAAAGCTCTATGACCTTGCCACTAAAGGGTTCACTCTCTTATCTCTTTCTCTATATGTGTGTATCTATGTATATGTCATTGTGTTCCATTTCTAACATCATAAGCGATGAGTTTAACATTAGGGACGATGGTAGACAAAGATTCTAAGTTCCCATCTTGTTGCTATCCAATTTATGAAAATCATGCACGTGTGACGTGCTAAATTTATGATAAATTCCATCTCTAACGGTGATTTTATGTTCAAATTTTGTCCCTACCCAGTTGATGAAAAATTGTGTATGTTTTTTGTAAATAATGAATTCATACAGCATATCATTAGGCATATGTAATAAAATAAATATACTCTTTAACATAATAAGTTTTCAAATGAAATAGTTCAACAATATACAAGAGCTCATGCATGCTTTTGTCTCTGTATGGACATGTCTGTCTAATTTGTGTGCGCACTCGTTGCTATGGCCAGACACGAAGCTTTATATGATCTAAATTTTTCGTGTGTTTTTGTTTTTGAAAATGGAAGAAGCATGCAGGGCTTGATTGAGAGGTACATCAAGTGTAACCGGACAGGAGTTCAAACTGAACAACCAAACGATAAGCAAGTTATGGTATGAACTCTTAGAAAGAATACAAACTTATTTATTTAAATTACATCTTCACTACATCCACAATCAAATTTATTTTTCATCATCAATGCTTAATATATACACAATTTTTATAAGTTGGCGTTCACTAGAATATTTGTCTATTTAGACAATATATCAAACCACCTGATTTCAAAGATTACTAAAATAAATTTATTTATTTAAATTAAAATCATTAAAAAAAATAAAAAAATCACGACCTCATGTCACATTCGATTGCAAGAAAAATATTTAATTAAACAAAGTGCATAGAATAAATGATTCTGTTTAAAAGAGCACTTTGCTAAATGTAATTAAGTATTAAGAAACTTAGCACAATCAATTTACAAATTGTTCTATGCTATAATCAAAAGAAACATATTTTAATATCGGAATCAAATCGTTAGACAATCATAAAGTGATTATTATCCATTCTAATTAAAATTAATATTGTGCACCAGACATGTATCGAAAGAACTAAAATGTTCCGTGTTATTATACAACTTTGAATATCATGCACGGACAAAAAAGCAAAGTATTAGGAAACAATTTGAAAATAAAATTATAATTAATTACACAATAAACTATAAAAAGATAATCATTGAAATTAAATTATTTATTTATTTGTATATATCTAAATCATAAACTTCATAATTTCCTCTAGGATCTAAAGGAGGAGATTAGCATGCTGAAGCAGGAGATTGATGTGCTTCAGAAAGGGCTGAGGTAATTAAATTTTATTGGTTTTTTTTTTTTTTTTTTTTTTTTTTTTTAACTCTCAACATATTTAAAGATATTTAAAAATAAAATTAAAAAATATTTTTTATTATTATTATTATTATGTGAAATTCCAATTAATATAAAAATAAATAAATATGTGTAGCTTCATATCTGGAGGAGGAACTAGCTCAACGACATTGAATGAATTGAATGATCTCGAGAAACATCTTGAAGTATGTATATATCATATTCGCTCAACAAAGGTATACACCAACTACGTAATTTTATTTTAATTATTTAATAATGTTTAATCCGGGTACCAAATATATAGTAATATATTAATTATTATTTATTAACCATAAAACCATATTATACAGATGGACATTATGTTTCAAGAGATCCAGTTGCTCAAGAACAAGGTAAGCTTAATTATGTATTTTACTTTACATAACACATTACATAACTTTATTTTGTCAGTGATCATCAATGGACATCGATTAAATATAAAAACACTAATTAATATGTAAAGACTTGAGCTATCTTTTTTTATTTTTATTTTTTAAATATAAAAAATGATATCTTAAGATGTAATTTCAAATTTCAATATAGTATGAGAACCCAACAAAATCAAACGAGCAATCAGATTTTAAGATTGATGTTTTTAAATGAGTTACCATCTTGTATAAATCCCACATCGATTATATATAAATTTAGGATAAATTGCAGCTAGTGCCCCCAATATTTGACTTTATTTGCACTTGTATCCTCACTATATAATTCTTGGCACTATCACCTCAACCTTTTATATAATTAGCAGCCAATATCCTTACATAAAGACATTGTCTGCTAATTATTTAAAATGTTGAGGTAATGGATGTCAAAATTTAATACTAAAGATACAAGTGCAAATGAAGTCAAAAATTGAAAATACTAGCTGCAATTTACCTATAAATTTACGCTAGTGACCGTTTAACGATAAATTCCATTGTTGTGCCATTTTTTTCTAGTGACATCATATATTATTTTAAACTCTTTTTTTGGAGCCAACATGACACCAATCTTCTAATAATTCTTCATCATGATATTCAATTGAAGGAGGGATACTGCAAGCAGCAAATGAGCATTTACAGGAGAAGGTATACAAATATTATGAGATAATTTGAATATAAACATATAAAAAATTAATTAATTAGTAGATACTAATTTATTCATAATTTCATTCAAAAAAAATTATTCATAATTAATTAATTCATTATCTTGATTTTGCAGGTAGACGAGCAGTATGGGATAAATGCTAACATGCCACCAATGCTGACTGACATTCAATACCCTTTCTGGACTAACATTCAATGCCCATTAACCATACAAAATGAAATATATCAGTGCTAACATATGCTTTTTTTTTTTTTTTTTTTTTAATTATTATTATTATCAGTAATTATTTAATATATATGGGTTTGTAGTAAAAACGAGTTTGGTACGCTGTATTGGAGTTATGACATGACAAAGTTGTAATAACTCGTTATCTACTCTTATAATTTGTGATATATATGGTGGAATGATTTGCAAGAACACTTTTCTAATCTTGGGCTAAATTATATTACATGTACAACACCACGTACCACAAATTATATGGTAAAGTACCAAAGTCGCGATTATGTCAATACTCTTTTAATGTAAGTCAATGTTCGTTTTATGAATACGTAGGTCACAGACGTACAAGCGTAAGCGTTAAAACACAATACTAAAAATCATTCTATTTCTTTTTAGTTATTTTTTTACTCTTAATCAAATCGAAGTAATTTTTCCATAAAAATTTTATATGATCGCAAAATTAATTGTACTAATTGATAAATAAATTGAACATTTTTTTTTTTATCATGGAAAACTTCTTATAAATATAGTTTACTCAAATATTCATATTTAAAAAGTGTAAAATGTATAAGTTTAATAAATTAAATTATAAATAAATTCTTTAAGCTCAAGCAAACGAGCTTTCCATCCTTATCCCCCAAGCCCCTTTCTGAAAATGCGATTTAATAGAAGTCGCATCAAATCACCTGTAGATACCGGAACATTCTGTAATTCTAACAGGATTTTGAAAATTAGGGTTCATGCCTTCTTCACTTGAGATTGAAGCTCGAGAGTAAGCCCGTCGAACCCCAAAAATTCAAATGTTTGTAAGCGTTTACATATGATTTACCATGTCTAGTCATTGGACAAATTAGTAATAACTCAAATTAATTTGCAAGATAGTTATTTGTTTCCTTTATGATAATTTGGAGATGTTGAAGGACTCAAATGACAATAAATTTTAGAGTTGATTAATTATTTGAGTTAAATAATTAAATTTTGAAGGGTTAGTATTTGACATTATGAGATTAGTTAGATGTGTTTACGTGCTATGTGTTGCGCTAAAATGTGTACCACAAGTGCATGGGTCGCATTCAAGTAGTAAATTGATGAGAGAGTGTTTAGCCCACGAGGATGCATAATTTTATTCAAATTCAATTCAATCTAGCTCTATTTTAAACACATAATTAAACATGTTGTTTTGATAATTAAACTCTAATTAAAATATAAGAGTTGATGAAAATAAGCTAAAAATGAAATTTGCGAACATAGAATTTTTGGAAGTAAACTCAATTAGAAATACACTAGGAATTTGACTTCATCAATTACTCCACCTTAAAGTTTCATTATCCATTATCAATTCAAAATCGAGATCTTTTATGGCAATCAATTGTCCTAAAATATCTAGAAATCTCTCCCGAGTAGAGCTAAATCTATTTTCACACAAGACTCTCAAAAACTTCTACCAAAAGAACGCATATGTAAAAAGGAAATAAAACTCAAGAGCACTCATTCGTGATTGCACAAAGTATGAAAGTATATTCTTACATTCTATATACTTTTTATGAATCAATGAAGCGCTGTGTCTTGTTCATTAAATGTGCTAAGCTTATCAATTTCAACCTCTTATGTTAGCAATTTAGGAAACTATATCACAAAAGTATTTCAATGGTGATCCATCATCTTAATACACAATAAAACTCAATAATCGAAAACAACCATATGACACATATTTTTCCAACAAAAATCAAGAATAGAGAATCAATAACAAAGAGCTCAACTTTAGAGCCTCAATGGTTCATCTCATTCTAGTGAAATAAAGTTAGCCCAATATCTTACACAAACAAATAAAAATCCTTTTTTTTGTTTGTTTTTTTTAAATAAATAAAAATAAGCAAATGCAACAAAACACATGAAATTTTTTTTTTTTTTTTTGAAAAAAATAAAAACTAATGCATCAAGCAAATGCCCACGGCCTTAGTGAGTTTCAAATCTAGCAGAATCTAAGGCTTTGGTGAACAAGTCGACCAACCGATACTCGATCGAATATGTTCCAAAGTAATAACTTTTCTTCGACCAAATTCTAATAAAATGATGTCTAATATCAATATGTTTGGTCCTAGAGTTCGAACAGGATTTTTAAAAATATTGATACCACTAGTGTTATCACGTATCACACGATGTGAGTCCCGATCAATACCATAATCACAAAGCATTTGTTTCATCCAAAGTAGTAGGTGCAACAACTACCCATTTACCGCAATATATTCAAACCTGCGATAGAGATAGGAAATAGAGTTTTGTTTTACTTAACCATGCAATGAGATTGTTACCAATGTAGAAACATCCTCCACTCGTGCTTTTCCTATCGTCCATGTTTCGACCCGATCGGCATCGGTGTATCCTGCAAGATGAGAATTAGTATCATTAGTATACCATAAACCATAGTCAAGAAATACAGTTAATATAGCGAATAATTCGCTTCCTTTAGCCGCTGAAGATGTGATTCTTTTGGTTTAGCTTGATAGCGTGCACAAACTCTAACCTTTGAATGATATGTCGATTTGCGGTGCGATCAGTACGCAGATCACTATCATGCTCATGCACAAGCCGAGTCAACCTCCTTTCCACGGTCATCTCTCGAAATTTTTAAGGGCGTGGCCATGGAGTTCTGTTCCCGACAGTGCATTCGAGACCGAACTTCTTCACAAGATTTTTAGCATACTTGGCACGGGAGATGGTTAATCGTTCATACCAAGCTCTTGGGGCTTGCTTTAGTCCGTCTGAGAGCTTTTTGAAAACGGATAGTAGGAGTCTAATGGATTCAAGCGAGACCTGAGTGTGCAAAAGTTTCATCAAAATCCACCTTCTAGTTGAGTGTAATCCTGCGTGCAACCAAGCGTGTCTTGTTTACGACTATGTTGCCATGTTCATCGATTTATTTTTGAATATACATTAGCAAGCCTCCTCCAGGAGTCATCATCTTAAGTCTACGAAATTTGAGAGAACATTGTCGGTGGATGTGCTTTACAATCCAAGAAGGAGGCTGCCTTCTCATGTCATTCGTTATTTGTGTATGGTGCGTCGCGTGAACTTCCGGGGAGGCGAAGAGAGACATCGAGAACTTGAAGTTGGATGTTCCTACAGAAATCGAATCACCGCCTGGGCAGTGTACATGATGATCTTGGGTGGGTTGGCGTCCGGAAACTGTTCTTCCAAAGTCCGAATATTAGGCTTCTGTGAATAAGATGAAAAGTCATCGATATCATCAATTTTTACATTGGTGATTCAATGATAGTCTGATACGCATGTTATAAATTACATAGCAATTTGTTCTCAAAATAACCAATAAACACTCCTCATCACTTTTGAATCGAATTTACCCAAGTATTCCCGATCATTTAACACATAGCATTTGCTACCAAAGGTATGGAAATATTTGAGATTCGGTTTTCTACCTTTCCAGATTTCATAAGGAGTTTGAGTAGTTCCAGTTCTCAAAGATACACGATTCAAAATATAACAAGCAGTATTAATAGCTTCAGCCCATAATTTAACAAGGAGCTTCTTACTATTTAGCATAACTCTAGCCATCTCTTGAAGAGACCTATTTTTTCTTTCCACAACACCGTTTTGTTTAGGAGTTTTGGGTGCGGAGAATTCATGAAAGATACCTCAATAATAAACTTCTAATCCTTAGTATTTTTATTCCCTCAAAATGTTTTTTCTGTTGTTAATTTTAGGTGCAAAAATTTGAATCTTTCAAACACATCAGATTTTTCTCTCAAGAAATCAACCCAGTATATCTAGAAAATCATCCACGCAAACAAAAATATATTTCTTGCCCCAATACTTTCGGTTTGAATAGGTCCCATCAAATCCATGTGAAGTAATTCTAAAACATGAGTGAGTAAGAAACGCATTACCTTGCTTGTGAGTGCTTTTGGTTTGCTTACCTTTTTAGGCATGAACCACACAATCCTTCGTTTTTCAAGAAGCTTAGGAACACCTCGTGCATCGCATTCAACTTTGTCGGTCTCAACAGATCACTATAGTTTAAATGTCCCAATCGTTTGTGCCACAACTCTCGGTTTGAGTCGATCTTTGAAATATGACAATGGGTTTAGGTTAGTGTTGCTAAGGTGTCTCGTTTGTCTATTAGCCGTGTTTTTACTAAACAAACAATGAAAAGAGTCGTGTCCTAAATTACTACAGATGCAACATTTACAAAGTACTTTGATTTACCTCTCTGTATTGGTTGTATACACGATGGTCGTATTCGCTTTTGAGTCTTGGCATTGGTCGAACTTGCATAGGCGGTGTCACCTTTAGTTCGACGGTGATGGGAGCGATTTTGTTGAAAATACAATGAGACTTTGTTTCTTTGATGAAGTTGATTTGATTCCCAGCTTTTCTTTCACCTTTTCCAACATATCCCAAACCTTCTTTGACGTTTGGAGTTCTTCCATAACAGGGTTTCGCTTAGCGAGAGGCTCCAATTGTTAATTGCTTGATCCTTTCTTTTGAGACTTTTAATTCATCTAACAGTTAGCAATTTGATCATCCTTCTCTTTTAAGATGTTGGTAAGAGTATTATTTTGAGAATCAATTTCAGCCTTGTCATCTTCCAAAATTCTATCAAGACTTGTGTGGACAAGTTTTCTCCTCCATTCATCTTGTAATTTTTAATCAGTCAGCTTGGTTGTGACACACACATGGTGATTCTTGAGAAGTTGTCGCTAAGAAGTCGAACACTGCAATCAAGTTTGCATGTAATCGGTATGAGAGGTTAAGTTCACGATCGGGGCGTTACACGATCAACAATGGTTATGTCATCCTCGTCCTCATTTGAGTCTTTTTCATCATCTTAACTCCAAGTGATATTCATGGCCTTCTTGGTATGAGATTTCTTTAAAGTATTTGCACATTCAGAGGCTATGTGACCAAAACCCTTACACTCATGGCATTGAATTCGATTGTCGAGGATCTATTCATAGAGGTAGTGGGATTTTATTTAGTGTTAGTCGAAATCTCTTCTTTTGTTGGAGAGAGGTATTCAAGTGCTTTCCCTTTTGATTTCCTTTTAGAAATTTTTTGAATTGTTTGGTGAGCATGGCCATGTTTTCATTTGTTTCGCTCTCCTCACAATCAACCTCGTCTTCATGGTTGTTAATTTTGAAGGCAATACTGGATCCCTTTTCTTTCTTTCTCCTTTGTAGATGTAGCTCGTATGTCATCAATGATCCCACCAATTCTTCAACCTTCATATTCTCAATCTCCTTACTTTCTTCAATTGCGATTTACTTTAGAATGAAAGCGATCGACAAGGATCCGAGGATTTTCTTTACAATTTTGCTCTCTGAATATTTCTTTCCCAAGGTATAAGCAGTATTGGTGATATCACTGAGTTTTGCATAGAAGTCCTTGAATTGTTCATCGTCTCTCATGGTTAGTTGTTCAAACTCTAGAGTAAGAATTTGAAGCTTGGATGACTTGACCATATTGGTTCCTTCATGAGCAATTCGTAAGATGTCCCAAGCATCTTTTGCAACCTGACAAGTAGAGATTAAACGAAATTGATTAGAGTCTACAAAAGAAAATATGGCATTTAACGCTTTGGAGTTCCAATTAGTATAATTGTAATCGGTTGTAACCCACTCAAATGCGCTTTTTTCTCTCTTTCTACACCATCTTGATGATGGTAGGAGTTTTATAACCATGGACAATTGAGTGCCAAGCTTTTTCATCAAGGATTGGATATACACTTGAATTCTAATTTTCCAATAGGCATAATTAGTACCATCTAAGGCATGGTGGTCTAAATGGAGCTCCGATCCATAACTAGGTTTATATGGATCGCACTTAAAAAGTGTACCCGCTCGATACCAATTGAAAGTTCTAAAACCTAGATTAATTAAATTAAACACAATTTTAATTTTAATTAAATAAGCAATGAGATGAATGTAGTCGAGGCGGAAAGATATAGAGATATGATTCGACTCGCTAACTTGTGTTCGTTTCCTAATCTTGTCTAGTGCGAAAATTAAAGGATTAAATACGAACACAAGATGTAACGTGGTAAACCCCTAAGGGAAACATCCATGGGCCCCATGCCATGGGTAGAAACAATCCACTAAAATCTTGTTCAAAAAATACAATAGTATCGGTTTTGTAATTTCGCAAAATTAACAAAATAACAATCAAAAAGAAAGCAGATCAACTCCCCGTGATACTTCTTCTCTCGACTTGTTGATGAAGTGGAATCAAACCCACCGGTCTTGATTTTATCGCCACTTCCTATTGTACTTGACCGCAACCACCACTTGGATTAAGAACCGTTCTTAACTTCACGCCAAGTAGCTCGAGCAAGATATGAAATTGTTCGTTGAGTACCAATTAGTTCTTGATTCTTCAATGAGTTTTGAAGAAAACCTTTTGCTTTGAAGTTGAATCAATGAGCGCCGTGTCTTGTTCACCTTGAATGAATTCGCTAGGTTGAAGCTTATGGAACAAGAACACAAAAGATATTTTCAAAGCGATAATTCCTTATTGATTTCCCTCTTACTTATAGTTAAAGTAGAAATCAATTTAGGAATTATTCTTACCTAAGAATATGCAATAAAGATGGTAAGAGAATTAGTAGGAAAGAATATAGAAAGATTTTCTTAGATTTGTAGTAGGAAAGAATTTAGGAAACTAAATATTTCCTTCCTAAACAAATCTATGAGAATAAGAAAAATTCTTTAACCTACAAAAAATTTCATCATTAATATTCATGAAATCGTAATATATCAAATATAGAAAGCAGAATAAAATCGCAGACTTTTTATTTGATCCGGAAAATGATTAGCCTATCAAGCCGGTCGATCGAAGCATGCGTTAATCGAACCGAGGTCGAAACACAAATGTTGACTGCTCTTTTATCATTAAAAATCAGTTATATTTATTAAGATAGCCAAGATATAAAAAGTGAAAAATATGACACATATTTTTCCAACAATAAACAACCATAAAAATCAAGAATAGAGAATCAATAACAAGAGAGCTCAACTTTAGAGCTTCATAAATGGATTCATCTCATTCCTAGTGAAATAAAGTTAATCCAACATCTTTACACAAATAAAATAAAAGATAGATACAAAATACATCACCGAGTTTAATAAAATTTAGATAAGTAGAGGATTAAGCTTGAACCCATAGTTGTCTCCACTTGCCCAATATGAATCTTCTTTCATCTTTCTTTATTTCACAACAATAACCCACAATGATATACAAAAATTAAAGAAAACTAATTTTCATGGAGTTTTTAGAAGAGCCTCAACTTTTTCCTCTTTTCTTTTGAGAGTTTTTTCCATGGAAGAGTTCACTTTTCTCTCAAAATTAACCTCTTTTAACCCTAGAAGTCGTGAAAAATTAATTACCAAAATACTCCTAAAAAACATGTTCAAAATCGCGAATGCTAGGAAAAATGGGTAGTGCGATTGCATGAAAATGCCCAAAAACATTCTACTTGGAAAATGGGCCAGCTGCGATCGCATGGTCGCATGGGCCAACTTGCTATACAATTGTAGCTGGGTCCCTAATAAATTGCAATTCTAGTCCCTATATATTATGGAACGCTGACTTCAGTCCTTGAATTTTTTGTTATCTTTCAGACAAGTCCTCCATAAATTGCAACTCAGGTCCTCCATCTTTTGACATATTTATACTTTGGTTCCCAAAATTCTTGATTTGCACAACTTTAAACATTTTGTCTATTTTTGCGTGAATTTATTCCAATCACAATCCGAGCTCGGGTTTTCACCTAAACAATCAAAATAACATAAATAAGTAATAAACTACTTAAAAGAACTCATAAATATCTATTTTTAATGGCCAAAATAAGTGTAAAACTCGCACTTATCATACTCCCAAACTTACATCTTTGTTTGTCCTCAAACAAAAATTATCTACAAACACCATGTAGGCACACAAGCACAATCAAACCAAAAAAAAACTACACACACACAAAATGTTAGAAAGATTGCCACCTTACCATGATCTTTTGAAAGTTGTTTATAATTCATGAAAAGTCTACAATAATGTTAAAACAAAAGAAACTTTTTAACTTAATCCATATTAGATGTGTGTGTACGCGAGCATAGTCACTTTGAATAATTGTAAAACAATAATTAGTAAATACCCAACCCTCAATAGTCAAAATTTCATTTCCTTCTCGTGGGATGTACTTCCCCGAACTTGATATTTTTTCTCTAACTCGGGGTGTCCATTCAATGGTTTCTCTCAAATCACTCAATATTTCCCGCTCAAGTTTGGTTAGGCTTAGCCAATGATTGTAACTACATAGGCTTGTGAAGATTTTCAAAAAATTTGAGTACTTCAACAATCAAACTTTCACCAAGTAATTCAAACCCACTAATCATCTAAATTCGAAAAGTAGTCACAATTGCTCAAACTTGCAAGATTTGCAATGAATATTTCATGAATATTATTTTTTCCATATAACCTCACTCTCTTAAGCTTTCTATTTGACCCATTTAACGAGTTTTAGTTCGGTAACTCCCTAGTTTTAAAAGAGACCAAAGGGTAACGGACTTTGAGATACCCAACGGACTTAATCACTCGAGTAAAAAAGACTATGAAGTGAGGTAGAAAAAAAATATAAAGCAAAAGTAAAGTCATCTTGAGCACAACCAACAAACTTTTATATGGGGATGATTCCAAGCATATAGTCATTACTGAGTTTTCGCTGCAGGCTAGCCAAAACTACTCCACGTACATGTTTAACAAACACAGAATTAACACACTTCTAAAGAGATACATCACGGCTCAATCATTCTCAAACTATTCTTTCTATTGGAAAACTTAAAGAGATGATATTAAGGTATTAAACAATAACCTTCAAGTTCCAGAAACAACCTATTGAAAAATAAGTGCAACCAACATTTGCATGCGATGAACATCATGACTACAGTGCTTTAAATGTATCTTGCATGGAATAAGTATATTGATCAAAAACCACAACTAGTATTTATGTCTACAATCCATGAATCACAACAATTTCAACAAAATCACAACATTAGCCGGCAAGGCTATCAACAAGCATAACATACAAGCAAAATCTCTACCTCCAAATTAATTTAAAATGTACATTGTCCTCAATGTAAAAGAAAAAATTAAAAAGAGAAGAGGAAGAAGTACTCCCGAAGGTAGATTGGTTGGTGATAGAAACTTCAAATTGACTAAAATATTTGTTTGGACTTATCGAAATTTTTAAAGGCTTGCCTTTTTTCTTTTTGGACTTGTTGCCGTTGGATCTGCCGAATATGGACAACAAAATCAAAATCACCTAATTTTAAGATATGGAAACGTGCCTAAACATTAATGCAAACTTAATAAACTACATGCTATGCAAAGAGTAAAGGGAAGAAAAATAGGTTGCCTCCTATTCAACGCTTCTTTATAGTCATTAGCTAGACTTTTTGCAATTGATCAGACGGGATTGGTGAGATAGACAATTGACTTTCCATTGGCAAAGTCATCACTCCAATATTGCTTCAAACACTGACCATTTACTGTAAATGCCATCTTGCTTGCATCCTCAACCTTCACAGCCCCGAAGGTTACATCCTCTTAATTGTGAATGGTCCTGACCACCTGGAACATAACTTTCCTGGAAAAAGCTTGACTCGGGAATTAAATAATAGAACTTGTTGCCCAACCTCAAAATGTTTTCTTTGGATATGGTTGTCATTTCATCTCTTTGTTTACTCTTTGTAGATTTTGGAATTCATATAACTCAAACCGAAACTTATCCATTTCATTTAATTGGAGAAGTCTCTTTTCACCAGCTTTCTTTCAATCAAAATTGAGCTTTTCACTACCCAATAAGCAATGTGCTCCAATTCTATTGGTAGGTGATACTTTCACAAATACAAGACAATATGGAGACATACCAATGGGAGTTTTAAATACGAGTGTGGTATGCCCAAAGTGCATTGCCCAATTTTTTGGACCAATCATTTCTCAAAGCATTCACCATTACCTCCAAACTTCTTTTCAACTCCCGGTTGGAGATTTCAACTTGTCCACTTGTTTGATGGTGATAAGGAGTGGATAATTGATGACACATACCATATTTAGCCACACCAACTCAAATTGGCGATTGTAAAAGTGCTTATCTCTATCACTGACGATTGCTCGTGGAGTACCAAATCGGGTTAAAATGTGTTTTCTCAAAAGTTAACCACAACTCGGCCATCATTGGTGGGTAATGTTACGGCCTCCACCCACTTAGAGACGTAATCAATTACCACCAAAATGTATTCATTAGAGAATGATGGTGGAAATGGTCCCATAAAATCAATACCCCAGACATAAAAAATTTCAACTTCTAGAATATTGTTGAGAGACATTTCATTTTTTCTTGAAACATTCTCTGTTCTCTGGTATTGATCACATGTCTTCACAACTCTGTGGGCATCCTTGAATAGGGTTGGCCAATAGAAATTGGACTGTAATACCTTTGTAGTAGTTTTAAAAGTCCTAAAGTGCCCTGCATAATCTGTCGAATGACAATGATGTAGGATTTTCATTATCTCTCCTTCTAGTACACATCTTCTGATTATTTGATCTGAGCCCATTCTGTAGAGAATTGGATCATCTCAAAAGTTATGTTTGATATTTACAAAGAATTCTTTCTTTTGATGGTTAGAGAAATCTGGTGGAATGATGTTGCTGGCTAGGAAGTTGACAATATCTGCATACCATGATTCTTCTTCAACCACAAAGATCTGCTCATCAAAAAATTCTTCATTTATCTATCTACTGTGAGACTCTTCCCCAATCTCAAGTTTAGATAAGTGGTCAGCAATCACATTCTCACTCTCTTTTTTATCTCCGATCTCTAAGTCAAATCTTGTAGTAGAAGTATCAATATGATGAGTCAAGGTTTAGCATTCTTCTTTGCTAAAAGATGCCTTAAAGCAGCATGATTTGTATGGAGAATCACATTTGATCCCACAAGATAGGACCGAAACTTATCGAAAGCAAAAACTACTACAAAAAGCTCATTTTCTATGGTGGCATAATTCAGATGAGCATCATTCATAGTTCGACTGGCATAATAAATTACATGAAAATTTTATCTTTACGCTGTCCCCAACACTACCCCAACTTCAAAATTACTAGCATCACACATTAACTCGAAAAGATATACTTCAATCAGGTGTAACCAAAACTGGTGCTGTGACAAACTTCCTTCTCCAAAAAGTTGTAATGTGGCTTCGTGATTTTAGAGAAATCCTTTATAAAGCGTTGATAGAAGCTTGCATGCCCAAGAAAACTCTGAATCCCCTTTACTGATGTTGGAGGTGGCAATTTCTCAACTACTTGAACTTTTGCTTTGTCAACCTCAATTCTCTTAATTGAAATTAGATGTCCCAATACAATTCCCTTATGGACTATGAAATGTCACTTTTCCCAATTTAGGACAAAATTGATTTTCTCAAATCGCTACAAGACCAAAGATAAATGATGAAGACACTCATCAAAAGATGCTTCAAACACTGAGAAATCATCTATGAAGATCTCGATGTATTTTTTCACCATGTCTAAAAATATGGACATCATACAACAGCTGGAAAGTAGTTGGAGCATTGCATAGGCCGAACGTCGTCCTTCTATAAGCAAATGTGTTGTAGGGGCATGTGAATGTGGTCTTCTCCTAATTTTCTGAAGCTATAGAAATCTAATTATATCCAGAATATCATTCCAAAAAATAATAGTATGAATGCCAAGCTAATCTCTCTAACATTTGATCGATGAATGGTAAAGAAAAATGATCCTTTTGAGTTACATTATTGAGTTTGCGATAATCAATACAAACTTGCCATCTTGTAGTGTTCTGGTCGGAGTGAGCTCATTGTTGTCATTAGGCACCATTGTGAACTTTCATTTCTTAGGCACTACTTGAACTGGACTGACCCAAGCACTGTCTGATATAGGATAGATGATCCACGCGTCTAAAAGCTTTATCACCTCAACCTTGACTACCTCTTGCAATGTTGGATTCAATCTTTTTTGAAGCTATACTGATGGCATAAAATCATCTTCCATTAGAATCTTGTGCAGATAAACAGTAGGACTAATGCCTTTTATATCTGAGATAGGCCATCTTATTGTAGTTTTGTGCTCTCAAAGAACTCGTAGCATCTTTTCCTCTTCCAACTCATTGATCGAGTTTGTAATAATAATTGGAAGTGTAGAGTCATCACCCCAAATAAGCATAACGCAAGTGGGATGGCAATTTCTTAAGTTCTAACTTTGGAGGCTTTTTAATAGATGGTGGTAACTTTGTTGACTTTGCCTCGAGCTCTTGGAAAGGTGGTTGCTATTTATAAGTTGGATGTAACTCTAATTGCTACACCATAAGTTTGGTTTCTTCTGAATCGGATGTCTCAGTGAAAGAATGGACCAAACATGTCTCAAGTAGATCTTGAGGATGATCAAGTGTAAAAGATTTTGCCACCATTTTGCCTAGCACATCAACCCTGAAACAACTGTTAGAATCCATTGAGTACTTAACTACCTTGAAGATATTGAATATAACATCTTCATCATTTAATCTTAATATCATTTGGCCTTTTTGAAAATCGATCAAAGCTCTTCCAGTAGCAAAAAATGGTTTGCCCAATATCAGATGAATGTATTTGTTTTCTTCCATGTCCATAATGATAAAGTCAAGCGGAAAAATAAATTTGTCAACTTTCACCAAGATATCTTCAATGATTCTCTCCTAGGATATTTGATCGAGCGGATGGCTAACTGTAGAGAAACTGTTGTTTCTTTTGCCTTCCTTAAACCTAATCTCCTGTAAACAAAAATGGCATCACGTTAATACTTGCACCTAAATCACAAAGTACTTTATGAAAATCAACATCACCAATGGTACAAGGAATAATAAAACTTCCTAGATCTTTAAGCTTATGTGGCAATTTGTTCTGCAAGATAGTACTACACTCTTTGGTCAACATCAGTGTCTTGTGCTCCTCTAGCTTTCTCTTGTTAGATATGATTTATTTAATAAATTTTGCATAGCTAATCATTTGAGCTAAGGCATAGGCAAAAGGATGTTGATTTGCAACATCTTGAAAACTTCCAAGAATTTTTCAAATTGCTTATCAAACTTGTGCTTTTTCAATCTTTGTGAAAATGGGATTGGAGGCACATATGCCTTGACATGAGGAGTTGCCTTAGTATGTGGAGTATCCAAATCTTTCTCTTGACTAGCATCATGTGGTGCTTTAGATTGGTCAACTTGTTCTTCATTAATGGAGGGTGTCTCGAAATGAATGACAACATTTTTCTTTACTTCTATCTCGGCAACTAAACCTCACTTCTTGTAGTAATTGCTTTAAGCTGCTCCCTTGTGTTGGTCTCAGTGTTGCTTGGTAATTTTCTTTGTTACCTTTCAGAGAGAAGTTTTGCCATATGACCCATTTGATTCTCCAAGCTCTTCACAGATGCTTTGATGCTCTGAGTGGATTTCTCAGTTCGTTCTTAAAATTTTAACTACTGGTGTGCCAACTAGGCCATGGCTTCTTCCCAACCTCATTTCTGTTGAAAATTTTATTGTTGTCTATGTGAGCTTTGTTGATTTTGGTTATTGACCCTCGAAAAATTTGGATGATTTTTTCAACCTGGATTATATGTGTTTGGAGTAGATATTACCCTGCTGACTGGGATGATTCTAAGCATAACATCATTACTCAGTGGATGTCGAAGAACTGGTCAACAATGGACAATTTCCAGTTAAATGATTTGCTTACAACCATCACACTCAAGTTTAGGCATTGAATAGCATGAGCTGTCTGATTATGAGCTATTGTTTTCACCATCTTTTTCTCCATAGTTGCCATGTAGAAACCTAAATTTATTCGTTTATTTATTTATTCTTTTATAAGGTCTTTATTTATTTTCATTACTTTGGTTACTTTGATGTGAATTTTTTTATATATATATATATATAATGAAAAATTTACCTGATAGAATAGTTAAATTGTTTGTAGATTTGATGTAGCTTAAGTCATTAAAATTTACTCTATATTATAATTTATAGTGTTTGGTAAAACATAATCATTCAATTATTCTTTGATTCTCGCAAATTTAGTTTGCGCCATGAAAATAAACAAATGATAATTAATTAAGCCAACATAATTGGAGTAGTATAATCGTTTCTATATTACTGAGGTCTTGTACACTTTTCAAAATACAACTTCATATTAGTCCGTCACCCACCTGCTACAAAATATTTACTTCTCTTATAAATACATATAAACATTCATATAGAAAGTTTCAAAAATATGGTGGGGGTGGGAAGAATAGTTTATAATACTTCACATCCTTATATCTCGAACTCTAAGTAGATGCCTTTAAAAACCATCCATTATTGTTCATATCATAAACTTTAGTGCGAATAACAATGTATTCCTATATGTAATATCCAGGGGCATTAGTGAGATACGACCAGAAATCAGTGGTTGTAATCCAACGCATTTCTCTCATTTGAGCAACAACGACCCACTAACTCGAAACAATGCTAAATACGTCAATTGACATTTTTACCTAAAAAGGAAAACATATAACATGTGAACAATCACAGTTCAGTGAGTAGGATGTGCACGTGTGTCATGATATCTATATGAATGTCATGCAAATTGGGCCCATTACGAACTTAATTATTATGCACCTTTTACTTTATAAGCATGTAGTGATGGCTTTTCATATGAATGGTCTCTATTGATGACCAACTGTAAGGTATACGAAGCCTCTACTGAAGGCCGTTATTTCATATTTTAGGTCTGTTCTGATGACCCATCATTTTATGTTAATCTTATTAGACTTGTACTGGCAGTTCAAATTACTTTATAGAGTTTGTACTGATGACTTAATATTTGCGTATACCAAAGCCTTTTTAATAAATATTTCGAGTGCACAATATTTAAGCTCGTAATATAAATGTCACACAATATGAATCATTACATCATATCATACTTTTGTCATACATCCTTTATTAGATTAAAAATAAAAATTAAGAATCTAAACTTTAACACTCTATATAGTTTTCAAATAAAAGAATTCTAAAAAAAGAACAATAATATAGATTATTTTTTTGCAGTATATAATATTATAATAGAGTATTTATAAATATCAATCATCCATAAAATGAGTTGTATAATAATAATAACATAAATCATTATCACTAAAATGAACAGAATGATAATAAAACAAAAATCAGAAAATAATAAATCAACATTACTGAAATGAGCACAATAATGACTTAAATAGTTCGAACTAAAGTTCTTTTCATCAACAGTCCATTTCCATATAAGTCTCGGTAAGGTTAATCTTAGTCCCAAATTTGTGCGTCAACCATTATCCCATATTATTTATCTTTTCCGTATTTAGCTTGATTATAAAATAAAAACTCAAACATAAATGTCAATTATTAAGCACAAAAATTATATGTTAAATAACGACTCAAATAATATTCCTAAACCTACTCACCTGATAATGAAGAGTTGTCGTAAAATGTGATACCTATTTTATCAACAACCAAAAAAAAGAATTAAATCAATATTCTATTAAAATAAACATTTGTGATTACCACATGGTTGTGCCTCCAAAGCACAACCATGGTGGTTGCTCTTCTGGGGCCCAATGTCACAACCTCAGTGGTTGTGTTTCTAAAGTACAATCGTATTGGTTGTGCTTCCGAAGCACGGAAGCACAACCATTAGTCTCACTAATATTCATACATTTACTTGCTCTAATCATTGACTGACTCTCTAATTATTTACAAAGCGCATTTATAGGCGAAAAGAGGCGGTGGTAATTAACTAGAGTTATAATGGAGTGGATTTTTATTTATCCACGTCATCTTGGTTTACTATTTGTTTACAATGGGTTGGGTTAAAAATATTTTAATTTAACATAGTAAAGCATGTGATAAAATACGTGTTCCCCATTCCTTTTTATATATATATATATACATTTATTAAATAAGAAAAATTTCAATACGTTACAATCTTTTCTCCTTATAAGAATTTCGTCCTCAAAATTCTCGAATTAATTGAATAATTTGGGTTACTTGTTAAACATATCATCTTCTCGTTCCTAGGTTGCTTTTTCAATGGCTTTGTTTCTCCACAATACTTTGACTAGCGAAGTTTGTTTATTCCATAGATACTTCACTTCTAGCATGAGGATCTTTACTGGTTGCTCTTCAAATGTGAGATCGGGATTTAGATCTGGTGGTGCTTTCTCTATTATGTGAGTTGGATCAGGTACACATTGTGGATTTGTTCCAACGAAGTCGACAACTGTAGCTTATATGAAACTTGGCCAACTCTTTCAATTACTTCGTATGGACCGATGTACCTTGGGCTCAATTTTCCTTTCTTGCCAAATCTCATCATTCGTTTGATTGGTGAAATTTTCATGAATACTTGGTCACCTACATTGAATTCCAAAGGTCGTCTTCAATTATCGGCATAACTCTTTTGACGACTTTGAGTGGTGGATAATCGTTGCTTGATCACGTCTACTGCTTGTTTGACTTCTTGCATAATCTCTAGTCTTAATAATTGTCTTTTTCCAATTTCATCCCAATGGAGTGGAGATCGACACTTTCTTTCCGTACAGTGCTTCAAATGGTGGCATTCCGATAGACAAATGGTAGCTGTTGTTGTATGAAAATTCATTTAAAGGTGGGTATTGGCTCCAGTTGCCTTGAAATTTCAACACGCAAGCTCGTAACATGTCTTCAAGTGTTTGAATGGTTCTTTTAGACTGTCCATCAGTCTGAGGATGGAAACCAGTACTAAAGTGAAGTCATGTCCCCATTAGTTTGTGTAGGCTCTTCCAAAAGTTCGATAGAAATCTTGGGTCACGGTTGGATACAATAGATGTTAGTACTTCATCGATTCTGACTATCTCTTGTATGTATAGGTTGGCAAATTGTTCCATGCGATAAGTCATCCGAACGGGTAGAAAGTAGTTGATTTAGTTAGCCGGTCCACTATTACCCATATTGCGTCATGGTTTTTAGGGGTGCGGGGTAATCCAGTTACAAAATCCATTGTAACCTTTTTCCACTTCCACTCGGGTATCTACAATGGTTGAAGTAGTCTTGCTGGTCTTTGATGTTCATCTTTTACTTGTTGGCAGATTAAGCATTTTTTGACAAATCTTACCGTCTGCATTTTCATTCCGGGCCACCAGTATAGGGTTTTTAATTCTTGGTATGTCTTTGTCGCACCATGATGTACAAAGTAAAGAGTATTGTGTGCTTTTTGTAAAATCTCTTTACAAATTTTGAAGTCTTTCGGGACATATAGCCTTCATTTGTATTTGAGAACGCCATCTTCAAAGAACTTGCATTTCGTTTCCTTTCCTTGTTTCATTTTCTCTTTGATTTTGAAATAATAGTTGTCATTCTTCTGCTGGAGTTGAATATGTTCCCTTAGTGTGGATTGCAAGGTTAATGCCAAAAGTTGTAGATTTTCTCGTGGTAAGATTTTCTAAGTTAAAGTTTTGAATATCTCGCTTTAGTGTTTGTGTTTGGTCTTGAGAAAGATACTTTTTAGCTCAAGGCGTCTGCCACAACATTTGCTTTTCCTGGATGGTAGTTGATGATGCAGTCATAATCTTTAACAAGTTCTAGCCATCGTCTCTGTCTCATGTTTAGCTCTTTTTGGGTAAAAAAGTACTTTAGGCTTTTATGATGTGTGAAAATTTTGCATTTCTCGCCGTATAAGTAATGCCTCCAAATTTTCAGAGTGAAAATTATTGCCACTAATTCAAGGTCATGGGTCGGGTAATTCTTTTCATAGGGTTTCAATTGTCGATACGCGTACGTAACAACTTTCCATGTTGCATAAGTACGCAGCCCAACCCATGTTTTGATACATCACTGTAGATGGTAAATCCTCCTATATCTGTTGGGATTGTGAGAATGGGTGCAGTAGTTAGCCTTTTCTTTAATTCTAGAAAGCTCTTCTCACATTCGCCGGTCCATTTAAATAGAGAGTTCTTTCTAGTGAGTTGAGTAAGAGGTCCGGCTATCTTTGAAAATCCTTCAACGAAACGTCGATAATATCCGGCCAATCCCAAAAAGCTTCTAATTTCTTTGATGCGTTGGACTCGGCCAACTCATTACTGCCTCAACCTTGCTTGGGTCTACTGAGATCTCATTCTTCGTCACAACATGTCCTAAAAAGTTCACATCTTCTAGCCAAATTTAACATTTGGAAAATTTGGCATAAAGTTTTTCTTCTTGTAACATCTGTAGTAGATGCTGCTCATGTTCTTCCTTTGTCTTCGAATATACTAGTATGTCATCAATGAACACGATTACAAATTTATCCAAGTATTTCTTGAAGACGCGATTCATTAAATCCATGAATGCAGCTGGAGCATCAGTTAATCCGAATGACGTTACAAGGAATTAGTAGCGACCGTATCTTGTGCTAAAAGTAGTTATTGGCACGTTTTCCTTCTTGATTTTTAACTGGTGGTATCCTGACCATAGATCAATTTTTGAGAAGATAGATGCTCCTTGTAGCTGATCAAATAGATCGCCAATCCTTGGAAGGGGATATTTATTTTTTATGGTTAGTTTATTAAGCTCTCGATAGTGATGCAAAGTCGCATTGACCCATCCTTCTTTTTTACAAACAACACCGGAGCTCCCAAGGAGAGAAACTTTGTTGAATGAATCCTTTGTCAAGTATCTCTTGAAGCTGGGTTTTTAATTCTTAATTTTGTTGGAGCCATTCGATATGGAGCTTTAGCAATAAGTTGAGTTCCTGGAATTAGATCAATTACAAATTCGATCTCTCTATCACGAGGAAGTCCGGGAAGGTCATCTGGAAAGACGTATTGAAAGTCTTTTACTATTGAGAGATCTTAGATTGCGGTGACTTTGGCAGCATTTAGTTGGTTAAGATAAATGAAGTAGCCGTGATTTTCCTTGTTCAAAAGTTGTCGAGTCTTAGCGGTGGAGATCATGTAACATTGAGAGTCTTCAGTTTTCTTGAAAAAACATAAGCTCCATATCTGGAATATGAATTTTTTTTTTTTTTTTGTAGTCAATGATTACTCGGTGTTTAAATAATCAATCCATTCCTAAAAATATGTCATAATCCCGCAAGTTTAGGAAGATTAAGTTGGCCGGGAAGTCATTATTTATTAGCCAGATTGGAACATTTGGAGCATGTTGGCTTGTCTCTTGATTTGGTCATGATGGTATGGTAATCTCAACCCTACTATGTAAATCTATTGGAATGAGATCTATTTTTGAAATATATTGATAAAACACGAAAGAATACGTAGCTCCAAAATCAAAAAAGAGTGTTGGCAATTTTACCTCCAACTTGAACATCTCCTGAGATCACCACCGGATCTTCATGCTTATTGTCTAATGTCATAGAAAAAACATGTGATATTGTTTGCTCATTTGGTTTGTTAGCCTTTCTTGGGCAATCTTTTGCCAAGTGTCCGCTTTGGCTACAAAGGTAACACAAGCCTGTTCCTTGGAAACATTGGCCTCCGTGTCTTTTTTCACATTTGAGACATAGTAGTTGTAGATCGACAGATTATTCGACTTTATCCTTCTTTTGATTTGGTGGGTAAGGATTTCATCCTGGGCATTTGAATGTGGATCCATGGTAGTAATTTTTCTTCTTTGGAAATTTTCGCGACCCGTTCGATTTTGATTTCTATTGAATGCTCGTTTTTGAAATTCGTGAGCCTTAATAATCTTTTGTTCTGCTTGTTTAGCGATCAAGGCTCGATCAGCTATGGTGGTAAAAGTGGCTCCTTGAATTCCGGTCATCTGCACATCCTTATTAAGTTATGGGCGTAATCCCTCCAAGAATCTATCAATTTTTAATGCATCAGTAGCTACCATATGATGGGTGAAATGAGATAGTTCTTCAAACTTTTTGATATATTCTCCAACTGTCAATGATCCTTGACGGAGGTAAATAAACTCTCTGAGTTTCTGGTTTCTGGCGGAAGCTGGTATATATTTATCTCGAAAAATTTCTCAAAATCTCTTCCATGTCATTTCTTGAATATTTTCAATGTATTGGATAGTGTCCCACCAATTTCCGGCACTGCCTCGAAGCATAAACGATATACATTTGACTTTTTCTTCGTCTGGTACATGGGTATAGTTAAACATCATTTTAATATTTTTAGTCAATTCTCCGCTTCTACCAAGTTTGTTGAACCTTCAAATATTAGAGGATTGAGACGTCTAAATTGATCACCGTAATTTTGATGTTTATGCCTATTTCTATTTTGCATTCCCTCATTCATGAAACGGTGCAACTGTTGGGCTTGCGCTTCTACTAATTGGGTTAGTCGGTCAATGATGGTGGTCGGATCATTTTCTCTTTGTCGTGGCATAGTCTGTAGTGTACTAAAGTAGTGTTATTATTTAGCAAGGTTTATAATTCATCACTACCTCAAAATTTCATAAATAATTTATTTATTTATTTATTTATTTATTTATTTATTTATTTATTTATTTATTATTATTATTATTAATTATTATAAATAATATATATATATATATATTATTATATATTATATATATATATATATATATATATATATATATATATATATTGTGCAAGTAATTGGTCCAATAAAACAAGGCAAAACATGGATCAGAATTGGGGCCATATTATGTAAACTAAAACTTCAAATTCATTAATATTTTAAACATACATGACCCTACAGGTTTTGTCTTTCTTTAGTTGGGAATATTTAGACATTATATTAATCTACTCACATGTATGCCAATTTTCCATCTTTATCTGTTGGGTATATACATGTAATTGGAAGCTTTTACACCAACAACTATACTTTCTACGTGGCCAACTGCACATAAAAGTCCTTCCATTTGTATCTCTTCTTTCATGCAAAATTTTCCATATATATTATTCTTACTTGGTTGGATAGAAACCTTCATTCAGCACTGAAAATCATTTCACTTCTGTCCTAAATTTATTATTCTCTAGCTACACAAATAGTCAGAATTTTTTCTTAGAAGAATAATGCCTCCAAAAAGTGGGCAACTCTCAAGCTCTACTCCAGTTAACAAAAGAAATTGTCAAGCCGTTGAAGGAGAACATTGAGATGCAAGTGGGCAACCCTCAAGCTCTACTCCAGTTAAAAAAAAATACCGTCAAGCCGTTGAAGGAGAACAAGGAGATGCAAGCTATACCATGCCTTTGCCTACCTTTTTTTCCCAACCTCACATGTCAACAAAAATATCGAAGTCAACTGGTGAACAGAAAAGTTATCCTTGGACATGTAATCGATTTTGATTTTTTAAGATCTATTAAGTTTACCTATCTTGCACATTTCAAAGCTTTTGGTTGGAGTCGGTATTTAAGATTAAATCGGAGAGTTTACCAAGACCTTGTAAGAATGTTCTAGGCCAATATTCATGTGCCAAACTGTGACTCAGAGCGGCAAGAGGAATTTTCCACTAATGTACTAGGTACGACATTTCATATTACTACATTGGTATTATCACTTTATTTGGGCTTATCTGATAAGGGTGAAGAGTATCCAACATCCTTTGACAAGCTACAAGCTTGTGAAATTTTTAAGGATCATTCCCTCAAAAAGGTTAACAAAAATGCTGTGGAGTTAGGTCCACATGAAAGGATATTGCATTTAATTGTGGCGCATACCATCAATCCTTGTTCAAGAAAGTTCAATGTGATAACTGGTGAAGAGTTGTGGCTTATTGGAAAATTTTGTCTTATGAGCCACCGAATCTTTGTCACTATATGTTAAAGAGATGGTTACCTTGTCTTCTTCCACGGTGAATCACCTCAAATACGGCATGGCTATAAGTGAAATCTTAGACCAATTTAATGTTCACATGCTAGGAAAAGATCTCGTATTTTCTTCTCTTTAATCATATCTAACCTACCGTAGCTTGAAGCAATTAAAATATAGCTACGTGGGTGATGAATTAGTGAAACTACCAGGTGGGGGTCTAGTTTCAGAGGAAGAAGATTCAATTTCTATACCATGTCCATCTATTTAATGGGCAGTTCCTTCATCGGGTTTCAATAAACAGATAGCTAGCTTGTCCTCACAGCTGGAGGAGTTAAAAATTCAAGGATAAGCTTTGTCTTCTCAGAATGAAATTGGTTTTGAACAGATGCTTGCTCGTAAGGAGTAAGGAAGGCAAACCCGTAAAAAGTCCAACCTAGTTATTTACCTTGATTTTAGTGTCTTTCTCCCTCCTTGGTGGGTTCTCCTTTTTCCTTGTGTGTGGTTTCTTTCTGTTTGTATAATATTAAATAGCTAAGAAGGGATGAAGATGAGTAACTATTTTTACTTGATAGGTTTTCTTATTTGCTGATTGTTATTTATCACATTCTCTTAAGTACTCTTACTTCTTTTGCCATAATTAAAAATCAAAATTAAGAGAAAGACAATGATAAAATGAAAACTTACTCAAGTACTGAGGTGTCGTTGCCTTCTAGGAGGAATATGCGTTAGGCAGTCTGCAGAACCGGTTGAAACTAGTGCTTTGATACCATAACTTGTAGCAACCTAAATTTATTCGTTTATTTATTTATTCTTTTATAGGGTCTTTATTTATTTTCATTACTTTGGTTACTTTGATGTGAATTTTATATATATAGATATATAATGAAAAATTTACCTGATAGGATAATTAAATTATTTACATATTTGATGTAGCTTAAGTCATTAAAATTGATTCTATATTATAATTTATAATGTTTGGTAAAACATTTAGTTCACAAAATAAGTGGTGTTAAAATTCACCCTAATTTAATCTTGCAATTATTCTTTTGATTCTCGCAAATTTAGTTTGTGTTACGAAAATAAACAAATGACAATTAATTAATTAGCCAACATAACTGGAGTAGTAATTATCCTTTATATTACCGAGGTCTTGTACACTTTTCAAAATACAACTTCATATTAGTCCGTCACCCATTTGCTACAAAATATTTACTTATCTTATAAATAAATATAAACATTCATATAGAAAGTTTCAAAAATATGATGGAGTGGGAAGAATAGTCTATAATACTTCACATCCTTATATCTCGAACTCTAAGTAGATGTCTTTAAGAAACCATCCATTATTGTTCATATCATAAACTTGAGTGCGAATAATAGTGTATTCCCATATGTAATATCTAGGGGCATGAGTGAGATACGACCAGAAATCAGTGATAGTAACCCAACTCATCTCTCTCCTTCCAGCAACAACGACCCACTCGCCCGAGACAATGCTAAATACGTCAATTGACATTTTTACCTAGAAGGGAAAAACATATAACATGTTAACAATCACAGTTCAGTGAGTATGATGTGCACGTGTGTCATGATATCTATATGAATGTCACGCAAAATTGGGCATATTACGAACTTAATTATTTTACACCTTTTACTTTATAAGCATGTACTGATGGCTTTCCATATGAATGGTCTCATCTTGACGACCAATCGTAAGTATATGAAGCCTCAGATCGATGGCTATTATTTCATATTTTAGATCTGTACTGACGACCCATCATTTTATGTTAATCTTATTAGACATGTACTAGCGGTTTAAATTACTTTATAGAGTTTGTACTAACGACTCAATATTTGCGTATACCAAACCTTTTAACAAATATTTGGTGCACAATAATTAAGCTCGTAATATAAATGTCACATAATATGAATCATTACATCATATCATACTTCATCATACATCATTTATTAGATCAAAAATGAAAATTAAGAATCTAAACTTTAACACTCTATATAGTTTTCAAATAAAAGAATTCTTAAAAAAAAAAAAAAATATAGATTTTTTTTTTGCAGTATATAATATTATAATAGAGTATTTATAAATATCAATCATCCATAAAATGAGTTGTATACTAATAATAACATAAATCATTATCACTAAAATGAACAGGATGATAATAACACAAAAATCAGAAAATAATAAATCAGCATTACTGAAATGAGCACAATAATAACTTAAATAGTCAGAACTAAAGTTCTTTTCATCAACAGTCATTTTCATATAAGTCTCGGTAAAGTTAATCTTAGTTTCAAATTTATGTGTCAAACATTATCCCATATTATTTATCTTTTTCCGTATTTAGCTTGATTATAAAATAAAAACTCAAACATAAATGTCAATGATTAAGCACAAAAATTATATGCTAAATAATGACTCAAATAATATTCCTAAACCTACTCACCTGATAACGAAGAGTTGTTATAAAATTTGGTACCTATTTTATCAACAACCAGAAAAAGAATTAAATCAGTATTCTATTAAAATAAATATTTGTGATTACCACATGGTTGTGCCTCCAAAGCACAACCATGGTTGTTGCTCTTCTGGGAAACCTTATGGTTGTGCCCCAAAGTCACAACCTTATGGTTGTGTTTACGAAGCACACCATCTCTCTCACTAATATTCATACTTTTAGTCGCTACAATCATTGATTGACTCTCTAACTATTTACAAAGCGTATTTATAGGTAAAAAGAGGCGGTGGTAATTAACTAGAGTTATAACGGAGTGATTTTTATTTATTCACATCATCTTAATTTACTATTGATTTATAGCGGGTTGGGTTAAAAATATTTTAATTTAACACAGTAAAACATGTGATAAAATATGTGTTCCACCTTCCTTTATATATATATATATATATATATATATATATATATATATATATATATATATATATACACACACACACACACACACACACACACACACACACACATACTAGTTTTGCCACGTGCATTGCACGATATGAAAAAAATGTAGTGAAAAGTTTTAGGTGTAATTGAAACGAGATATAAAAAAATAAAAATTTAAAATTTTTAAACAAATAGAGAAAACGATTCTCGAAATGAAAATTTTAATGATTCAGTAGCCCACATAAAATAAATAAATAAATAAATAGTGAAAGACTAGCGTTAATTATTCATACAATTATTCCTAAAAAAAAAAAATGAAAATGGGTCAATGTCCAACATGTGTAAAAAAAAAAAAATCAAATTACAATGTTGTCGAGTTACTCGACCAAAAAATATATTCAAATTCAATGTTGTCAAGTAACTCGACAACATTATAAAAAATAAAAAATAAAATAAAAAATTCAAATTTGATAAAATAAAAATATTAATGAAAATATTGAATGAAAATATTTAAAATAAAACAAATAAGGAAAAAAAAAACTAATGAAAAAAAATTTGTCAAAAGATTAGAAAAAGACACAAAAATAAAAAAATTCGGATGAACAAGAACTATATTTCTCCCGAATTCTCTCGCTACTATAATTGTCTTAATTGTAAATAATCTTGAGCCCAATTGAGATTTCGGTGGTCTCTTATATTTGACTACCAACCAATCACAAAGAAAAATACCCATTTCTTATTTCAGAAATAAAAATCAACTTCAAAATATAATGTACAATTAAACAAAATAATATGCAAAAAGGAAAATAATTTCACCTTTTAACAATGCAATTGAATTGGGTCTGTGATTCTCGTAAAAAAATTCAAACAAATAAGAACTTCTTGACCGGCAACAAATGCTTGGAACTAAACATTTTTTCTGAAGTTTCGATAAGAAAAAAAATCTTGTTAAGTAAAAAAATTAGAAAAAGACAAAGGAAATGAAAAACCCACACATATGTATTACAAAAAAAAAAAAAAAATTGTTACAGTACAAATTATTGGTCACGATTTTTTTTTAAAACCCACACATATGTATTACAAAATAAAAAAAAAATTTGGTTACTGTTCATTGACGAGCAACTCGGCGTTGAAGCAGAAAAATCTTATCACGATTTTTTTCTTTTTTTTTTAAAAAAATTCAAACATATGTATTACAACAAAAAAAAAATTTGGTTATTGTTCATTGCCGAAGAAGCATTTCGGCAATGAATAAAGACAAATTCTTCATTCACTTAATTTTTTTTTTAACCCCACATATGTATTACAAAAAAAAAAAAAAAAAATTAATTGTTATTGTTCATTGCCGAAAACAACTCAAGCAATGAACAATACAAATCTTATTCACCAAATTTTTATTTTTATTTTTTTATTTTTTAAGGTCATTTCCTTTGTCTTTTTTTATTTTTTTTTTTGGTACACAATATTGTCGAGAACATTTTGTTTGGGAAAATTTTTTATTTTATTTTTACACAAGGTTGCCGAGCAACTCGGCAACATTGTGTTTAAATTTTTATTACCAACCAATAACCCGATCATCAAACTTTGCGTGGAGTCGAATATTATTGGTGGTAGAGTTACTCGACAACATTTGCCGCCGAGTTACTCGACAACATTTGTGTGGGACTCCATAGTTCACTCTTTTCTGCGTTATAAGAACACGATGAATTTATTCAAACATATTTGAAGGCTTGAAGCGGATACTGTATATATATATATATATATATATATATATATATATATATATATATATATATATATATGTGTGTGTGTGTGTGTGTGTGTGTGTGTGTGTGTGTGTGTGTGTGTGTGTGTGTGCCTTGGCCATGCCTTGCAAGCGCTGCGTAGTATTAGTAATTGCGAGAAAAGGATTAGCGAGTCGGTGGGAAGAAAGCAGATGTATAGATTGAGTATATATAAAAGTAAACAAATTTATAGAATCCTCAAAAGTTGACATCACTTCCAACAACCTAAACAAGATCAAAATTTTCAGATCAAAACTGTCTTCTTCTTCTTGACTCGAAAATCAGGATTTATATATAACAATCAATAGGTGGATTGTGAAGTGGATTCATGGGTTTGTTAAATTGATTTTGCATCAATTTTTTCAAATAAAACAAATGAAATCATGGGTTTGTGAAATGGATTCAATAGAATATACCTGAGATTATAGGTTTTGGACTTCAATTTTCACTCTATTCCTATGAAATAAGAACCTGAAGTAGATAATAAAGACTGTGGGAAGATGTCAACTATTCTTCAAACTGATATTAATTCAGTCCACTCCACATTTCAATCTTTTGGTGCAACCTTTCAACATTCAATATAGAATCCAAATCCACTGTCAAAAAGTCACACAAATGAAATTTGGACTTCTGTGATAGAAAGTGAAATACATGTAGATACACACATATGTATATATAATGGGGATTGAGAGTGGACAGAAATTAATTACAATGAAATGTGGATTGGAATAGATACAATTTCATTTTATATATTGCCGAGTTACTCGGCAACAGCAACCTTTCTTGGTTGCCGAGTAACTCGGCAATCGATTTTTTTTTTGATGAGATGCTCTTCAAATGAAGTATTCAAAGTGGGTACAGTGAAGTATTCATCTGCAGAAAACAAGCGAATGATCATTTTACTGATTACTACCAAGAAAGAATTTCAGTGTTAAGTAATATCAAAAAGAGAAGTGTTGGAAGCCTTCCTCAAGTAGAAGGCACAAATACAAGAAGATCTTGCTAAAAATTTATGTGGTATTGACAAAATTAGAAAATCAATATTAACATGCAATTAAGGGAAAAAAAAGAGCAATTGTCAATGAAGTTAGAATCATATGTTATAACCATTCTTTTTAAGCATATATTGCCTTGGTTGCCGAGTAATCGGCAACTTTGTTGTAATTGAAATTTTTTTTTGAAGAGATGAGGATGCTCGTCAAATGAAGTATTCAAAGTGGGTACAAGTGGAGTATTCATCTCAGAAAACAAGTGAATGATCATTTTCTTGATTACTACCAAGAAAGAATTTGGTGTTAAGTAATATCAAAAAGAGAAATGTTGGGAAGCTTTCCTCATCTAGAAGGCACAAATCTGCAAAGATCTTGCTAAAAGTTTCGTGGTATTGACAAAATTACAAAATCAATATTAACATGCAATTAAGGGAAAAAAAAAAGAAGCAATTGTCAATGAAGTTAGAATCATATGTTATAACCATTCCTTTTAAGATATATTGCGAGTTACTCGGCAATCTTTCTTGGTTGTCGAGTAACTCTCGTGCCAACTGTAATGCTTAGAGTACATCGGCGACCAACATGTTGTATCCCATTTAAATTTTGTTAATTGTATTTTCTAAAATTCACAAATATATATTATTTTACTTTTTTTTTATGATCTTTGAATTGCTCAATGTGACTTTCTATAGTGCACTATAATGAAATCATTTATTAACACGTCATTTACTGTATATTTGCAGGCATCTTTATGTGCATCTTTTAATTTTGCTCATGAATAAGATTTTTGTCTATCACATTGCCAATTTGATATACATTCTTTTCTTGGTTTTTTATTTGTAATGAAAACAGAGAGTGCATAAGAGACTTGCAACATTGAATAAACGCACAAAGGGTGGATGCTCCTGCTTGTGCCTGCTTTTATCAGTTATGGGATAGTCGTATTGGTTCTTTGTTATATATATGCTATATGCTGATCAAATATTTATAAGATAGTCATATTGGAATGAAAATGTTGTTAAACTGAAGTTCTGCTTCAACAATTTGTCATTGTCATACAAATAATATACATTACAAAACTTAACAAGAACTCTGAATTAGAAGCTCCAATAGAAATTATGCACAAAAACCAAAGTTGAACTGTGCTTAAGGCCTTTTTTGATGAGAGAGAGAAGATATTTTTTTGGGTGAAATATTGGACAAAGTAAAAAATTTGTCTTCATTGTAAAACGGTGGCGTATTGGACGAAAAAAGCTACAGTAAAAAAATTAAGACTCTTATATTATTGTAAGGATATATATATATACACACACACACACATTTATTAAATAAGAAAAATTTCGATACATTACATGCCATCTGTGTAGAAAGAGCATATATAACATCAACATCATGCATCCCTGCTACTCTTTTTGCTACTTCCCTATCAGCCGACCAATTTGAACTTGTTTATGCTATTCTTTCAAATAATACCTATGCTTCTTTGATTGTCTTTGTGTTGATTGACACATTTGAAGATGAGTCGACAATGGAAACGATAGTAGAGAAGTAGTCCAGCATAGAAGTATTGAACTTGCAAAGTATTTTTAATACCATGATTAGGGTACTTTCGAAGCATCTCTTTGAACATCTCCCAAGCTTCATGAAATTTTTATGTGTCTTGCTATTTGAATAATGAGATGTTATGCTTCAACTTTACAACTTTGGCCGAAGGAAAGTATTTGCTTGTGAATATTTGAACCAGATCATATAATGCTCCCCACAGAATGTGAATCCAACCACTCTCTTACTCCATCTCTAAAGTATGTGGAAATAATCTGATCTTGATAGCTTCCATGTTGACATCTTGATATTCAAAGTTGCTTACTGTTTCCAAGAGGTGTGAGAGATGCATGTGAGGGTTTTCATTTGAACGCCTATAGAACTGAAGAGTATTTTGGAAGAGGTTGATGACATCCGGTCTCAATTGAAAATTATCCTTTCCATAAGCCGGATATGCTATGCTGGATTGGCTTTAAACCACAACTAGAGAAATATTATCTCCAACGAGCAAATCATCCTCATCGATCTCAACCATTGGATCTTTGTGGGATGAGATTAGATGGTTATATCTAACTGTTGGGCCTTATCAACCACAACTTGCGAAATATAGATGTACAAAAGGGAAAACTCAGTCTCGTTGATTTTAAAAAAAGATGGTTTAATCAGTTTCATTAGTTGGAGTATTCGCCTACAACAAATAGGGCATATTGTTTTTATTGTTTCTTATTTCTCAATGAAAACAATCCGTACAATTGTTCGGCGCTAGTCAATCATAGATACGACAACTGGAAGAGGGTTAATGGTGGAGCAAAATGTGCATTTCTTGTTCATGCCGCTTCATCTAATCATATCATGAATGTGAGAAAAGTTGAAGATTTAATAAAATCGTCTCAACATATTGACAATGTGATAACATCAATTTTGATTGAGGAATATAAAAAATATTGTTTGCGTGTGACAACCATAGTTAAAAGTGTCTAGTGGCTAACACTTCAAAGTTGTTGCTTTCAGAGGTCATGATGAATCTTTGAGCTCATTGAATACATGGAAAATTTATTGAAATGGTAGATGCTTTTGGACAACTTAATACACAAATTGAGAATGTTGTATGGATAATGTACCAAAAAATGCGATATATACTTCTCCAAAAATTCAAAAGAAATTTTTGAACATTATGACTAATAGAGTACGAAAGATAATTCGTGATGAACAAAGTTCTGTATTCTTGTTGACAAAGCACAAGATCAAGCTAAACAAGAGCAAATTGTTATTATCTTGTGATTTGTAAATAGTGATGGTATTCTAACATAGTGATTCTTTGCAATTAAATCTCTTAGTGATACTACTTTATTTAAATCTCTTTAATAAGATATCAGATGTATTTGTTCGCAACAACCTACAGATTGAAAATCTTAGAGGCCAAAGACATGATGGTGCTAGCAATATGCATGGTACTTGGAATGGACTTTGGGCATTATTTTCAAAATATTGTCTATATGCTTATTATGTCCATTATTTTGCTCATCGATTGCAGTTGACATTAGTTTATGTGGCTAAAGATGTCAGTGTTGTTTGACAATTCTTTTCTCATGTGGACAATATTGTTAACATCATTACATCTTCACTGGAACACATTACTGAGTTGCAAGCTACCCAAAGAAAGGATATTGATCATTTATTGGTTACTAGAGAACGCAAGTCAGGAAGTGGGGCTAATCAGATTGGTAACTTGCAACAAGCTGGAACTACTCGTTGGATTTCTCATCATGAATCTATAAAGAGATTGATAGATATGCATACTGCAACATATAAGGTGCTTAGAAGTAGGGGTGAAGCTCTTTGTGCATATACAAAATTTACAAGCTTTAAATTTGTGTTTATCTTGCATTTGATGCGTAAAATTTTAGCAATCACGAACATTCTTTGTCAACTCCTTCAACGAAAAATCCAAGACATCGTGAATAGAATTAGATGTGTTTGTAGTACAAGAAAAGTCCTTCACGAATTGAGAGACGACGGGTGGGAAGACTTCCTTCATGAAGTCAACACTTTTTGCTCAAACAAAGGTATTGATATATCCATTCTTGATCATTCATATAAGATTGGTCGTTTCCATGAGTATACTATAATTGAGCATCATTTATATTTTGATGTTTTTAAAGAAGTAATAGATTCTCTTTTGATGGAGTTAAATACGAGATTTAATGAACAATCAGTTGTCCTTTCTCTTAGTTCGGCTTTAGATCCTAGAAATTCATTTGAATTATTTAACAATGATCATATTTTGGGGCTTGCGAAGAAGTTATATCCTGAAGATTTCAAATCGGATGAGGTTTTTGCTTTGAGTGTAGACTTACAACATTATAAGCACGATGTGATATATGATCCTCAATTTCAAGTACCTATACTTTCTAAGTTATGCCGGCAATTGATTGTAACTAGAAAGTTCTTGAATATCAACACCGACTATATTGATTTATATAGTATTGATTTTGCCTATTCCTACTGCAACTACTAAACGAGCATTTTCAACCATGAAAATTTGAAGATGGAACTTCGTAATGGAAGATGGTTTTCGTGCTAATTGTATGACAATCTATATTGAAAGAGATTTTGTTGCGAATATAGATATTGTAGAATCTTTGTAGAAGAATTTTATGTTGTAGAACATTGTCGGATACCACATCAATAATTAACGTAATTTCTTTTTTATTAATGAATTTCTTTTGTACAATCACTTTCTCAAAATTTAAGTCCTCCCACATAAATTCCTAGTTCCGCCCCTGACATGTATGATGCAAATTAGACACTTTTGATTTCTTTGACTTCTATTATCATATCGGTAGAGGACGTTTGTTGACCGCTGACCAAATCAACGGCCGATGCTTGTTAGAAATATAAGTATCACCACACATTTGATTTGCTTCCAACACACTAAAGAAAAAAAATTTAAAATAAAGTCAAATTTATGGCAAAAAAAAAAAAAAAAAAGCAAAATGGGGAGATAAAGATTTACGTAAAAATAATTTAAAATGACAATAATAATTCAAAATGTAGTAAATTTTTATAGTTGTTCTTTACATTTTTCATATGTTGAAAAGTTTAAAATAAAACTAAATCTATGACAAAAAAAAAAGAGCAAAAGAACTCGATAAATACTTTTTATATTCTTCAATTTTGACTTTTCAAATTATGCAATTATCATAATAAAAGAGAAATAATAAATTATTCTTGAAGATTTATTCAGATAATTTCTCAAAATTGAGGACCATAAATGTAATTTTGAATTTAAAATACTCTCTCTCTCAAAACATACACACCCACATGACCCACCTGCCACCTTCCTTCCTTCAATCCAATAAGTTTTATATTATATACATATTATTATTGCCACATCATGAAGAAAAAAATTGATGAAATCAGTGGGTCTATCAAAATATTTTACGTGGGATAATGGTAGATCACCATGATCATAAGGTAACTTATCGTCTATCAAAATATTTTTACGATTAATACCAACATAATTTATCATCTATCAAAATATTTTAATAATAGTATCAACATAACTTATCGTCTATCAGAATATTTTAGTTTAATACCAACGTACGTAGTCGTGTTTATATATCATTACTAAATTTTACTCTCAAACTATTACAATCCTAAAATACTAATGAGCTCTCTCTATGTGGGTAGGGTTTGTATCACTCACCATATCCATAAAAACCTTGTCACTACGTATATTGAGGACTGCACGATGAAATTATCGAAGCCTTGAATGCCTCAGCTATGCTGATGATTTAAGAAATGCAATGTGATTTCCTTTTTCGTTCTCCACATTTAGAGCTTTATGTATTTCTGGACTCATTTCTTCCAGATTTTTTCGAACGTTCACGTGAACCTCACATGTCAAACTTATCGAGAGTGAAATGGTCGTGACAACGTTTTGCTGTAATAAATAGTTGCAAGTAGATCTCACCTGTACCTGACCATACAATTCCATGCAAAATGTAAAATGAACAAGTGGAATTTGAATTTACAAGACAAGCCATGTTTTATAGGGAAGTGTGACAGTGTTGTTTTTCTGTTAGAAACAAATTTAATGATGTTGCAATGGAATCATGAATTCATCAATGGAAGCCGCCCAAACCCACCAATCATTCCTTTCTTCTGAGATTATAGGTGTACGAATTTATAGCACTCCTATCTATACATACTTAAACAAAGAAAGACGAGAAGAAAAGCCTATTGACTAGTGATTGCAAAATCTTAATTCTTGACTCGGACACCAGCACTTTGTCTTCAATATCAAGACACGTTGACTTCTAAATTCTAATCTATGACTGTGTATGAGCAAGAGACACCCTATATACGATTTGAATTCGCAGAGAGTATAAATTCTTTCAACAAGTCAAACTGCATGGAAAATAGAAATTGCAGGCCTAAAAGATTTTAGCATGCACTCTTGAGTTTTTTTTTTTTTTTTTTTTTTTTCACCACTTTGATACGAGATTAACGCGTGGCAGAGATTAGTGGCGAAGCTAGGACCAAGAATGAGTAGAGGCAAGATTTAACTATGAATGTATTTTCAAATAATACAAAACATTTTTTTACAATTTGAGTTCTTAGTTTAGAAGTAGGATATACAAGAAGTAGTGCAATATCAATTTCTCCATTATTTAATTTAATCACACTTACACAAATTTAACGTACCCACAATAATTCAGATTTCAATTTAATATCATTTAAACAAATTAATACACAACAATTTATGTCTACTCAAATTATCATTAACACCAAATTAAAAATTATTACACACAATGACACTATTACATTATGCTCAACAAAGTAAAAATTAACAATAATACAAAGGTTTGAGTTGAGAATTTGGGGTGAAACATGGAGGGATATTGAGAAAATGGGAATTTATTACAGGGAAACATTTTTTTTAAAAAAAAAAAAAAATCTCGGATTTCAGTGGAAGCCAGTATCCCACTGGTCGAGATGATCAAACTAAATAGTCGATTTAATAGTCGAGTTGGTCAATTTTTTTAAAAAAAAATCATGATCAGAAATAGAAAGGCAAGAAACATGCAACAGTTGTCTTTGAGGAAGTATCGAGTGAAATGATAAATAACTATTTAATACCATTTTAAAAACTAACTATGACTTTTGTCGTAAGAGCAATACTATTTATAGTTGCTCATTATGATAGTGAGCGTACATGGCATTAGTCAATTAAAATAATTATGCATACTTGTTGACTATAAATATATTATTCATTTGGAATAAATAATTACTTCCAATTGAGTAATACCACGTAAGTTTCACTACCGGTAGTGAGTGATATCTATGAATAGCATTATTCTCATCTTAATATCATTTTTTCTTTTAACGAAAATCTTAGAAATTCAATCAGAAATTAATTTGTATTTACTACAACAGACACCATACAGGTGAATTCATTTACTACACCCTAACCACCACCTTCCTCCGCCTATTAATCCATCTGCCGCTCTCCATAAACCCATCACACACTTAATCACCAGTACCACTGCAACTCTCTCTCTCTCTCTCTCTCTCTCTCTAAAACCTTTTTTCTCTGTCTATACTCTATACACATACACACACACAGTGATAGATACAAGAAAAGCAAAATGGCTGAGTTCAGGTTTTATGGCATTCTCTTTGGGCTGTTCTTGGTGTGGAGTGGTAATAATGTAGGTCTTGGAAGAGGTCAAGAAGATGCAGTTGCGCCAGGAGTCGACGTAAGAGGAAGAGAAATGGTGCCAGCCATGTTCATTTTTGGAGACTCTCTCATTGACAATGGCAATAACAATAATCTGCCTTCTTTTGCTAAAGCCAACTATTTTCCTTATGGCATTGATTTTGATGGAGGACCTACAGGCAGATTTTCCAATGGTTATACCATGGTTGATGTAATTGGTAATAAATCAACTCTTGGATACTTTTCTTATTCTTTGCATGATCTATTCCTTCGTTTTGATTGGCTTTTGGTCCAAGAATCTGGCATTTAGAAAACTACTATGAGAAAAAATTATGAGATTTTGGTGTTTTCTTCACTTTCTAGTCAAAAGCACTAACCAACAAGGAAAAACAAAAAAAAAAGAATTCTAGTACTAATGATACCTAAAAAGGGAGAAAAATTATTTCTTGCATTCATTGTTTATATATCAGATCCTTGCAGTTGCATTGAATTAGATAGACATAGGGGTACTTGGCCCAACACGGCCGGCCTTCCCAAGCGGCCTGATCCAATCTTACACCCCTAAGCATAGGGTAGAACTAATAAGTCTACTACTATCAGCCATTAGAGCTATTTGAACTGAGTTTGTGCCTATCCTTTCAAATTAAAATAATTAAGGACTAATAACACCAGCCTTAACATGCAGCTGAATTGCTTGGATTGCCTCTAATTCCTGCATATTCTGAAGCTTCTGGTGATCAAATGAGATATGGAGTTAATTATGCCTCTGCTGCTGCTGGTATTCTTGACATTACAGGCAGAAACTTTGTGAGTACTTCAAAACACGTTCTTCTCCCTTCAATCTTCTTTTTTACATACTGCATATTTTGTTTGTACAAAGGATTTGTATCAATTCGGACAAATTTTCTCAAAACAATCAACTGCATTTCCAACGTCTTAACAACCTCGTATGACCACATAAATGTTGTCTGTCTGCTAGTTTTCTGTACTTAACGAATAGTTGCTCCGTTCATCACGTGCCATTAACCAAATTATACAGCATAGAATAATAACGAAACATAACACTGTGTAATCGGGATATTCGCTTCTTCAGGTTAGCCGGATTCCATTCAATCAGCAGATTAGTAACTTTGAGAACACACTCGATCAAATTACAGACATTCTTGGTGCACCAGATGCGGCACGGGCACTAGCTAAGTGCATTTTCTTTGTTGGAATGGGCAGTAATGACTACCTCAATAATTACCTTATGCCAAATTATCCCACAAGAAGTCAGTATAATGCTCCACAATATGCAGACCTCTTGGTTCAACAGTATTCCCAACAACTCACTGTAAGATACTCATTTTGTGCATGTTTGCTACCCAATGCTAGACTGGAAACTACAGTACATTGAACAAGATCTTAGTTTATTTTTTCTTCCTTAATATCATTAGATGCTAATTATTTTCTGGTTTTTCTTCCATTTCTTTGGTTATCGAATAATTGCAGAGGCTTTACAACCTGGGAGCCAGGAAATTTGTGATTTCAGGGCTTGGTTTAATGGGATGCATTCCAAGCATTCTTGCACAAAATTCAAATGGTATATGTTCTGAGGAAGTGAACCAACTTCTTACTCCATTCAACACAAATACGAAGGCAATGATCAACAATCTCAGTGCTAACTTACCTGGTTCTAAATTTTCTTATATTGACATTCGCAAAATGTTCCAAGATCTCCTTGCCAATGCTAGATCATATGGTACATGATTCTACTAATCTTTATATATCTTTGAGTTTTGAGAGAAGCTCTTGTTATTCCCGATAGAATGGCTCGGGAACAGACTGCTTCTTCCAAAGCCCGTCCCATTTGTTCTGCTATTTCTTTCTGTAATGTTTATGTTTTTTTTTTATAGGATTCAGTGTTGTAAATAGCGGGTGCTGTGGCATTGGGAGAAATGCAGGGCAGATTACTTGCCTTCCCTTCCAGACACCATGTGCTGACAGGAATCAGTACATATTCTGGGATGCATTTCACCCAACAGAAGCTGTAAACAAATTATTTGGGCAGAAGGCTTTCAGTGGAAGCAAGGATGTTGTTTATCCTATGAACATAGAGCAACTTGCCAATATTTGACTTCTACAAAAATTTGCAGAAAAATAGAACTTCTCAATCTATATCTGAAATGTAGCCTCTTTTTTGTAATCTGCTCAACGAATTGTAGTGTCTGATTTTTACTTTGTGACTCAGTAAAGACTACGAAATTCATGAAGGAAGTTGATATAATTTTTGTTATAGAATCTTAAATCCTTCTAGCAGTTGATTTTGGTGTTGAAAATTTCTGGCACAGGATTTCAACCAAGAAAAATTTGGAAATCACATGTCAAAGACTGAAAATAGAACATAAGATAAAAACTAAATTAATCACCTCTTGAAGCCGTCTCTGAATAACAAGAGCTTAGGACTCTACAAACAATCTTGAATCTCGAGATAAAATCCGAACATTATGAACACACACGTGCCAAAACTAGATCTTGCCTAAAACATTATGAAACTCTAGATCTTCCTCGTTCCCCTTTTTTCCCAGAAAGCAACTTTAGATGGGTCAAGCCAAATTATTTACAGTTTGCTTTTCTCTGAACAAGTGGCTGAGGCCTCAAAACCAGTTGACATTTATGGTCAGTCTCCATGAATTATAGCTTTTCCACATAGATATCTCACAATTTCTTGGCAACCGAGGTTTGCCTTGTAGTTTACTACCCAAAAGTTTCTGCCGATTATACTAATAATAAGACCTACACATTCAATACAATTTTTAGTTATGAAGGCTCCATATAGAATTTTTCGTGAACAGTGGATTCTACCGCTCTCCTTAAACCCCTACCATCATCAAACCTCTTTACATATCACCATTGAAACTATCTCTCTCTCTCTAAATATGCATACATATAGAGATACAAGAAAAGCGAATGGCTGAGTTCAGGTTTTGTAGCATTTTCTTTATTCTGTTCTTTCTATGGAGTAGTAATAATGTCTGTTGAAGAAGTCAGAGTCTTTTAGTTGTTTGTTTATCTTTTTGTTAATAAACCATATTTGTTAGGGTCATGCTGTGTTGTTCGATTCAGTCTCCAACTAGAATACCAAATTCATAGGAGTGTAGAACGTGGGCTGTTATTTCCTTATTTTCTATTAGAGTTTGTAAGGCTATATAAGCTGAAAGCTTGCTTTAAATAAGAGTTATTCTCCAAATATTGCAGAGAGTTCTGTCTAGAGTTTAAGTCTTCAACAAATTTTGGAAGCTTGACCGAGAGTAGAGAAAGGAAAGAGGAAAGGAAAGAGTGTCTGAGTGTTGATCGAAGTATGGCTACAGAAAGCAACTTCGTTCAACCTGCGATTCCTAAGTTTGATGGCCATTATGACCACTGGTCAATGCTTATAGAAAATTTCCTTCGATCGAAGGAATATTGGAGTTTAGTGGAGAATGGAATAGTTGGAGCACAGAGGGAGTTGACTGAGGCTCAGCACAAACTAATAGAGGATCAGAGGTTGAAAGATTTGAAGGTCAAGAATTATTTGTTTCAGGCTATAGATCAGAAGATTATAGAGACCGATTCTTGTCAAGAATACAGTGAAGCAAATTTGGGACTCGATGAAGCAAAAATATCAGAGTTCAACAAGGGTGAAGCGAGCACAATTGCAAGCCCTAAGAACAGAGTTTGAGGTCCTGCGGATGAAGGAGAAAGAGTAGATGAGTACTTTGCTCGTACTCTCACCATTGCTAACAAGATGAAGATAAATGGTGAGAAGATGGATCAAGTTATTATCATTGAGAAATTTTGAGGTCTATGACTTCGAAATTTGACTATCTCATTTGTTAAGTGGAGGAATCTAATGATTTGGACACTCTAACAATCGATGAGTTACATAATAGCTTGCTAGTGCATAAGCATAGTGGTGGTGAAGAGCAGATACTCAAAGTCTCGTATGAGGATAGAGTTGGAGGTAGAGGAAGGGGACATGGAGCTTACAGAGGAAGACGCCGAGGCATAGAAAGACAGTCTTTCAACAAAGAAATTGTGGAATGTTACAAGTGCCACAAATATGGCACTTTAATACGAGTGTTCTAGCTGGGAAAAGAATGCAAACTATGTTGAGTTGGAGGAGGAATATGAGATGCTGTTAATGTCGTATGTGGAACTTAACAACTCGAGAAGGGAGGATGTGTGGTTCTTCGACTCTGGTTGTAGTAACCATATGAGTGGAGAACAAGAAATGGTTCTCACACCTTGATGAAAGTTTAAGATATTTTGTAAAGCTTGGGAACAACATGAGGATGGCAGTCAGTAGAAAAGGAAGCTTAAGGATGGAGGTTGGTGGGATTACACAAGTGACCACAGAAGTGTTCTACATACCAAAGTTAAAGAACATCCTGCTTAGTAGCATCGGACAGCTTCAAGAAAAGGGCATTGCTATCTTAATTCAGGGAGGAATGTGTAAGTTGTATAATCCAAGGAGAGGTCTGATCATGCAGACTATAATGTCTACAAACAGAATGTTCGTCTTGCTAGCAACTGCAATACCTTGTGTCTTTGCTTGTCTTCAAACAGCCTCAGAAGATGTGTCACACCTATGGTACTGCAAGTTTGGTCACCTAAATTTCAAGAGCTTGAGAACGTTGCAATATAAGAAGATGGTGAATGGTATGCCTATATGCAAGACTCGAGCAAAATATGCATCGATTGCCTAGTAGCAAAGAAACACCAAAAGACTACCAAATAAGAGCTCATGTAGAGCATCTCAAAGGTTGCAACTAGTCCACGCTGACACTTGTGGACCGATCACACCAATGTCAAGCAGCAAAAAGAGGTATTTGATTAGCTTCATTGAAGACTTTAGCATAAAAGCTTGGATTTATTGCTTGTGTGAAAAATCAAAAGCATTTGGTGTGTTTAAAATTTTCAAGCAACTTGTTGAGAAGGAAACTGGTGAATTCATAAAATGTTTGCGCACAGATAGGGAGGTGAATTTACATCTTCTGAGTTCAATCATTTCTGTGAGAATAATGGCATTAGAAGACAGTTGATGACAGCTTATACACCCCAACAAAACGAGGTTGCTAAGTGAAAGATTCGAACCATAATGAATATGGTTCGAAGTATGTTGTTTGAGAAGAAAGTTCCTAAAGTGTTTTAGCCAGAAAGGCTGTGAAGTTGAGTGTGCATGTGTTGAATCGAAGCCCAACCTTGGCCTTAAAGGATGTGACTCCTAAAGAAGCTTGGAGCGGTATCAAGCCTACAATAGATTGTCGGGTGTTTGGATGTGTTGCACATGTACACATTCCAGACAACAAGAGGGTGAAGTTAGATGATAAGAGTTTTCCATGTGTGTTGTTGGGAAGGAGTGAGGAATCAAAGGCCTATAGGCTTTATGACCATGTTGCTAAACGTATTGTGGTGAGCCGGGATGTAGATTTTGAAGAAAATGAGTGCTAGAATTGGGAAAGAAGTGTAGAAGGAGTGAGGCTTGACATTTTAGAATGGGGAGATGATGATGAAGGTAGTGAGCAAAGTAATGAAGAAGGTGAAGACAATGAGTTTGAGGAAGAAGAAGGTGAGCATGAAGTAGAAGAAGGTGGAACTAGTTCATCATCACATGAGCCTCTTGATGTCAATTCACCAAGCTCAGATGAGGGGAGGACTAGAAGACGGCCTCCTTGGTTGGAAGACTATGTTAGTGGTGAAGACTTAGGTCTGTCTGAGGAAGAAGATGGTGTCATGTTTGCTGCTACCGACCCTATTACATTCCAGGAGGCTGTCAAAAGTCCAAAGTGGAAAGAAGCTATGGAGTAGGAAATCGAAGCTATCGAAAAGAATGAGACATGGGAGCTGACCACTATACCTACTGGAGCTAAGAAAATTGGTGTGAAATGGGTGTTTAAAACAAAGATCAACGAGCATGTAGCCGTGGACAAGTGCAAAACTCGCCTCGTGGCTAAAGGGTATGCACAAGAGCATGGAATTGATTATAATGAGGTGTTTGTCCCGGTTGCAAGATGGGACATTATCGAATGGTGATTGCTCTTGCAAAGACGTGAAGGGATGGAATTTCTTCCAACCATGGTTTGAAAAGGCGCTGGTGAGGTATGAGGCTTATCATCCCCGCCTTGAGGCGTGGATTTAAGTACTTTTTTAAGCTCCTTGAACCTCTCTATGTGAGGTGTACTCCTCACGTAATAGCGCATCAAAAGCGTAAGGCATACGTGTCACATCTAACTTAATTTTCAGTTGGGCTTTTAGTTAATTGGGCCCATTTTCTTAACTTTAACCGTTGGGCTTTTAATTAATTTTCTGTTGGGATTTTAATTAATTTTCAATTGAGCTTTTAGTTAATTAATTTAGATCCAATAATATAAGTACATAACATATAATATCAAAAGATTTGGGCCTTCTTACAATTCAAAATTAAAGTCCCGAAGGTTGCTTGATATAGCAACGGACAAGTTACTAAGTCAGACATCAGGAGCAGATCATGTTTTTGAAATGAGTAAAATTTGTCAACAAGGAGTAAAATATGTCAACAAGCACATCATGTTTTGATAGTATACTTAAGAAATTTCAATTGAAGTTACGCTCTTTACTTGTTAAAATAGACTATTTTATATCAATTTACAGTTTTTGACTAATTTTTTAGTTCGTAGTGAGGCTTACGCCTCAAACCGTCTCGAGGCTTACGTCTCGCCTCACAACTAAAAAGTGCCTCAGTAACTATTTCTGCCCGTAACTATTTCTGCCTTTTTAAACATTGCTTCCAACTAGATGTGAAGAGTGCCTTCTTGCACAGTGAATTGACTAAGGAAGTTTTTGTGGATCAACCTCAAGATTACGAAAGAAAAAGGGAGGAGGACAAGGTCTACAAGCTAAAGAAGGCGATGTATGGTCTTAAAGCAGGCTCCAAGGGCATGGTACAGTCAAATCGAGTCCTATTTTGTGAAGAAGGGCTTCAAAAAGTACAGTTTTGAGCATATACTATTTATCAAGTCCGGTATGGGAGGTAAACTTCTTATTGTTAGTTTGTATGTTGACGATCTTATATTTACTGGTAATGATGGGGAGATGTTTGAGAAGTTTAAAAAATCTATGATGCTCGAGTTTGAAATGATTGATCTTGGAAAGATGAGATACTTCCTTGGAGTTGAAGTTATACAAAATGAAGATGGGATCTACATTAGTCAAAGAAAGTATGCTCGAGATGTGTTGGAAAGGTTTGGGTTGGCAAATAGCAACTCAGTCAAGAACCCTATTGTACTAGTGTTTAAGTTGATGAAGGACAAGAAGGAAGCTAAAGTTGATGCCATTGCTTTCAAGCAAATAGTTGGGAGCCTTATGTATTTAACTGCAACAAGGCCTTCCTTAATGTATGTTGTTGGTTTAATTAGCAGATATATGGAGAGTCCCACTGAGCTGCATTTACAAGCAGCAAAGAGAGTGCTTCGATATGTGAAAGGCACTGTGGATTTGGGGATCTCTTACAAGAAGGATGAATATGGGATTTTGCTGGGTTACACTGACATTGACTACACATGTGACTTAGATGATCGAAGAAGCACTTTTGGTTACATCTTCAAGCTTGGAAATGGAGCTGTAGCTTGGTCATCGAAGAGACAACCTATTGTGACTTTATCCACCACTGAGGCAGTAGTATGTAGCTGCTGCGTTCGTGTGCTTGCCAGGGGGTTTGGATGAGGAGAGTACTAGAGAAGCTCGTTCAAATTCAAAACAAGAGTACTATAGTGTTATGTGATAATTGCTCGACTATAAAGATGTTAAAGAACCCTGTGCTACATAGGAGGAGCAAACATATTGACATAAGGTTCCACTTTCTGCATGATCTTGTTAAAGATGGAGTTTTGGAACTTGTTCATTGTGCTACAGAGAATCAAGTTGCTAATGTTATGACCAAGCCATTGAAGCTTGATGCGTTCTTGAGGCTTCGAGAGCAACTCGATGTATGCGTAGTGCCAAAGGTAAACTGTTTGCAGATTTTTTGTTAATAAACCCTATTTGTTAAGGTCATACTGTGTTGTTCGATTTAGTCTCTAACTAGAATACCACGTTCATAGGTGTGTAGAACGTGGGCTGTTATTTCCTTATTTCTTGTAGAATGTGGGTAAAAACCGTGACCTTTATCTTAATACCATTTTTTCTTTTAATGAAAATCTTAGAAATTCAATCGAAATTAATTTGTATTTACTATTACAGATAGGTGAACTCATTTGCTACACCCTAACCACCTCCTTCCTCCGCCTATTAGAGCATTTCAAATGCAACAATGTGGATTGTTATACATGTGGCAAATAAAATAAAGACGGAGATAAGAGCATTTCCAATGAGGTTGTGAATTAATAACTTTGTAGTCTACCTTCCGATAGAGATAAATTATAAAAAATTAAATAAAAGAGGATTAGCACACGTTTCGATGGACTATAATTATAAAAAATAAATGTCTGCCACTTTTTCCTTTGCTATGTAACTAATTTGGAGTAATGTGGCACAATTTTAGTGCAATCCACGGTTGCATTGAGATGCTCATAATCCCTCTGCCGCTCTCCATACCCATCACTACCCTCAAGCCTCTACACTTAATCACCACTACCACTGCAACCCCCCCTCTCTCTCTCTCTCTCTCTAAAACCCCCTTTCTCTGTCTATACATACACACACAGAGTGATAGATACAAGAAAAGCAAAATGGCTGAGTTCAGGTTGTGTGGCATTCTCTTTGGGCTATTCTGGGTGTGGAGTGGTAATAATGTAGGTCTTGGAAGAAGTCAAGAAGATGCAGTTGTGCCGGGAGTCTAAAAAACTAGAAGAGAAATGGTGCTAGCCATTTTCATTTTTGGAGACTATTTAATTGACGATAGCAACAACAATAATCTGCCTTCTATTGCTAAAGCCAACTATTTTCCTTGTGGCATTGATTTTGATGGCGGACCTACTGGTAGATTTTCCAATGGTTGATACAATTGGTAAACCAAGTCTTAGATACTTTTTCTTATTATTTGCATGATCTATTCATTCCTTTTGATTGGCTTTTGTCAGTGCACTAGTGGACACAAGAATGTGGCATTTAAGAAAATGTCTTAAGAAAAATTATGAGTTTGGTGTTTTCTTCATTTTCTAGTCAAAAAGAACAAACCACCAAAGAAAAACATAAGAATTCTAGTACTAACGATACTTTAAAAGGGAGAAAAATCATTTCTTGCATTCAATGTTTATATATCAGATCATTGGATGTGTAGCATTGAGTTAAATAGACATAGGGGTGTAAAGTGTGGGTTGGGCTGCCCAGACCCGAGGCAAGCAAGTGGAAAGCCTGGCTCAGATACGGCAGAGACTTGGCCCAACAAGGCCAGCAGGCCTTCCCAAGTGGCCTGATCCAATTTTATACCCCTAAGCATAGAATAGAACTACTCTCAGCCATCAAAAACTCAGTTTATGCCTATCCTTTCAAATTAACAATAATTAAGGACTAATAACAATAGCCTAAACATGCAGCTGAATTGCTTGGATTGCCTCTAATTCCTGCATATACTGAAGCTTCTGGTGATCAAATGAGATATGGGGTTAATCATGCCTCTGCTGCTGGTATTCTTGACATTACGGGCAGAAACTTTGTGAGTACTTCAAATCATGTTCTTCTCCTTTCAATCTTCATTTTTACATACTGCATATTTTGTTTGTACAAAGGTTTTGCATCAATTCAGACAATTTTCTCGAAACAATGTAATGCATCCAAATCAATCAATTGCAGTTTCAATGCCTTAACAACCTCGTATAACCACATAAATGTTGTCTGTTTGCTAGTTCTCGGTACTTAACGAATAGTTAATCCTTTCATTACTTGCCATTAACCAAATTATACGGCATAGATTAATAGCGAAACATCACACTCTGCAATTGGGATATTTTCTTCTACTAATCTTTATATATCTTTGAGTTTTGAGAGAAGCACTTGTTATTCCCGATAACATGGCTAGGGAACAGACTGCTTCTTCCAAAGCTCGTCCCATTTGTTCTGCTATTTCTTTCTGTAATGTTTAAGTTTTTTTTTACAGGATTCAGTATTGTAAATCGCGGGTGCTGTGGCATTAGGAGAAATGCAGGGCATATTACTTGTCTTCCAATCCAGACGCCATGTGCTGACAGGAATCAGTACATATTCTGGGATGCATTTCACCCAACAGAAGCTGTAAACAAATTATTTGGGCAGAAGGCTTTCAGTGGAAGTAAGGATGTTGTTTATTCTATGAACATAGAGCAAACTTGCCAATATTTGACTTCTACAAAAATTTGCAGAAAAATAGCACTTCTCAATCTATATCTGAAATGTAGCCTCTTATTTCTAATCTGCTTAACTAATTGTAGTGTTTGATTTTTACTTTGTGACTCAGTAAAGACTTTATGAAATTCATGAAGGAAGTTGATATAATTTTTGTTATTGAATGATTAATTCCTTCTAGCAGTTGATTTCGGTGTTGAAAATTTCTGGCACAGGATTACACCCAATAAAAATCTGGAGATCACATGTCAAAATAGAACATAAGATAATAACTAAATTAATCACCTCTTGAAGCCATCTTTGAATAACAAAAACTTAGAGCATGTCCAATGCAACCGTGGATTGCACTAAAAAGTGTGTCGCGTCACCTTAAATTGCTTACATGGCAAAGAAAAAAATAGAGGATGTCTAGCACACCGTCTACATTTGGACGGTATGCTAGACATTTTCTATTTATTTAATGTCTATCGAAATGTGTGTTAAGACTTTTTTATTTTAATTTTTTATAATTTATCTCCATCGAAATGTGTGTTAATAATTCTTTAATTAATTTTTTTTTAATTTATCTACCAATATCTTTTGTACACATGGACTACAATTTTTCCAATCCACATCTCCATTAGAGATGATATTCTCTCCTTCTCTATTTTATTTGCCACATATACAACAATCCACATTGTTGCATTGGAGTCTTCAAACAATATTGACTCTTGAGTTAAAAGATGAACATCATGAACACACACATGTGCCAAAACTAGATCTTCCTCGTTCCTATTTTCTCCTAGAAAGCAACTTTAGATGGGTCAAGCCCATTTATTTACAGTTTGTTGTTCCCTTTTTTGAGGAGAGCGGTGCTAAAGGTTTCGCCCATATTGTAAAAGTGTCTACAATTATTATCATGTCAAGAAAGTGGACATTAACTCATAAGGTGCACCAAGTCCAATAAACTAAATCCCGATAAATGTTAGCACGATGTTAGAAAAAATCTAACTCCTACTGAACCAGTGGCTGAGGCCTCAAAACCAGTTGACATTCATGGTCAGTCTCCATGAATTATAGCTTTTCCATATAGGTATCTCACAATTTCTTGGCATCCGAGGTTCGCCTTGTAGTTTATTACCTGTGAGTTTTGAATAATTGGTGTATTTTATTATGACATTTGAGAGAAAATTTATACAACTTAGAAGGTAGAGAGAAATCTGCTCTCATAAATATACAATCGCCTATGAAGCACGGATACAGATACGCGTGTCCGACACGATACGTGTCGGATACGTCGACACGCGATTTTCAAAAAAGCACCGACACCGACACGCCGCCGACACGTTGATTTTTTTTTAGCAAATAAAAATTTCAAATTTGTATACTCATTTTATTTGATTGTACTCAAATATAAATCAAACTCAACATTAATTTCATACATGTTTAGTCATAACATGAGTTCAAGTACAACAAAATAGAGATGAAACAAAGTATATCATTCATTTTGAATTGCCTCTTCAACATCTTCATCTATGTCATTCGTAAATACTATCGCCTCTAATTCCGGTTCATCTAGAGATAAATTGGCCACTTCAAGCACGCCGACATCTTGCAATGAATCAAATGCATCACCTCCGACATCCCACATTTTATTATCTCCTTGTGAATACTGAGGACTCCTTCTTGACAATAGACGTAGATTGCTATGAACAAATACTAAATCCTCCGCACGTTTTGGAGTTAGCTTATTCCTTTTAAGAGAATGCAAAAAGAAATAAGTACTCCAATTTCGCTCACAACATGACGAAGAAGATGGTTGTCCCAATAACTTCAATGCATAAGTTTGAAGCGTAGGAGCACAAGCACCATAGATCACCCACCAAGTTTTTGGGTCCAAGTGGTAACGGTCAGCGATAGATTCAAATTCACCAAAATCTTCTTCCATCATTGAGAATTTAGAGTACTCTATGTTCACTTTATGACGCTCTTCATGTAGCAAGTATCTCTTGAAACATTTTATTCTTTCTCGAGAAACCTCTACATCTCTATGAGGAGGAACTCTAGTGGAATCCTCGGTAAGCCACTCCACGCTATAGTACCTAAACAAGAGAGATGAAAAATAAATAAATGACAATTTAATTAGTAAGTAACTAAAAATAACAAACATTACAAAAATGTAAATAAATAACAAATATTTGATTCGAATTTAGAATTGACCTTGGATTTAAAGAGTGAGCCAAGCAATGAAGTGGAGTGTTATTCTTGTTCCAACGATCAACAAGAATGCGGTGAACAACATTATAAAATGGTGATACCTCTTCTTGACGCTTTCCCTCGTGCCTATAAATCACTCCTTTCACTTTCTCAATCATAGTATCCCACATGTCGTAAATCAAGTGAAGGCAAGATTTGTCCGTATCACAAAATCTAATCATGTCATAGATAGGCGAAGTGAAAGCAAGAACATAATCTATAGAGTCCTACCAAAGATCATCAAGTATTTTTGTTTTCACAAAACTTGCTCTCTTTACATCATCTTCACGATAAGATGCCCAACTTTCACTAATAACCATTTCTTGGAGACCTCGTTGGATAAGTTTAAATCTCTTGAGCATAACAATAACACAAGCAAATCTTGTCTCGGCGATGGAAAGCAATTTTAATATCACAAATTCATTAAAAATGGCTAATATTTTAGAGTGGTTCATGATAAAAATTTTAATCATCATTACTTCATCATAAAGAGTAGTAATCCAATTGCACTCCTCATATGTAATCAAGTTATTCTCAACATTGTTTGCCGCACAAATATTCTTCAAAGCAAGATTTAATGTGTGTACAATACAAGGTGTCCAAAAAATATGAGGGTATTCCAATTCAATCAATTGTCCCGCACCCTTACAATTTGGAGTATTATCGGTTATCACTTGAATAACTTTTTCACGACCAACTTCATCTATCACCTCCTTCATCAAATTAAAAATGAAATATTTATCTTTCGTTTCACCCGAGCAATCAACCGCCTTTAAAAACATTGGCCCACTCTCCGTCACCGCCATAAAGTTAATTAGTGGTCTTGTTTGTGGGTCACTCCACCCATCACTCATAATTGTCACTCCTTTTCCCGCCCATGTACCTTTAATAGGTTGTAATAACCTTTCTACATTCTTACTTTCTTTTCAAGTAATGTGGTTCTCAATTTGTTATACCCGGGGGGCAAATATCCCGATAATCGACTATTAGCGGCAAGAGTATAAGAACGAACATAATGAGGATTTCTTGCAAGATTGAAGGGCAAACCACTTGAATACCACATTCTAGCAATTTCGGAATCCAATTGATCACGTGTTGTCATATTAAAAGCTTTTTCAATTGTACCACTTTTTCTTTTCTTTTCATCCACAACATAACAATCCATATTGGTTATATTCTCCGATGGTAGTATGAACTCTTTTTTTTCCCCTTAATTTGCATTATCGACTTAGAATCATCCTCCAATTTTTGCATTTCACATAAATCCTTAGCATTAACTTTTTGGCAAACCCCAATACCATAACTAGGTAATTTTAACAAATGTGCTTTAACCCTAGTATATGAACTTGTCTTAGTTTGCTTGCAAAAATTGCATTGCCATACAATATTACCACCCGTTTCATTTAGTTTATCAAGTTTTGTAACATATTTCCAAAGGGGTGTGGATAAATCATCATCCTTAAGAATATTACTCATAACTTCAAAATTATGAAATAAAATTCTCCAGATAAATAAAATATATAAGAATGATATTACCCAGTATTTTGTTTGAAGTAGGACACTTTGAATTTTTCAAATGAAGATTGCAAATGAAGAAGTTGAAGGTTTCCTTTCTTTTTTCTTTTTCGGTTGGTTCTCTCGCATGACGTTACTGTTGTTTTTTAATATTGGTTACGAGAAAGGCATATGGGAAATTGGGAATGTGATGAATGAATTGTTAAAAAGGTGAAGCTTGTTGTATAAACCATTAATTGAGAGGACAAAAGCGTACTTTGTCAATTAGTTTTCAAGTGGTTTGTACATTGTGATTTAAAAATTGTACTTTGTCATTAGTTGAGGGCAAAATTGTACTTTGTCAATTAAATTAATATGTCAACCAGAAATTTCAGCCCAACTCCATCTTCTTCCCGTTTATGTTCCAAAATTGGGTTTCATACTAGAAATACACACAGTTGCTTATCTCGCCGGAAAAGTGCAAATTGACGTCCGAGAAGCGCACAAAAATGAAATTAAATGAAAACCCACTTACATAAGCCTTCAAAAAGGTTAGTTTTTTGTTTTTTTTTAAACGACCTAGAATGAAGCCACCGGCGACGTGTCGGCTGCGTGTCGGCGACGTATCCGTGTCCGATACGTGTCGGACACGGACACGTCGCCGCCGGTAGCGTGTCCATGCTTCGTAGCAATCTGCTAATTCTAGAAAATACAAAATTAGAATCTCATATTTTTAGAAAGAATAAATATACATAATTTGGTATTAATACCAAATTGATTCTCTATCTACAAGCGTGGTCAATTCCCTAATTTAGGAAATAAATCCACACTCCCCCAAAAAGTGGGTTGTGAATATCAAACATCCCAAGCTTGCTCATTAATTCTTCAAAACTAGTTCTTGGGAGAGCTTTGGTGAGGATGTCAATTTGTTTGAAATCTTGATGGAGTATAATTGGTTTGAACAATGGCATTCTCAATTTTCATGATGATGAAGTGTCTATCTATCTCAATATGCTTAGTCTGTCATGATGAATAGGATTTTTTGCAATACTAGTGGCAGCTTGATTGTTACAAAGCATTTGTATAGACTTTTCTCGTATATACTCCCAATTCACCAAGTAACTTTTTCAGCCAAATTCCTTCATAATTGCCAAGAGCCAGAGCTCTAAACTCTGCTTCAGCCGAGCTTTTAGAAACAACTCACTTGATTGCTTTCTACTTCTCTATGTTACTAGATTACCCCAAACATAAGAATTATCACTGAAGTACTCCTTCTATCCGTTACATCTCCTACCCAGTCTGCATCAGTGTAGACTTTGATTTCTTTACTATCATTCTTCTTGAATAGAAGACCTTTTCCAGGAGTCATCTTGAGGTATCTAAGGATTCTAGTAGCAGCTTCCATGTGTTCTTCAGTTGGATTGGTCATGTATTGACTGACAACACTAACAAGAAAACCAATATCAGGTCTGGTATGAGATACATAAATAAGGCATCCAACTAGCCTTTGATATCTCCCCTTATCCATAGGTGTCTTATCCATCCCTGAGCCAATTTTCTTATTAGAATCCACTTTGGAGTTGAGGCGGTTTACACCCAAGCATACCTGTTTCCTTAAGTAAGTCTAGAACATACTTACGTTGAGAAACAAATATGCCCTGTCTTGATCGTGCGACTTCCATGCCAAGAAAATATCCGAGATACCCAAGATCTTTAATCTCAAATTCATTTGATAAGAAACTTCTCAATCTTTCCAGTTCCTCCTTGTAATCACCTGTCAGTATTATATCATCAACATAAACTATTAGGATAGCTATCATTTTATCTGATGAAAGTCAGACAAACAATGTATGATCTGCACGACATTGAGTATAGCCATTACGAATGATTGACTTAGTAATTCTACCAAACCATGCCCGTGGAGATTTCTTAAGGCCATCAGAGATTTCTTGAGTGCGCAAACTTTGTTACGGTTAGATGAATTCTCGAGCACTGGTGGAATCTCCATATAGACTTCTTCTTCAAGATCATTTTGTTTAGGAAGGCATTCTTAACATCTAGTTGGTACAGTGGCCAGTCCCTATTTGTAACAAGAGAGAATAGAACACAGATGGTGTTTAGTTTAGCAACAGGCGCAAATGTCTCTTGATAATCTATCCCGTAAGACTGAGTGAAACCCTTAGCAACCAGGCGAGCTTTAAACCTCTCAATGCTACCGTCCGCTTTATGTTTAATGGTGAATACCCACTTGCATCCCACGGGTCTCTTCCCAATTGATAATTTTGTAATTGTCCAAGTACCATTCTTTACCAAAGCATTGATCTCATCTTGTACAACCTTTTTCCAATCAAGATTAGTCAGCGCCTCTTGGATTGTATGAGGAATATGTACATTATCAAGAACAGAAACAAATGCCTGATAGGATGGTGATAAGAGTTTATAGGACACAAAGTTGCCAATAGGATGTTTAGTACATGCACGAACTCCATTTCTTAAAGCAATAGGCAGATCATCATTTATATGAGTAATATTACCATGACTAGAATTACTCAAACTTGAATGTATTTCTGGAAGATGTGGATCCAGTTCAGATTCATGGTGGTCTTTAAGATGTGTAATGTCCTCTATTTCTTTATCAGAATTTTTCCTTCTTTGGTAGACACGAAGCTCTTTAGGTTCTTGTTGAGGATCAACAGTCACAGGTGACCCAGAAGATTTCTCAAATTGATTTTCTATGACTTGGGAAGTAGATGGACTAGATGGGCCTTGATTTTCTATGACTTGGGAAGTAGATGAACTGTCTCATGATGAATAGAGGAAAGGCTGTGATTTGTGAGTTTGAATAATTGGTTGAGTATGAGTATCTAGAATAATGTCCCAAAGGTGAGATTCACTCACATTCTCCCCCCGAATCTCAATTTTGTAGTAAGCATGATTTTCAAAAAGGTGACTTCCATAGAGTTATAAGTTTTTCGAGTAATAGGAGAATAACACTTATAACCCTTTTGATGAGAGGAATAACCAATAAAGATGCATTTGATAGATTTAGGATCTAACTTATTACGAAGTTGGGAATAGAGATGAACAAAAGCGGTGCAGCCAAAGATCTTAGGGTCAACAAAACTAATGAACCTTGTATGAGGGAATAATTGCAAGATAGTTTTACAAGGAGTTTGAAATTTGAGGACTGTAGATGGCATTCTATTGATGAGATAAGCAGCAGTAAGAATAGCATCACCCTAGAAAAATTTGGGAGCGTGAGTGGCAAACATGAGGGATCGAGCAACTTCAAGAAGATGTCGATTTTTGCGTTCAGCGACTCCGTTCTATTGAGGAGTATCAACACAAGAACTTAAGTGAATGATGTGACGCCCCAAAATTTATTTGGTTGAGTGCCAAGAACATTTTTATGACATAATTATGAAATAAATTTATTAGATAACAAGATATTAATCGAAATTTCAATTTAAGGATAATAAAGATAAAATTTGAAATTTATCAAATTTCAATTAACATTTAGAAGTCTTTTAACAAAAATTATAATTTAACACATTCTAAATTTGTTGCCACCACAAGCCATGCCCACACCTCAACTTCCACGAACCCTAGTTTCACGAAGGGATAAAACATAATAGTTAACATTCCTAAATCCCAATGAACATACAATAAATAATCTTAAATTCATAACATAATGGAGACACAAGGATTTTCTTGAACTTCGTGGTAAAATCTATTGTGTGTAGCGCTACTAAACTCCGGTCCCCTTATCATAATCATAATCATAATCATAATCATAATCATATCATATTCATATGGGACCCATGTTCATAACATTCAAAGATCTAAAGTTTCATGACATAACTTACGTACCTTTGGAAATGATAAGAAAAGAGTAAGAAGAATAGAGAATAGTGGTCCGATCCTTCAATAATATTTTCGTGTACTATTAATGGTGGAGAGTGTGGTTGTGAGAGTAAAGAAGAGAGTCTTTAAATAAAGTAGGCAAAGACTATGTGTATATCTTTTATTTATGGAAAAGCGTGTGTTCACATTAATGGAAAGAATATATATATATATATATATATATATATATATATATATATATATATATATATATATATATATATATATATTCTTTCCATTCTTAAAGATTTAAAAAATATGGAAAGTATTATAATGGAAATATATATATATTCTTCCATATATATATATATTCTTCCATACTTAAAGATTTAAAAAATATGGAAAGTATTATAATAGAAATATATATATATATATTCTTCCATATATATATATTCTTCCATTCTTAAAAATTTAAATAATATGGAAAGTAAATTAATGAATCACTAATTTCCTAAAATATGCAATCACACATCTTGAATTGTAGCAAGGTCCCTAACAATAATTGGGTTAACGTTTAAATTGGTCCTCTAACTATTAATCTTTATAATTAGGTTCAAAATCGGGTGGGGTGTTATAATCTACCCTCCTAAAAAAAATTTAGTCCTCGAAATTTACCTTGGAATTCGTCGAAGAGTTGTGGATATTTGGCTCACACCTCCACTTCTCGCTCCCATGTGGCTTCTTCAGCTGAGTGATTATGCCACTGTACCTTCACTAGTGGAATCACTTTGTTACGAAGCGCTTGAAATTTTTGATTAATAATCCTAATCGGGCGCTTCTTCATAGTTCAAACCCACTGTAATTCAATAGGCGGTGGTGGATTATATAGCTCGAATCAAGGATGTATTTCCTAAGCATGGAGAGCGTGGAATACATCATGTCTTGCTGAAAGTTACGGGGTAATGCTAATTGATATGCCACACTCCCAATACGTTGCAAGATTTCGAATGGGCGATGTACCTTGGTCTTAGCTTGCCTTTCTTGCCAAAGCGTAAAACTCCTTTCATTGGAGTAATCTTAAGGAATACTTTGTCTCCTCCGAAAATTCCAAATCCTTTCTTCTTTTTATCGCATAATTCTTTTGTCTATCACGGGCGCGTTTTCATACTAGCTCGAATCTTTCGATGGCTTGCACTTTGTCAGCTCAACAATTCTGGACCCAAAATCTTACGCTCGCCAACTTCGTCCCCAATGTCTTGGTGACTGCACTTCCTCCCATATAATGCCTCATAAGGTGTCATGCTAATAGAGGCATGATAACTATTGTTGTATGCGAACTCTATTAGTGGTAAATGCTTTTCCCAATGCCCTCCAAACTCGAGAACACAAATTCAAGCATGTCCTCCAATGTTTGAATGGTCCGATTCGGTTTGTAAAATGCATGTCTGGGGTGGAAAGTTGTGCTAAACTTGACTTAGTTCCCATAGCTCGGTGTAGACTCTTCCAAAAGTTCGATGTGAATCTTGGGTCTCTATCTCGACACAATCGACTTTGGAACCCTGTGTAGTCTTACCACTTCATTTACATACAGTTGTGCAAACTGATCCATCGAAAATGTCATTCGAACGGGCAAAAAGTGAGTGACTTGGTCAGTCTGTCCACAATAACCCAGATAGCTTCGTGACCCTTCGGTGACCTTGGAAAACCGACAACAAAGTCCATCGTCACATGTTCCCATTTCCATTCTGGAATTTCCAATTGTTCGAGTAGTCCTGACGGTCTTTGGTGTTCAGACTTTACTTGTTGACATATCAAGCACTTCTCAACGAATTTAGCTATATCTTTTTCATATTTCTCCACTAAAACAAAAGGCTTAAGGTCGCGGTACATCTTTGTGCCTCACGGATGTCTGAGAATAAGGAATAGAGTGAGCTTCCTCCAAAATCTCATTTTTAATTCCTCAAAATCCGGTACTCATAAGCGACCTTGATAATATAATGTTTTATCCTCGGTGATAGTGAAGTCTTTACGCTTCTCGTGTCAATCTCAACTTTGATTAACTCCAATTTGGTCACCCTTTTGATGACTTTTGATTCGATTCGCGGAGATTGATCGAATCGAGAGTACCGCAATTCGAGCAACAGTTTGGATGGATTTGGTAATAACTTCAAGACTCAACTTTTCAAATTCCCTCCATAAAGTCTTCTTTGCTGTCAACATTGTCAATTGACCCGTTGTTTTTCTACTCAACGCGTCAGCCACCACGTTCGCTTTACCTGGATGATAATAAATTTCACAATCGTAATCTTTTACCAGTTCAAGCCATCTTCTTTGTCTCATGTTCAGTTGTTTCTGAGTGAAGATGTACTTGAGACTCTTGTGATCTGTATAGATGTCACACTTCCCTCCATACAGATAGTGTCTCCAAATCTTTAGAGCGTGCACCACTGCAGCCAGTTCTAGGTCATGCGTGGGGTAATTCTACTCATAAGGCTTTAACTGCCTCGATGCATAGGCAACTACTTTGCCTTGTTGCATCAAAACGCATCCTATGCCCTGCTTGGACGCATCACTGTAGATTACAAAACCTTCTGATCCCTCAGGTATAGTCAACACTGGTGCATTAACCAACCTCTTCTTTAATTCCTCAAAACTACGTTCGCATTTTTCTGTCCAATCGAACTTTACTCCCTTGCGCGTTAATTGTGTTAGTGGTCACGATATCTTGGAGAATCCTTCAATAAATCTCCTATAGAATCCTCGCTAATCCTAAGAAGCTACAATTTCTCCTACATTGGTTGGTCTCGACCAATTTAACACTGCCTTCACCTTGCTTGGATCAACCTCTATCCCTCATTTGTGACAACGTGTCCCAAGAATATTACCCGTTCTAACCGAATTCACATTTGTTGAACTTGGCATAAAGTTTCTCCTTCTTGAGGACTTCGGTACAATCTTTAAGTGTTCTTCATGTTCCTCGTTACTTCTTGAGTAGATCAGGATATCGTCAATGAATACGATAACAAAACGATCAAGGTAATCGTGAAAAACACGATTCATCAAATCCATAAAGACTCCAGGGGCGTTAGTCAGGCCAAATGGCATAACTAAGAACTCGTAGTGACCATATCGAGTCCTAAAGGCCGTCTTTGAGATATCACTAGACTTGACCCTTAACGGATGGTATCCTGACCTCAGATCGATTTTTGAAAATCTGGCGGCACCTTGCAGTTGGTCAAACAAGTCTTCAATCCTGGGGAAGGGGTACTTGTTCTTGACAGTGATTCTGTTCAACTCTCGGTAGTCGATACACATCCTCATTGACCCATCTTTCTTCTTAACAAATAACACCGGTGCTCCTCCGGTGAAACATTTGGGTCGAATAAATCCCTTCTTCAACAACTCCTCTAGTTGAGCCTTCAATTCTTGTAACTCTTTTGGTGCCATGCAGCAGGGAGCCTTAGAAATAGGTGCAGAATCGGAAACCAGGTCAATCGTGAACTCTACTTCCCGTTCCGGTGGCTTTTCATTCAAATCATCGGGAAGACTTCCGAAAAGTCCCGTACCACCCTAACATCATTCACTGTTAATTTCTCACCCTCCTTAACTATTATTGACATCAGGAATCCCATACAACTATCTGTTTTCAAGAGTTTCCTTACCTTAATTGCTGAAATCATGCGGGGTAAGGGTTTTGTCTTGATTACTGGAAGGCGAAATTCTACTTCTCCAGGTCGTTTAAAAACCACTTCTCTTTCGAAGCACATGATAGTTGCGTAATGCTTGGAAAGCCAGTCCATTCCCAAAATTACATCGAACTCTTGCATGTTCAGGATATATAAGTTTGCTTCCAAAAATCTACCCTCAATTTCTATCTTAACTGCATTTAATATATAGTTTGCAGTCAATACCTCTCCTGAAGGAACAACAACCTCTAAGGGAGTACTAGTATGTTCGATAGGTACATAAAGTTTGCTCTTAAACTTAGGAGATATAAAAGAATGAGTAGCGCCAGAATCAATCAAAGCATAAGCGGGCGTACGAGATATAAGAATGTTACCCGCTAAAACGTTGCGGTCCTGATCCCCTTCCTGTTCGGTAAGTGCAAATACTCTGGCTTGGCTCTTAGGGGATTTCGACTTTGTATTCTTTGTTCTTTGTTCTTGACCCTTGGGGACGAAATTTTGCCATATGTCCTGTCTCGCCACAGGTGAAGCATACACCTGTTCCCATGAGACATGCTCCAGCATGGCGCTTCTGGCACTTGCCACAAACTGGATGTTGTTGATAATTGTTTGCAGTTAAGCCCCCTTGCTCTTCTTCAGAACATTTTGCTCCCATTTTCCTTTATTGTCCTCCCACTTACGCTTCTCGGGTGCTCCATCTGAGATGCTTACTACTTTCGTTGGAGCTTTCCTTGAAATTAGCTAATTGGGCCTTTGCCAAGACTCGTGATAAGTATGCAATTCAAAGGTTACCACGAGCTTGCCTAAGGTCATCTCTTAACCCTTGTTAAAACGCCGCCCTTTTAACCTCGGTGTCAACCAACTACGGGCGAGCGTGACAATTCATCAAACTTTCTCTCATACTCTGTCGGGGTCATTGTACCTGTCAAAGATCGGAACTCTGTCTCCTTCGACTTGAATGCTTCTTGGATAATATTTTGAAAGAAAAACTCCTTGAATTGATCCCAAGTCCGCACATGGTCACGAGCTCTAGACACGGCGGTTGAGTCCCACCGATGCCTAGCTCCTTGTTGTAACATAATCTTTGCGCATGTCACCTTCCTTGATTACGGACATTCGATAAGATTAAAAATTCGTTCAATCCCGGCTACCCGGTCTTGGTCGCGAAGGGTCAATCCCACCCTCAAATGTTGGCGATTGGAGTTTCCTGAATCGTTCAACAACTGTAGCAGCAGTGTTACTCCTATCCTCCGTCGGTGAAGGTGAAGGTGGCGGCGGTCTTTGCTGCCTGAGTGAAGTTGCGCATCATTTCCATAAACTGTTGGGCAAATTGTGCATCGAGGGCATTGCCTTGGGTGCCGTTCCTATTATTCGAGGTTCTACCGCGGGTATCCATAGCCTTACATAAATGATAGTAACTATTTAGAGTTAATATACGTTGAGAATGAGGAATCAGAAGAAATAATAATAATAGTGTGCTTTATTCATAATTATTCATGAGTTCACATAAAGGACTGCCAGACATACTTGGCGTCTAACAAACTGAAAACAACGTAAATTCAAACATAAAGTAAACGAGACATTTTCTAATAATTCTTTCCAGTACTCTCCTCTTGTCTTGTTCCCTGGTTCGCCTTAGGATTTGGTTCAGGGATACCCTGAGGGTTGCGCTCAAGGACGATTTCAGGGTTTGATGCTGGGACATCCGCAGGGTATGATGCAGGGCTATACTCTTCACTCGGGTCATCCTCAATGTAATTACCATTGTCATCGACTTCAAGTATCTCTATAAAGTTGCTCCGTCTAGGTGGGCTAAACGGGGAGAAGTGATTAGGTTCGTAGCCTGTGGGCCTACAGATGTCTCTAATGTCTTCATGATTTACTCTCCACCTCTCCCTCAAACATCGAAGCAGTAACTCGGGAGAGGTCTGGTAGTCGAAACACTCTTCGACTCTCTCAATAACTTGTCTCCAGTAGGGGTAAGGGTTCGGTTGAGGTGAAGCGCGATCTCGTCCCTATGAAATTGGTGGCCATTCACCATTGCCCTCGATAGATCCTCTCCATGGCCTCTAAGTGTTGTAATAAGTCGTGGTGGTTGATTTCTCGTGTAATTCCTATGCAACCAATCGAAATGATTGCGCCTCTCCTCTCTTTCATCAAGGTTGACCTTGCCTACTACCATCTAACATAAAGCGGAAAAGAACGTAATTATTTATTTAAAATGAAGGAATCTTTTTTTTTTTTTTTTTTAAATGGAATCTTACAAAACTTCAATTTTATTAAAAAATGGTCATTGCAATTAAATTTGTCAAAGTATGAATTAGGGACTTTCTTAAATTTTTGTAGGTTTGTTGTTTGTATTATTGTTCTTATTTAAATCGATTTGAATAACGCAACTAAAAAGGCTTCGGAGAGGAGGGGGGGTCACAATGGACCACTTAAGTCCCAAGCTCTCCTTAGAGGCAGTTTAAGTATTTTTGACAAAGCCTTCCAATCTTGCGAGATATGCAAATCAACAAAATTCAAACATAAATAGAAACAAATGGTTTAAATAAAAGTGTAAGTTTTCATAATTGATAATTCTTGATCGACACATCCTACTTAAAACAATTAGATCCCATCCTCTAAACTTAATGTTTTCTTAAGATCGACAGTTCTCATAGGCCAAGGCGAGAGGTAGGTGGATAAACTATTGTACACTAGTCTAAAATCAATGTCAAATATAATCGTAAAATTAAGTATAACATATAATTCCATAATATACTAAATGTTCCCTATCTAGCATGTCTTATAAAATCACATAGTAACATCTATATCTCATAGCGCATTATTTCTAAAAATCTATAATTACTATTTAGCATAATAAACAAGTTTCCATAATTAACATCACCTTCCAAATAAATTTAAAACTATTATGAAATAATCATAAAGCATAAAACATACAGTTCGCGGAAATCAAGACCTAAGCGTGGCGGTGGTGGTGAAAATTTACTTCTTAGAAATGATAGACCATTTAAAAGGATCTTTATGTTTTAGACTTATCATGCTCGAACTAAGGAAATAAAATACTAATATTAATAATATATATATATATATATATATATATATATATTCAATCAACGAGAAGCGTATCATGAGAAAAAAAAAAAAGAAAATTTTTTTTTTTTTTTTTGAAACGATGACCGTCGTGCGTCTTGTTCATGTCATGAATGGTGTAAAGCGTGAGCGTGTCATTGTTTACGATGAGTGTTCACACCGTGAATAGTGCATCTGAATTTTTTTTATTTTTTGTTTTAAAAATCTCTGTGAACCGTTTTCTCTCGATACCAATTGTGACGCCCCAAAATTTATTTGGTTGAGTGCAAGAACATTTTATGACATAATTATAAAATAAATTTATTAGATAATAAGATATTAATCGAAATTTCAATTTAAGGATAATAAAGATAAAATTCAAAATTTATCAAATTTCGAATTAACATTTAGAAGTCTTTTAACAAAAAATTATAATTTAACACATTCTAAATTTGTTGCCACCACAAGCCATGCCCACGCCTCAACTTCCACGAACCCTAGTTTCCTGAAAGGGATAGAACATAATAGTTAACATTTCTAAATCCCAATGAACATACAATAAATAATCTTAAATTCATAACATAATGGAGACACAAAGATTTTTACCGAACTTCGTGGTAAAATCTATTGTGTGTAGCGCTACTAAACTCCGGTCCCCTTATCATAATCATAATCATAATCATAATCATAATCATATCATATTCATATGGGACTCATGTTCATAACATTCAAAGATCTAAAGTTTCATGACATAACTTACGTACCTTTGGAAATGATAAGAAAAGAGTAAGAAGAATAGAGAATAGTGGTCTGATCCCTTCAATAATATTTCGTGTACTATTAATGGTGGAGAGTGTGGTTGTGAGAGTGGAGAAGAGAGTCTTTAAATAGAGTAGGCAAAGACTATGTGTATATCTTTTATTTATGGAAAAACGTGTGTTCACACACATTAATGGAAAGAATATATATATATATATTCTTCCATTCTTAAAGATTTAAAAAAATATGGAAAGTATTATAATGGAAATATATATATATTCTTCCATATATATATATATCCTTCCATTCTTAAAGATTTAAAAAAAATATGGAAAGTATTATAATAGAAATATATATATATATATTCTTCCATATATATATATTCTTCCATTCTTAAAAATTTAAATAATATGAAAGTATATTAATGAATCACTAATTTCCTAAAATATGCAATCACACATCTTGAATTGTAGCAAGGTCCCTAACAATAATTGGGTTAACGTTTAAATTGGTCCTCTAACTATTAATCTTTATAATTAGGTTCAAAATCGGGTGCGGGGTGTTATAAATGATGCCCTGATAGATGAGGTAGGGACCAATAATAGAATTTAAAAAGTCTGTGGCATTATCGTTTTTGAGAATTTGAATCCTAGTTTGAAACTGAGTTTGGATCATGGAATGAAAGCTCTGAAAAATCTCACTTACTTCTGATTTATTTTTCATAAGAAACACCCAGGCTAATCTAGTGTGATCATCAATAAATGATATAAACCATCTTTTTCCAATTATAGTGTTTACACATGAAGGTCCCCACAGTTCACTATGAATCAATGAAAAAGGTTTGGATGGTTTATATGTTAATCTAGAATAACTATTACGAGTGTGTTTTGCAAATTGATAGATTTCACAGCTGAAAGAGTTTGGATTTTTATTAATAAACAAGGAAGGAAACATTTTTGACAAATACAAAAAATTCGGATGACCCAGACGATAGTGCCACAACATAATATCACTATCCTTATTAGAATGAGAAATAGACTGATTATTCAAAGAAAACAAACTGAACTTTTAAGCTGTGCTAATGGATGGAGTTTCATCTTGTAGGATATAGAGACCAGAACACATCTTAGCACTGCCAAATCTTCTTCCCCGAATCCAAGTCCTGAAATACACAAAGATTTGAGAAAAATTTAGTCACACAATGGAGGTCATGAGTAAATTTACTAATAGAAAGTAAATTACAATCCAGTTTAGGGCAGATGACTCCTGATTTGAAGATAGAGTCAGAGAGCCCATCATAACCTTCTTTTTGCTTTCTTCAAGACGAACTTCAGAGAATGCTTCTTTGACCTTATGAAGAGGCTTGGTGCTCATGATTCGACTCCAGACTGCATCGAGATTTTTGTTAAGGCCATGAAGAAATTTAAAGGTTCTCTTTTTCTCCACAATAGTATGGTATAAAGTAGTATCATCACTACATTTCCAAGAATACTCTCAAAGCAGATCCGATTCTTTGCCAATAGCGTGTGAGGTGTTGAAGTATTGAGTGACATGGCGGAGAGCATACAAAGCGACTTCAATCGCAAATAGTTCTGATGTATTTTCAAAACTTGAATAAGAGTCTTTGACAGTATCCCAAAGTTCTTTGGCAGTGGCATATAGAAGAAAATTTTCTCCTATATCTTTATTCATAGAACTAATGAGCCTTTATTTAATCATATGATTATCGACTTTCCATGTTTTAAACTTAGGATCATCTTGTTGTGGAGCGAGACTTACATGATGAGATATTCCTCCTTGCCTTTTCCACCAATATACATCATCGCTGATTGAGACCATTGGAGATAGTTGTGTCCAGTTGAATTTGTGGCTTGTAACAAGAGAGAGAGCAGTTCAGGTGCAGTGAGAGAGAGGAAAGCAAGAGATGGTCGGAGGCGGAAAGAGATTGATCGACGGGTTACCTCGAAATGGGTTGTCTTTCGGTGACCATGGCGGAACACGAATGGACAAGCCAGAGAAGAAGAGGAAAAAAAAATTAGAAAACTTGGGAGGAAACCGATGGTGGCTCGAGATACCATGTGAGTTTTGAATAATTGGTGTATTTTATTATGACATTTGAGAGAAAATTTTACAACCTAGAAGGTAGAGAGAAATTTGCTCTCATAAATATACAACTTGCTAATTCTAGAAAATTCAAAATTAGAATCTCTTATTTCTAGAAAGAATAAATATACATAATTTGGTATTAATACCAAATTGATTCTCTATCTACAGCTGTGGTCAATTCCCTAATTTAGGAAATAAATCCACACTACCCAAAACTTACTATCGATTATACGAATAATAAAACCTACTCATTCAATAAATTTTTAGTTATGATGGCGCCATATAGAATTTTTCGTGAACAAGTGGATTCTACCGCTCTCCATAAACTCCTATCATCCTCAAGCCTCTATACACATTACCATTGAAACTCTCTCTCTAAAACCTTCTTCCTCTCTCTACATATGCACACACACAGATACAAGAAAAGTAAATGGCTGAGTTCAGGTTTTGTAGCATTTTCTTTATGCTGTTCTTTCTGTGTAGTAGTAATAATGTAGGTCTTGGAAGTGGTCAAGAAGATGTAGTTGCACGGGAGTCCGCCAAAGAAGAAGAGGAATGGTGCCAGCCATGTTCAGTTTTGGAGACTCACTCATTGACAATGGCAACAATAATGATATGTCTTCTTTTGCCAAAGCCAACTATTTTCCTTGTGGCATTGATTTTAATGGCGAACCAACTGACAGATTTTCCAATGGTTATATCATCGTTGATATCTTAGATACATGCTCCTCATTTTCACTCTCTCTTAGTTTGAATCTTTATTTTTTGCATGTTTGGTTGTGCTTAAAAGTCTTAACATACTCACTAGAAAACTAACTTTTAAGCACAACAGAAAATGTTTGATTATGTTTTGATGATCTATTCTTTTCTTTTGGTTGTCTTTTCTCCATGTACTAGTCTAACGGTGTTAGTTTGCATGATGTGAGAATTTGGTGCCTTGTGGGATTGCTACTTTCCTGTGTTTGGTTTCATGGATGCATTCCAAGCCACAAAAAATAGAAATGCTCCAACAAATTGGAACGGTAAAATAGTGAAACATAAAAAACAAAGCAATAAAAGAAGCACAAAATATGTAACTAATAACTATGCTTCAAAAAAAAAAAGTCATTCAATTAATTTAAGAAGTCGTAGGAGTACTCAACTGATTACAGTGGTTCTGCAGGGAGAATTAATGCATTAGGCCCATGTAAATGTAATAAAGCAATATAAACTTGTGAATGCAGGTACACATGTCTAAGCTAGGTATATGAAAGTTCTGATGCACATACATCTGAGGATGTCTGGAAAGAACTTGCTCAACGGACATTACGAACTTTTTCTTCTTGACCTAATCCAAGAGATTTCTGTGCATTTGATATACCTTCAATATCTGCCCAAACACACACATTACATAGAAAATAATCAGCACTAGAAACCAGATAGGCAGATACTCAATCTTAGCATAAGTAATGAGCAAATTCAGCACATATACCTACCAACACGAACCATTTCAAATAAAGTAGTACAAAGTTGACAAGGAGGAATTTGCAAGAAAATAGTATGATGGAAGACAGATTACGGATTAATAAATGAAGCGTTGCTCAAGCGACAAAGTTTGAGGTCCTAGAACCACAAGGTCGAACGTTCGCTTCCCAAAAAACGTGTGCAATACTTGTACAGTGTGGTATTAGATTATGCATATCATGCATTATTTGTCCAACTAATTACTAATTATAACTTGTATAATAAGATTCGATTGTAAAGATCTTCATCATTGGTGGCTTCCTGTTCTCCAATTGCTTCACTAGAAGAAAAGCATTAAGAGTGGAAATAACTTCACCAAATGCAGCGACAAGTCAATTAAGTATAGCTAATTCATCTTATGAATAAGATGATTGATTCTTCCCCTCCCACATTCACCCCATCCCAGCCAAACTTTGAGAATGGGGCTAAGAATTGGCTCTAGAAATACCCAGGTGTCATTTTGTCTTCCTCTGACCCAAAACTTATTAAATGACCATATGCATAAGTACAAAGGGGAAAATTCAAGCTTACCAAAGAACTGGGTGAAGATCCGTGTGAAGAAGGTCAAGTTGCGGAAAACGTTATACGCCATTGCAGGAGGCAGAGGTTTCACAATGGTGTCAATGCTAAAAACATGTTGAAGGAACTACAAAAACATGTAAGAACATAAATCATTCACTGCGATCAACACATCTTATGCACATAATCAACTGCATAGAGCATAAAATACAGGGCACTAATTAAAGGTCATATCCACAACATGGGGAAACAAGTTCCTATAATAGGTGTATTTTTATAGTGCATAAAATATCAGGAGATGCTGAAAACCCATCATAAATAATAAATTGTCATCAGCAGCTGACTCTTCCTTATTATTTCCAAACCTGCCATTTTCATCTTCTTTTGTTGTCTATTTTTTTTTTTTCTGTTGGTGTGATCTGATCTAGTCATGCAGTGGCAAAGGAGAGCTTGAAAGTTGCTCGAAAATGAGAATGGTAGTGAAATCTATTGTCAATGGTTTATGTAAACAGGGGTGTACTCATTTGTGTTCTATGTTTATATAATATTCATTGCTTTGCTTCACTCATTTCTCCAATGGATATTCATCACTGATACCCAATTCGACGATCCTCTCAAGTGTATCAGATATTGAACAGGAGTAAGTTATGTACCCTAAGAACAAACAACCAATTATAGCTTGTTACAAAACTTCGTCGTTCATGGACTCACCAACTATAACTACTGCTCATTGTTTCAAGTTCAAGGAAGTAGTATTAACACCCACAAGCTCTCCACTTGTATGTAAAATTGATAGACGCTCCTCTATTACAAACACAGTAGAACTAGAACCCTCCATTTCACCAAAGAGAAGTAATATCAAGTTGCACTTCGTGCCTCAAAGACTGTACTTTTCTTCCTCAATAACAGAATTTCTTCACATGAATAACCACAAGAAAACAAAATTCACCACTTTCAACGAAATGTGCCCTAATATAATTAATCCAACCTTTACACACACGATACATGTACAATTACACATAAATATTAAGAAAATGGTCGATTTATATACTTGGAAGTTACTCTGGAAGCTGTAACGGAGTTCGGGATCGATTTCAGTGAGGTATTCGTCTCCAACGTCGTCGTTTTTGGACTTCTTTTTGCCAGGGACGTGCATCATGGGGGTTGTACCTGGTTGGTTCGTCACTTTGAGCTTCCCATCTTTAAATTTCTCATTGTCTTCTTCTTGTGGGCCTACCCTCCATGGAACTGACGCCAAGAGGTCCTTCTTCACCTTCCCCATTGCAAACAAGAAGAATTGAAGGAAGGAGAAGATAAAAAGGCTAAATTTTTGCCGCTTTGAATATACCAAGGAGTTGTTTTGTTTAAATTCAATGACATCATTATGTACTTTCTTTTTCTAATAAATTTATTAGGGCAAATAGCACTGGAATTCCGAACTTTTGAACATTGTGATATGAGTCCCAAATTTTCAATGTCTAGCACTCCGGATTCTTGACCTTTAAAAAACGCACGAGCAAAGTTCTTTTGTTAAAAAAACCGTTAGTTTGACCGTTAAATGGTTAAATTTTTTTGAAAATGACAAGATTATCTTTTTCGAATTAAAATAAAAAAAAAATTGCAATTAGCCTCCTCCTACACTTCTTCTTCTCCAATCAACCCCTCCTATTTTTTCTTCACCAATCAACCTCCAACCAACAAAATACAAAATTACAATCCACCCAACCACTTATTCTTCTCCAAAATCACCACCGCCAACCACCACCCACGAGAAGACAGCAACACCATGGAAAGCAGGCCATTATTTAAGAAAAATTGCACAGAAGTCACCACCGTCTTTCCCTTCTCCATCGCCAATGCCGCTAGTGTCTCTACCATCCGGAACGCTGCCGTTCACGGGATTATTAAGGCTGCCATTATTGCACATCATCTTGTTAAAGCTATCATTATTGAAGTAGTTGAACTCACTTTCAGGGAATTATTAAGGCTGTCATTATTGCATCGGCGAGGCGATTTCCATTTCAAGGAAGAAGTTTGCACATGCAATGGAGTTGAAGAAATCTGAGTGTTTCTAATCTGAGCTGAATTCGATCTCGGAAAACGTTTTTGCAGTGCAGTGTTTTTTATCTCCGACGTCGGTCCGGCTACTGGAGATGAGCGACTTTTGGCGATGTATTTTATGTAATTCGAATTCCATGTTTTATTAGTGTCCATAAGCTTCTTTTTCTTTTCTCTACATGCAAAAGTATGGTTGAATTTAATTTGCTTCTAATAAGAGGTATGAAATGAAATTACGGAAAATTGAAATTCAATAAATCTTGAGACTAAGTTTCTAGATTTCTAATACTTTTCTGCGTAAGTTTTCTTAATTAGTGGCACGCTTTTTGTGATGTTGTTGTTATCCGGTGGGTGGTGGTTGGCGGCGGTGATTTTGGAGAAGAAGAAGTGGTTGGGTAGGTTATAATTTTGTATTTTGTTGGTTAGGAATTGATTGGTAAAGAAAAAAAATGGGGGAGGGGTTGATTGGAGAAGAAGAAGTGTGGGAGGGGGTTGATTGCAATTTTTTCTTTTTCATTTTAAAAACTTTTTGACTATTTACTTGATCAAACTAATGCTTTTTTAACAAAATGACTTTGCTCGCACATTTTCAAAGATTAAGGACTTAGAGTGCTAGATATTAAAGGTTCGGAACCCCATCGTCACAAGATTCAATAGTTCGGGACTTCAAGTGCTATTTATCCAATTTATTATTATCCAAGCTTGCTCGCAATGACGAATAATGAGGTGGAACGAAGAGATATTTGAAGAATGGTGAAGAGAAATGAGAGATTTGATGAGAGAGAAATTTTTTTCAAAATAGAACACATACGCATATCAATTTTTTGAATGAATAAAGTGAAAACCTCTCTTACGGTCGGTGACTAATATATAAACACGCTTGATTGGGATCCGACAATTAGAGTTCCAATTCAATTGTAAGTAAATATCACGAAGCAGTGTAATTGTGGGCTATAAAATAATAGCAGATGAAGAATGAGATGAATTTGAGGAGATGAGATTTGATGAATAGAGGAAATATGATAAAGACACGAGCAAGTCATACCTAAATTATTTTGAAGACGGATGTATACTTTTTTTTATTGTGAGTGTGGATGAAAACTTCCTACGTGATTAAATATATAAATTTATTTTCATTAAATATATATATCAAGGTATTTTATTAACTTTATTAAATATATCAATATATTTTTCTAAGAAGTAGTAATTTCACGATTATAGCTGCAATTTTGAAAGGTCACTTAGCTTCGATTTCTTTTCATGCATTTTGTGTAGATTATTTGCAGCTCTTGGATTTGGACTTGACTCAATAATGTCATAGAGTTCACTATTTTGTACCCTACAAATCTATCGGCTACAAATTTCTTCAAGCCGACATTCTATGTCTTGTATTTCTTTTTCACGGATTCTCATAATGCTTTTGTCATTGTGAGATATAAAGAACAACATTTTTTAAATTCCACCTTGATGAACTTTTCAGGCATTTCTCCATAAGCATTATTGGCATCGAGTACGACAGATGAAGATGAAGAAGTCATATTGAATAATGAGTGAATACTTTTATATTAAATATTCGGTATGTAAAAATTAAACGCACAATATTTTCTTACCGGTAAATGTTGAAGTAATAAGAATATATGAAAACATAATATTATATATCACATAATATCGTCTTAAGATAATTGTTTAAATTGTTTTATATATGAAATATTTTGTTTATTATTAAAAAAAAAAAATTAATGTAAATAAAGACTTTAATTTAGGAAAATCGACGATTAGGTTGAGATAAATGTTGGGTAGTTTTTTTCTTAAGAGCATCTCTCATACATTTTGTGGATTACTATCTAGGTGGTATTTGAGTTGAATGGCTTTTTATCTACGTAACATTGATGTCTAATGAATAGGCACTTAAGTTACCCCCACGGATATGGCGCAGTGGTTAAGCAGGAGGGTTTTCTACGGAGGATCGAGAGTTCGAATCCCTGTGGCACCTAGAAGGTAACATTTCTTGTTGGAAGGCAGTGGTCCACAGGGAAGAGCATTATCGAATGTCTGGCTCAAGTGTATATAAGTTGTGACCGCATTGGGATTTACCTGGGTGGCGAACTAGGGGGAAGGCTGCCACTCCTCAGGATTAGTTAGGCGAAGCTTGGAACACCTGAGTTATAAAAAAATAAAATAGACACTTAAGTTCAAAATAGGTCTCTCATAAGTTCTATCTACAATCTTATAATGATGTCTAACTGTCTTTGATTTTCTTAAAATAAAAATAAAAGGATATCTATATCTAGATAGGAAATATAAATCTGGAAAAGAAATATTAAGTTTGTACATTCAACATGTCCAACAGAGTTTCAAAATCTAGGCGTTGCTCTAGACAATGTCAAATTTTTATTTCACTATATGAGCTTGACAGAGTCTTGTCAAATTGCATTGGAGATAAATTTTTTAAACATTGTCTATTTTTACTTATGTAGCAATTTGTTTTTTTTGTTTTTGTTTTTTTGAAAAATAATTTACGGAAGCATTGGAGATGCTCTAAGAAGATATTGCCCCCACAATCACGCTTATGGACCATGATACTCGTCTTCCAAAATATTATGATAACTTTTCGAAATAGTAGTACTCCAAATTACGAGAACAGTGGGTCGACCAATGTCTTGAAATCTCTTTTATAAAACCTCGGGCTTAAAATGAAACTGCATAATTATTTGGACTAAATATACCAAGTGTTGAATGTAATATAAACGATAATGAAATGTAATGCCAATACGTAGAATGATATAGTTTATTTATAATTGTTGGCAAGTCTCAACTGACACAATTATATATTGAAAACGATACCTTCGAACATACTAGTATGGTCTGAACCAAAGAAATGTCCTAAATGAAAGAACATAACTCCTGACAATAAAATGTTTGTACTCATGTGAGTTCCAAACAATCATGACTTGACTAAAAGGTCATGACTGAAAGACGTGTTCTAGAAGCCTGTAGCCACATTGTTGGTTATTCAAAAAAAGTTGAACCCCAACTTTGAGGGCTCCCACCGACCTTGTCCTAGGTCCTGATAGAGGAGGTAAATCGCAAGATGTGCCTCCAGGGGCCAGGTGGAAAGCTTATGGATAAGCTTGACTCATAACCATATGGTAACTCCCGCTTGCAACATGGCACAAATCCAATATTTCAATATTGAACCACCACACTCCCATGGCACCGAGCCTTATCCACCCTCCTCTTTGCCACATTGTTGGTTATTCACACCATGTCTTGGGATGGATCAAAAGTATAAGCCCAAAATTAGTCCAATTAAGAAGTCCCCGTGGTAATTATGATTCATATGAAACATTAACTTGCAAGATTAGATATAGCCTTAAATTACCATAATAAGAAAACAATGCACATTGTCTTTTTAGTGGCAGAAGGAAAAGAAAATAGGATAATATCCATCTACGACTTTAATTTGATGCCCTTAATTAACATTATAAATTAGGACATTTTGGAGTAGAATCAATGTGTGGGTGCATGAAACAAAAACAAATTCAACCCCAAAATAAAGAGAATTCGAGAGCAATAGTGTGAGAAAATTTGCGAGAATTTGGACGAACATGCGAGTTGTGATCAAATGTTGATATCTCAGCACTCCATAGTCTGATTATCGTGAAATTTGAACATCACCTTCACAAATCATTTTTATTCAAATCCAATGGTAAATCAAGCTCCAATAGATCATTTGAGAATAATATCTATTTGAACAACAATGAATTTTGTGAGAACTCTTTTTTGTTGTTTTTGAGAAATGTTCCAAGGATATTTACTCTTTAGATAGTTTTACTTCGGTAAGTATTGTTACTTTTGAGGGATTCTTTCTTTGATATACGAAATTATTTGTGTGCCAAGAATTGTTTCTTGGTGATTTGGTTAGCCTCTAGTGTTATCTAGAAAAGATCGTTATTCCCATTTTTGTTGATTTTAGTTGAAGGTTATTTGGAGTTTGGAGTTGGAGTTGGAGTTGGAGTTGGAGTAGTGGATATAGGCACATTGTCGAACCACATCAAATCTTGCATAGTTAATTTTGCACATTATGCATTTTAATTATTTTCTCATTTAATTATCTTCTATTAGGTTTACATGAGAGGGGCGAATTTTTTATTTCATTTGTGATTTAATTAAATTGGTGTTTTCTCCCATCAAAGTGGTATCGAGCTTGGCTATTATTATGTAATTCTTGTGTTGAACGATGGATGTTAATACAAGCACAATAATTAATTTGAATAGTTCGAACTATCACATTTGGAGAGAAAATGGAAGATCTTCTTTATGGCTTTGACGTATCACGATATAACTCCTTTAACAACCATCTCAATGCGTTTTAGGGTATCATTAATCGAGTTGGCTGCAATGTGTATCAAATTTGAAGATGAGATATAAGGATTGTGGCTCATTGGTACTTTTCCATATTCTTAGGAAATGTTTTGAACGTTATTATCTAGCTCAACTCCAAATAGTGTGATCTTAATGGATTTGGCCAAAAAGTAGTGTCTTGAATGAAAAATGAGAAGAAAGATGTATGGGTACTCTTTAAGGTTAGATGCTTTGGTTATTGAGAATACGGAGAGAAGACAGGGTCGGGATCGGAAGAACATGTATATAAACAAAGACTAGTCCAACTGTAAGGAATTGAGGTATACATGCACAACGGAAATTAAAAGTTCAATTCCTTTAAGCCGGATCAACCTTGCACTTAGAGAGAATTCGTGATAGGAGTTTACCTTGATGAACACCGTGGAATCGATTATCTGATTAGTTGGAGGTGCGATCTTCAATACCACGATTGTCCGGATGTCCGACCTCAATAGTGATCCACACAGCAAGAACAGATCTGGACTTCCACGATCAAGAACAGATGAAAGCAGAATATTTGGGAGAAGTTGATTGGGTTGTCTTTTGTTTGTGCTAGCAAGTAATTAAAGATCAACACTTATGATTAATCTGTTGTGGCCTTGTAGATATAGGTAGGGTTAATCACGCGCCTAGTTCTAGTCCAACTAGAACCCATCAACAAATGGGCCCAATTAATTAATCTAATTAATTAATTTGGTCCAATAAGTAATTAAGTCCGACCCAACTATTTGGACCTTGGACATTAATTCTTACAATCTCCCACTTGGACAAGGTCGACTCCGGATGCTCAATTTTTGTTTTATGTGTGTGACCCATTAGGTTCCCATTCACGATGGCATACGCAATGATATTCTCATCGATTCACCGAGATCGATCAATTCACGTTGTCCGTCCAAGATTGACATCTAGCAATGTGTCAAGGCAATCCATGTGAAGGAAAATGTCATGTGGTATGGCGGAACCAATATATGTGCGATTCTGGTGGAAATATAATCCCTTCATCAATATAACCCAATTGGTTAAGAGATATGGATCGGCGTCAATCTCATTTCAACCAATTATGTTATTCACCTCAACTCTTTGTTGATCTAATCTAGTTATGATTGAAATATTTTAACTCATAATTAATTCCCCGCCGAGGAAATTTATATCAACTTAAGTGGGCAAAAATTAGGTTATAATCTCCTACTTTCCGGGAGTGACGAATCCTCATATTAGACATTCATAACCTTCATACGATTCTCTCACTGCACCCGCACGACGTCTTCTGGTGACTCAAATCTTGAGCCCCATCAAGCAGCTCGCCAAAGTATAGTGGTTCTCATATAAGATTCTATGATGTCCTCAAGTCAAAGGACCAAATCCACAACCGGCGCGCATTAGAGATTTACCGCGACACTTGGATAGTTATCCATGTGGAATCTTTAGACGGATCATCCAATGTCATGTTCTCATAACAATGCATTCATGTGTTCATTTAGATGTCCCTCTACATCTTAGCTCATGAGATCAGCTACTTTCTTAAAAAGAAATGCAACACATGCTAGTCTATCCGCAATAATGATATCCGTATCTCATTATTACTATGACTAGGAATATTTCAAGAATAAGTTATTTATAACTTGTATCTCACAATCACAACACCTTGTGATTAACAAGTTATTATGAACTTTTCTTGGACTCTATTATTTTAAATAATAAAATTTAAGAATAATAGATACGCCATTTAAAATGTAGACAAGTATTTAATTAATCAATTTGTTAATATACTTCAATGTCTAACAAAGAGTATAGTATAAAATATCCCATACAAACTAGATCTAATCACTCGGGTATCTTAACACCATCAAATTTAGCATGACCATCATGCTTGTCTTTGGGACAACAACTTTGTCAAAAGATCTGCTACATTATCGTATGTTAGGACCCGTTCTATCTTTATATAATTTCTTAAGATTATCTCCCTGATGAGATGATATTGCCTCAATATATATCAGGATCAGTGATGAGACATGTGTTCCTTCGCTTGTGCGATGGCTCCATTGTTATCACAATACAAGTTATTGGATCAATAATGCTAGGAACTATTCCAAGTTCAATAATGAACTTCTTGATCCGAACCGTTTTATTTGCTACTTACAAGCGACTATATTCAACTTCTATAGTTGAATCGTGATCGTTTCTTGTTTAGAACTTTTCCAATGACCGTACCACCATTTTGAGTAAATACATATCTCGAATTTGGGATTTGCTATCGTCTTTATCGGATCGAAAAGTCGGCATCGGCATAACCTTGAACTCTAAGTTCATTTCTTCCATATACCAAGAACATGTCTTTAGTTCTTCCTAAGAACTTAAGGATGTTCTTGGCTGCGATCAATATTTCTCTTGGGGTTCGCTTGGAACCCGCCTTGTGACACTCAAAGCATATGAAACATTCGATCAGTACATAGGATTGCATGCATGATAGATCCTATTGGCGATGCATAAGGAATTATATCCATGCGATCTCTTTCAATTTGTGTCTTTGGACACATCTCTTTTGAGATATTGATCCCATGCCAGATGGGATAGAGTCCTCTCTTGGACTCTTCTATGCTAAATCTTCTTAAAATTTTATTTATGTACATATCTTGAGATAGGCAAGCATTCTCTTAGATCTATCTCTATAGATCTTTATACTGAGAATATACGTTGCCTTTCCCATATCATTCATGGAGAGATTTTGGATAACCACAATTTTACTGATTTTTGGCATCGGAGACATCGTTTCCTAATAATAGTATGTCATCCACATACAAAATTAGAAACACGACTTTGCTCCCACTAACCGTTTATACACACATACTTCATCTTCATTCTTGATAAAATCAAACATTTTGATTGTCTTATCAAAACGAAGATTCCAGCTTTGAAAGGCTTGCTTTAATCCATATATAGATTTCTGTAATTTGCATACCTTGTTTGGCTCTGTGGATTCAAAACTTTCAGGTTGTGTCATATATACATCTCGCTAAGATTCCCGTTAAGGAATGCGATCTTGATATCCGTTGCGGATCTCATAGTTATGGTATGCTACTATTGCAAGCTTAATCCGAATTAACTTAGACAAGGCTATGGTGAGAAGGTTTCGTCAAAGTCAATCAATTACCATCCATGTCGACCTTTTTCTTGTAAACCAATTTACAGCCTAAAGGTTTTACCCTTTCAAGTGGGTCAACCAAGGTCCAAACCTTGTTTTCGTACATGGAGTTCATCTCAGATTCCATGGCTTCCTGCCATCTCTTTGAGTCAACACTTGACTTCGATTCTGTGTAAGTAGTAGGTTCATCTTCCTCGATTAGTAATACATTACTAGTAATCAAGAGATCGTATCTCAGAGGAAAATGAATGACTCTGCTCGACTTACGCGGAGTTGGTGTGTCCTTGGAACTGGTGGTTCCTACTTTCTCAATCTGTACTTCATCAGATGCAAGCTCAGCCATTGGAACATCTAATTGATCAATTTTATTTGTGGTTTCTTGAACCTTTTCAAGATCTACATTGCTCCCACTGTCTTTTCTAAGAATACAGCAAGTCTCGATATGATGACCTTCATCTCGATGGAATTGTAGAAATAGTATCCAACATTTTCTTTTGGATACCTCACAAATAAATAATTATCGATTTAGCTCTAGCTTATCTCGATTTCGCGCTTCACATAAGCGTCGCATCCCTAAACCTTCATGTATGAAAGATTAAGTATTTTTCCCTTTCCATAAGTCGTATGGAGTTTTATTGACCGATTTAGATAGGACACGGTTTAGTGTATAACATGCAGTGTTAATCGCATACCTCCAAAGCGATTTTGGAATAACTACGCGACTCACCATTGATCCCACCATATTAAGTAAGGTGCAATTTCTCCTTTCGGATACACTATTTTGTCATGGTGTATACGGTGGAGTCCACCGCTTGAGAGAATTCCATTCTCTTTTAGATAGTCTAAAAACTCACCCTTCAAATATTCTCCACCTCGATCAAATCTAAGTGTTAGAATATTTTCTCGATTTACCTTTCTACTTCTTGCTTGAATTCCTTGAACTTTTCAAGGGCTTCACTCTTGATTTCCATCAAGCATATAAAACCATATCTAGAATGGTCATATGTAAATATGATGAAATAAGAAAAGCCACCTTTAGCATCTTTAGACATTTGTCCGTATACATCAAGTATGTACAAGACCCAAAAATATGCAGAATTGTGTCTCCCTTTCCGAGAAAAGAGGTCTAGGTCATTTTGCCCAGCGGGCATGATTCATACTTATCAAATGATTCATAATTATTTGAATCCAAGTATTCATCTTTATGTAACTTGGTTATGTGTTTTTCATTTATATGACCGAGTATGCAATGCCAATAATATGAGTTTTTAGCTTTATCTCTTTTATGCCTTGTGGTTCCTCTTCTAATGCCATTTGTTTCCACATTGAAAACACGGATCATCGATTTGGATTTGTCTTTTCTTAACTATTTTCCAACTGATTTGGCCTTCTTAAATCCTTTCTAAAAGGTCCATTTAGATTTCCTCTTAGTGCTCTTAGAGGTATCAATGGCCAAAATTTATCCATTTTCTTGGGCTTATCAGTTTTTCAGCACGTTTAGCAGCTTAAGTAGGGTACACTGAATCTTATTCATGATGAAGTTCATAATAAACTGCGAAAAGTTATTAGGTGGGGACTGCATAACTAAGTCAACACTTAGCTCATTGTCCATGGTAAAACTTAATTGATTTAATTTTTCAATATAATCAATCATCTTCAATACATGAGCCGGATGAAGATACATTTACCATCAAACCTCTTTATAACCTTTTGGATGTCTCATCTTTGTTCGATCCGTGATCGTACATCATTCAACTCCTTGAAAATGATATATTTTGGTATAGGCATCCATACCCTCGTCGCTTTTTCTAACTCAGTGACATCTTGCAAGCATCATATGTTGCAGTGTTACTATTATCACTGTGTTCTTGTAAGCACTGACGTTCTCACGTAGCCTCCTCAATAGGAGCTTTTGGCATTGGCTGCTTATTGACATATCCAATTTTTCTTTTTCATGCTTGAGAACAATTCTCAGATTGCGGTGCCAATCTAAAAAATTTGGTCCGATATGTCTGTTGGCATCTAATATGCCTCTCAAACTTATGTGGTTACTCATGATTCAACAATTAAATAATAAGATAGAACAATTAATTAAATGCATAAAATTAATTTAACATGGACTTATATTAAATTAATTATACTCCCACTGTTTAAATTGAATTAATGACCCTCAAACATTAATCAATAGAACCATTTAGATTCCCAGTGGGCTAGGATCCCTTTTGTTTTATTAGAACCTTGAGTGACTCAACAAATCTTAATAAAACATCCATGTAGATACTTCTATCAATTACATCTCTATGTGACTCCTAGATTATCAAGTAGACAACTTATTGTCGCACACATCATATGTGTTTACTTGATTGTGCCCCTAAAATTTTATTTCCTTGAGTGACTCAATAAAAAATAAAATTTTAGTTAAATTCGACCCATTGTTCAGAAACATCAAATGTCTCATAGTGATAAACATATCCATGAGCGAGCAGCCTTGAGTGACTCAACAAACTGACATCGATAATAGACTCTAGTTTTTCACTATAATAATAGAAGGCACGTTGTATTAACCATTTAATACGAATTTAATATTTTGATAAAGAGGAGTTTGTCTCATCACATTTATGTATATATATTAATTAACATCTAACATGAAATCAATCATACATAATAACTACTCTGGATGATTATGGACTTTATCTATCTAATCTTCCTGAGCCAAAAAGAAGATTAGTCGGTCAATTCCTAAGGGATGTTGCATTCGTTCATCGAATGCTAAATGCAATTATCTCCATCTCCTGCTGCAACCTGTATCCTATACTAGTTGCTTCCTTGTGGCCAATCTGTAACAAGTATCCTATACTAGTTGACACGCAGGCCCAAATAAATGAACACGCAGGTATTAAATAAAGAGTTCAAAAACTCAATTAATTAAATAATAGGATCGCATGCCCATTTAATTAAATAATAGGCTCGCAGGCCCAACCAACAATCGATAGAAATAATTAATCATACAACCAATCATATGGGTCGAGTCCATAATCATCTACTAAACATCTATTTTAATATCTAATATTAAAAATATATTAATTTCTAAATTTGCAGCTTTGACAGTATAAGTCTAAACCTTTTAGAGATTTTGGAACGAACTAGACGGAATTAAATAATTAATCCAATTAATTAATTTTTTAACAATAAAATTAATCAATTAATCCAATTAATCAATTAATTTTATTCATAAAGGGGATTTTTCAAAATTTATTTTATCTCCTAATTTAAAGTCATACTCTAATTGAGGATAAAATTTGTATAAGGTCAAAATTGTAATTTTATAAAGTAAAATCAAAATTTAATCTGGTCAAAAATTTAAAACATGGTTTAAAAATGATTTTAATTAATTTTAAATATTTGACCAGTATTAAAAAATTTAATAATTACAATTTTTCTAAAAAATTCAAGATTATATTTAAGACCTTAATTTTCTTTTAAAACATGAGGACTTATTGTGCAATTTCTAAAAGTGCACAGTCAGGCCTTAAATTTTTAAAACAGTGGTCCTTCAATGCAATTTCCAAAATTGCACAGAAGATCCCATCTTATTTTTAAAACAGTTAGCCTTCTTATGCAATTTCGAAAATTGCATCAGAGGCTCTTTTACTTCTCTTTTGAAATTAGGGGACTTCCTATGAAATTTTCAAAATTGCAATGAGGCCCCCATCCCCATTCTTCCAAACGCATTGCAGAACCCTAGCGGGTTGCTTGCGCGGCGTCGATGGCGTCCATCCCGCCTTCCAAAGGTAGCTGATAGCCCTCTCCGTCGAGATGGATTTTATGAGGGCTTTCTATGCAATTTCCAAAATTGCATTGAGAGCCCTCTTCCCAAATCAACCCCCATTGCGATAAATCCATTGGGGTTTTATCAAATGGCCGGACTTGACTACTTATTTGTTGGTGATCTTTTGGCGGTGGTTACGCCGGTGTCCAACACCGACCCCACCACCATTAGTCAAGAGAAGGCTGCTTGAAGTTGCCGCCCATGAGAACTAGCGGCGGCGGCTGCATTCTCATGGCGTTGTTCGTTACCTTCCAAAGCGTGGGACTCGCCTCTGGTTGCCATCTCCGTGACGGACTTCCAAAGTGCCGCCGGCCGGTGCCATATCTTCGTCTCAATTTTTTTTTTAATCCAAAAATAAAAATAAAATCAAAATCAAATTCAGATTTTAAAAATTCAAATTTTTATTTCTGTCAAAACTCAAATCAAATTAATATGCCAATAACGATTATTGTTCAAATTCATCAAAGCGGACTAACGAACTCTAACAAGTAACAAGGTGAGCTCGATACCATCTGTAAGGAATTGAGGTATACATGCGCGTGCAGAAATTAAAAGTTCAATTCCTTTAAGCGGGATCAACCTTGCACTTAGAGAGAATTCGTGATAAGAGTTTACCTTGATGAACAGTAGAGAATCGATTCTCGATTAGTTGGAGGTGCGATCTTCAATACCACATTGGTGTCGGATGTCTAGCCTCCAATGGTGATCCACACAAGAAGAACGGATCCGGACTTTCACAATCAAGAACGGATGAAAGCGAGAATATTTGAGAGAAGTTGATTGGGTTGTCTTTTGTTTGTGCTAGCAAGTAATTAAAGATCAACACTTATGATTAATTTGTTGTGGCCTTGTATATATAGGTAGGGCTAATCACGCCCTAGTTCTAGTCAACTAGAACCCATCAACAAACAGGCCCAATTAATTAATCTAATTAATTAATTTGGTCCAATAAGTAATTAAGTCCGACCCAACTATTTGGACCTTGGACATTAATTCTTACACCAACAAGTATGCTAATATTGAGTGTTATGATTGTGGTAATTGGTCAAATGGGCATATCAAGAAGTTTATTCCGCTAGTTAAAGAAAGACAACAAAAATGAGAAAAGATAAAGAAAATAAGAAAGACAATGATGTTGATATTGATCAAGCTTCTACTGTTTTAGATTAGATGATATCTATATCGTTTATGATAATGATATTGTCAACTTAGCTTGTCATGAGACGTTTTGGGTGGTTGACAGTGGTGCTGCATTTCATGCTCCATCTCAGAAAAATTCTTCACATCTTATGTACCTGGTGACTATGGAAAATGCAAAGATGAAAAATGGTTCCTTGGAAAAAAGTTTTGGGTATTGGAGATATAATCTTAGAAACCAAGAATGGCACAATATTAGTTATCAAATATATATGTAAAGCATGTTATTGACATGCAAGTGAATTTGATTTCTACACGTAGACTTGATGAGGGGTATTACGATTTTTCCGTAACGAAGGTGCTATGGTTATGGAAACTAGTAGAAAGTATTCATTATCGTGCTTGTTGAAGGCACAGTTCTCCAAATACATTGTTAATGTAGTGGAGAATGAGATAGCAATTGAGTTTAGACACAAATGGCCAAACCACAAGAGTAAGAAGAAAAGTAACCTACTAGTTAAGAAGAATTTTGGTTTTGGAATGAAGAGTATATAGAGTTGCAATGTGCTCGTTTCTTGATAGAGAAGCAAAATAAAGTCATCTTCAAGTTTCTCACTGTAGACATCCATGTATAGTTTGGGAGATAGGATGATAGACACAAACAACTACCAATCCGAGAAGCTTCAACATATATTCCTAGTGCTATTCTCCGGATGAATATGAATTACTGATTGGCGAAGGAGAATCAAAGATTTATATAGATATTTCTAGAGAGGTTGTAGAAGATAAACACAAATATGAATTGGTTAGTGTAGCGCCAAGTGGAGAGAACTTGATGTGTGCCATTCCATTGCAGGGATGACGGCTCCTTTCACAACATGAAGTGGAGATGGAGATTTGTTGGGTATCCGCCCCATGTCTTTGAGGTGGATTAAGGACCTCAAGCCTAACAAATTAGTCCAATTAAGAAAGCTCAATGGTAATTATATGATTGAGAAGGGAGATTAACTAGCAATTTTAGTGAAAGCCTTAAATTACCATAATAACGAAATTGTGCATATTGTATTTTCTTGTGGTGGAAGGAAAAGAAAAATGAGAGCCTAACCAAGACTTTAATTTGATACATTAATTAACATTATAAATTGGAAGCATTGAGGACTAGAATCAATGTGTGAGTGCATGAAACAAAAACCAATTCAACCCAAAATAGATAGAAAATTCGAGAGTAACAGTGCAGAAAATTAGTAGAATTTGGGATACTTGAGCAACTATAATCAAATGTTGATATTTCAGTTCTTCATGTTTGATCGTCGTTAAATTTAGACAACCCGTTCCCAACCCATTTTTATTCAAATCCAACGGTTAAGATCAAGACTCAACGGTTTTATTTGGGAGGAATCTCTATCTGAACAGTGACGAATTTTGATGAGATATTTTCTTTGTTGTTTTTGAGAAGTTACTAGAATATTTATTGTTGAGATAGTCTTGTTTGGGTAAATTGTTATTGTTGCTTTTGATGGATTCTGTCTTTGATAGATAATTGATTATTTGTGTGCCACGAATTGTTTCTTGGTGATTTGGCTAGTCTCTATTGTTATTTAGAGAAGATTGTTGTACTCATTTTTTTTTTTTATAGTTGAAAATTATTTGGAGTTGGGATAGTGGATGAAAGTTAAATCTTGTGTCGCTAAATTTAACGCATTATTTATTTTGGTTATTGCTTAATTTAATTTTCTTCTATTATGTTCGCACGAGAAGAGAAAATTATTCTATTATGCTGTGACTTATTTAAATTGGTGTTTTTCTTCCTTCGCTTATGTTGCGTATTATTGATACGAGGTTGTCATATCACATTTCATGCTCCGATTTAAAGATAATTAAATTTTTATTTAATTTTTATAAAAATATAAACATCGATGTGGACTAAACCCAAGTGCAGCAGTTGGGCCACATGAAGTGGCAGAGTCTTGTTCAACATCCTAATTATTGGATCGGAAAAATCGAATGAATTACTTGTTTCAATTGGTATTCCAAATATTTCAATTTCAACTATCCCATTAATTTCAGAAATGAACATAAAATAAATGGAAAATTACATATATAAATCAAATAAAATCAATAACCAGAAACTTTCAATCCCTCATCTGGTAAATGCAGATTAGATCCATTTAATCAAGAAAATAAAACAATATGAGAAGATGAATGAACCTCTATGGACAAAAAGATCTACCTAACTGAGTCCTATGACTTGGGATTGTGAAATGCCTTATTCTCCCTTCTTGTTCTTGCAAGTATCCTTCACATAGAAAAAACTTAGAAAATTTATCTTCCACAACTCTATCAACATCGTGCACAAATACATCGGTTTCGCCCTCTTCTTTATTCCTTGCCATCAATCCAGCAGTGTATATGGCACTCATTCGTCCCGGGGCACCATCAAAGTATCCAGTTGGGGCGTCCACCATGATCAAATCCCACTCTATGTCATACATTTCACTAGGCAATCCCTTTAGAGCAAGTTTGCATTTCGAAAATCTTGGATCTTGTACAACTTTACATTCTTCTCTCATGCCAATCTCCATTAGTTCATCAGCTTGAGTCACTAGAGTGTCATATGTGACATGATATGATTCTAAGGTTGGTAATTTCTTCTTGATTTGCTCGATCCATGACTTGTCTTCTTCAAGGAAAACTGTTCGTCCCCCATGGTTGAGTGCTGTCCACATGAGACTGTCATGGCCTAGGCCAAAGACTAAGAAGTTACATGGTGACTTTTTATCGAGTACTCGTAAAGAGACAGATATTTCCTTAAAAGTTTGTTGTGGGGTTATGTTTAAGGTTGCATAATGAACCAGAGCATGTGCTAAAGAAGGAGAGATTTTCTTGCAGGTTGGTGTCAAAGAAACAGTGGAACAATCTGTTGAATCATAAGAGTTTTTTGCTGAACTAACAGGTCGAGTCGCGGATTCTGATGAAGTATTATGTTGGGGAGATGGAGATGAGAAACTTGATCTAAGTATCAAGAACACCAGGAAAATAAAGAAAAAACAAATCAGAATGATCTTAAGATTGATGGGATATTGTGATTTTGTTCTCATATTTCCTTTTTTTTTTTTTTTTCCTTGAGATTTCAGCCGGTTTCTTGGGCTTGCAATTCTTGGAGTATATCAAGAATTGAAGAAGGTAGATTTTTCACTTAGGATTGAAGGCAAGATATGTTAAGGTTGATGGGACTAAAGAACTAATGATGTTTTCTGTTCTTGCAAGACAACCAGTTTGGTTGTCAAATGTTTGATAAAAAGTGGTTGAGATATTAGGTGATAATAAGGTTATTTTTTATCCTATAAATCAAGTGACTTGCATGGTGTCCATGTGATGTATGAGATGTTGCCAAAATTGCTTGTTTGTTTTTAATTTTCTGATTAAAAATAAATTGATTGCAAATTTAAACTAGTATACCGCTTTCTTGCGATGGAATCCGACCGTAGAAACTTGTTCATTGAAGAATACTAAAGAGGAAGAAGATTGTAATGAAAAATTTGAATAATGGTGAAGAAAATAATTGAAAATAATTAATTTGAGAAGATGGTGATTTATTTTTGGGAAGGCAGACGTAGATGTTATTTTTGGGTGAGTGGAGGTGAAAACCCCCTTTATCATGGTCGGTAATAAATAAACATGTTTTCTTTTTCTTTAAAGTAAAACTTTTAAACGAGGTAGTTTAAATGTGACATCGAATCATATATATTTCTGAACACACTTTCTATTAGACCAACATAGTTCTGGTTTTATTCAACAAATTTGAGAACTTTGCAGCAGAGGTCCCCAACTTTTCACGTGTTACACTTTGGTCCTCAAATTTTATAAAATATTCCCCCAGTCTCATAAAGATTCATACTTCTATTTTCATACAAACTAAGAAAATTTAGATATTACATTTAGAATTTTACTGACATTTTTCCTTATATACTCATATTAATATAATGGTAATTAGTATTTGTTGATAGCAAGGTAGATTAAATATGACATATTAGAAAACTAAGACTATCAACAAAGAAAGTTGCCTATAATTTGAGAAAGATTAATAAAGAAAATAAGTCTATCATTATAGGACGAAAAAAATAGTATTTAAATCGCCAACCTTTTATTTTGGTAGCATTTAGGTCCCTTATGGACGATTTTCCCTGTCTTTAAATAACAAGTCAACATTTTGTTTTGAAAAACAAAAACAGATTTACTCTCACCTTTAATTTTACAAAAATTTAAAAAAAACGTAATAGATAAGGAAAAGATAAGAGCATATCCAATGCAACAATGTGGATTGTTGTATATATGACAAATAAAATAGAGACGAAACTAATATTATCTCCAATAGAATTGTAGATTTGAAAAAATTGTGGTTCACATATACAAAAAATATTGGTAGATAATTTTTTTTAAATTAAATAAAGAATTATTAACACACATTTCAATAGAGATAAATTAAAAAAAAATTAAATAAAAGAAGTTTAACACATTTTTTTTAATTCAACACACCATCACATCCCCAATGTAGTTTTCAGGCCTCCACCAGGAAAGGATGGGAGAGTTTGAATACCCCAGCCATATATAAATAACTCATAAAAATATATAGGAGGGGGCATAAAATCTGACCTCCAATCATAAAGCTAAAGTAAACAAATAAATGAATAAATAATGAAACAATTAAAAATAGTCCTAAAAAATTCTATAAATGTCTAACTGTAGAAAGTCCATGTCTATTAATTTGAACTAAGCTGCTATAACGTCGTCATAAGTCTTGAGCGTTGTACTCGAAAAGCAACGACGATCACAACCCTCTGAAGCAAGTAAGTCAGCTATCTGGTTGACCTCACCATAAATATGAGAAATAGTATCACGGTTGAAGGCAAGGAGATGTTTGATGTGGCAAAGAGTGTAGACCAAGGTCTTCCACCTTTGGTGATGCAGTGAATGACCAAAGTAGAGTCGGACTCAATCCATAAATCTGAGAATACAATTCTTTGAGCAAGAATAATACCGTCAAGAATAGCCCTGAGCTCGGCCTCCAGAATAGGGCACTCGTCATATGAAGAGAAGAAAGCGCGAACACACTGACCTGATGAATCCCTAATAATCTCCCATTCACTCGCAAATTTATTTTTGACGCATCCATCAGTGTTGACCTTGTAAGATCCCATTAGTACTGTTGACCTTGTAAGATCCTATTGTTGGAGTACGCCAATAAACTAAAACAAGGAGAAGAATGAATGGAGTAGTAAGAGAGATACCAAAAAGAGGAGCAATATCCATATCTCCTCGCCAATGAATAACCCGAAATAAATAGCCTGTATATAGTAGGAAGATATTATGATATGTTCTCTAGATGAACCGTCTCGGCTCCATAGAGATATCCTGGTGCTTCGCATTATTCTTCGCAGTCCAAATAAACCAGAAAAATTAAAAGAGGAATGATAGTGTGAATATAACCCTGTCTGACAAACTGACCCGAGAAACGTAAGACTGAAAGCGATAATGAAAACCCTCCAGCGGCCGAAGGATTATGTATGAAAAATATCAGAAAAATGGTGCCAAATTTGGTTGACAATAAAATCAATAAATAAATACTAGGTAGTCTTAATAGCCGAGCAACACTGACAACGAGAAGCCATATGACTCCCAATTCGCCTCTGAATCAGAACATTAACTGGGATAAGACACTGCCATAGTCTCTAGCAAAAGAAATAGACAGTCGTCAGGATAATAGAACTTCAAATCATGTTATAAAAAGCTTGAATTGTATGCCCTGTGCAAACTAACTTCCATGCAGATTTGGTAGCAAATCTACTATCCGATGTATCTTTTCACATAATCTGATCATGTACCTCAGCAGTGATATGACTTAACACACATTTCGATAGAGATAAATTATAAAAAAGTAAATAAAAGAAACTTAACACACATTTCGATATACATTAAATAAATATAGTATGTCTAGTACACCAGCAATTTAGAGTAACATTGCACATTTTTTAGTACAATCTACGGTTGCATTGAAGATGCTCTAAGAAAACAGAACAAAAATAGTCCTCACCATTTTGTCACGTGTAGATGGGGTTGGGCAGAGGCGATAGTGGGTTGAGGGAAAGGGTGAAGGTTGTTTGGGTAGTGGGGGTAAGTCGGGATGCAGGACCAAAATAAACACACACGAAAACTTGAGAACCTCATTGCTATATTCTCAAAAATTTAAGTGGCCACATGGAAACAATATTTCTACAGAGTTAAGAATTAGAGTTTGATATTTTGGTTCTTTTTATTTGTATCATAGTTATATAAGTAGATTTTAACTTGAATAATCTTGTTACCTTTGCCAATACACCCAACAATTTTGTTACTTTATCTAAACAATTTACCATACTTTGTTGTATATACGTATGTATATTAAATTGTCAAATTGTTTTGTTAGATAGTCGATTAAAATAAATTTATTTATTTTTCTAATTACGTCATTCAATTTTATAATCGGGCCAAACTAACGGATATGTTTATTTCAAATTTAACTCAACAACTGTTGTGGCTTATAAGATATAATAATACGAGTGGTGATCTCCTCCCCACAGTGGAGAGGTTTTATGTTGTCTACTGCCTATATGGCAGTGTGCAATTGGCTAAAAAAATTTGCTAATATTAATTGAGTTTTTTTTTTGGCCAATTGTATACTGCTATGTAAACAGTAGGTAACATAAAACTTCCCCACTGTGGAGAGGAGATCACCACTCATAATAATCCAAGTCTCTGTCCACATTATGGCCCAAATAAACAGAAATGTGTTCTATTTGGTCCCTGAACTTATATGTTGGTGCGTAAATGGTTACTGAACTTTTTTGTTCGAATTTTGTCGTTCGACTTTGCAATGGGTTTCTGGTTAGTGTTTACATCCATGTCCGTCAGGCCAAAGTAACAAATCTATGTATTTGAAAACTCAAAAGTTATGAGAAATCATCCCAGAAACAGCAATCCTTCCATGGACATTCATGTGAAGAAAAACTTCGTCCATCTCCTGCTACGTTGTCAAAGTAAATGTCAATGCCCTATTGGAATTACATTTTCTCAAGAAAAATAATGATCAAGGAAGATGTTAAATACGACTCAATCTTGGCGGTTTATAGTTATTCAATTAACTTCAGTATCGGCGTGTTATACAAAAATCTAACCTAAAAATTTCCTAGTTTAGAATTTTCTCGCCTTGATATACAAAACTGTAGTGTTTATTTGTATTTTTTAACTACATATTTTGTAGGGTTATTTGTTTCCATCTCATGTTAGCAATATTATATATAGTTATCTTATGTAGTCTAATTTCTTTTATTTAATGTGTTGAGTTTGTCTTACATAGAAAAACTATTAAAAGAGGATGGAAAAAGATAGCTATATAAGGGGGTGCCTAGCTATAGTAAAAATTGAGCAAAACAATTGAGAGACTCCCAAGTAGAGAGTGAGAGTGAGAGTGAAATTAATATTTTTTTGGTAATTCTTGAACTAGTTATTATTTTGTGAGGTTTGACGGTAGATTGTTTTTTAGTGTTCTTGGGGTTTTGGCTGAGTAAGAGATATTGCGTGATTGTACAATTTTTCACATGGTGGGATGTCTTTCTTTTACAACCCATGGGTTATTTTATTATTATTTTTTTTTAAGTTTTCTTCGTAAATTCTTGTGTTCCTATTATTATTATTTTATTCTCAATTTTGATATTTTTTTCGAAGAAAGATCCTGGAAGGAGAATCAGAAGTTGGTCCAGATTCTCTACAAGTGGTATTAGTGATTTTGGAGCTCAATTTCTTATTGTCAAACATCAGAAGTTGTTTTAGGCTTTTGATAAATTTTTAAAAAGTGATTCTATAATCTGACAGTAGATTTTGAAAAACAGCAAAATGATAGATTTTCATATTCTACTTTTAGTTTTTCTATCTATGTATTATTAAAATATCAATTTTGACCTTAATTAATTAAAATAATTCTTTTTATGTCACATATTTATTAGTATTCTAATTATAATTTATCTCTACAAATAATTTAAATTTAAATTTAATTGATTTTTATACAATATTAGTATGTTTTTATTTTTTAATGTTTTAATATTTAATATTTAATAGATATATATTATTTTTTATTTTAAAATAATTACCGTATATGCATTGTCTTGAAAAAATATTTGATAATATTACATATTATTATAGAAGTAAAAATAAATTATACAATACTACTAATTATAATAAGGGTAATTAGTACAAAACGTCCCTACCTTCTAAATTTTGGCAATTTTACCCTTACCTACTGAATTTCTTGCGCAAAAGGTCCTTCAGTCCAAAAATCAGCCATTAACATAGGGGTAAATTAGTCCAACCACTTTTTTTCACATTTATATTACTTCTTTTAAAATTGGGGGGCTTCCCATGCAATTTCCAAAATTGCACGGCAAGCCCCCGTCCCCAAATTTGCCAAAACGACACAGAAACCCTTTAGGGTTTCGCAATTCGCAAGGCTACTGTGACAACAGATCTACTGGCGGTGGTCGCACCGGTGTCTTACACCGTGACCACCGCCTTCGTCGTCGAACAACAACAAAGGGGCCATGGTTGTGCCGCAGCCGCAAAATCGGCGGTGAACTCGATTCGTGGCGATAGTCCGCGCATGCAAGGTAGGAGACCCGCTCCTACGGGCGATCGATTTCTCTGACCGCCTCCAACCACTTTCTCGACTTTTGGCCAATTTGATCCGTTCCAAATTAACTCAAAACAATTTCAGATTTCTTTTTCAAAAATTCACAATTTTATTTTAAATTGTCAAAACTCAAATCAAATTATACACCAATAAGCCAATACCTAAGATTAAAGATAAATACAGACGATAGCTGGGCCACCCAATACTGTTTTCAAAGCCTGTTTGGTGTGCAACATGGGATTGAACAACACAATTTGAACTTTTTACTCATTTACAGGAAAGCTTGTTGAATATAGCAGATTTGGGGACGGGGGCCTGCTGTGCAATTTTGGAAATTGCATGGGAAGCCCCCCAATTTTAAAAGAAGTAATATATATATATGAAAAAAGTGGTTAGACTAATTTACCCCTATGTTAATGGCTGATTTTTGGACTGAAGGACCTTTTGCGCAAGAAATCCAGTAGGTAAGGGTAAAATTGCCAAAATTTAGAAGGTATGGACGTTTTGCACAATTACTTCAATAGGTAAGGACGTTTTGTGTTAATTACCCTTATAATAATAATAATAATACAAAATAATATTATTATAATCAATGTTCATTTTAGTAATTTTATACAATCACAACAGTAAATTACTTTTGTTACCAGACGCTTAAATACTGATTTTGAAACATACAGTAATTATGAAACAAGAGTTTGTCAAACACTTATTTGATTCTTTTCAAAATCGATTCTTTTTACAGCACAACAAAAACTTATTCTTTTAAAAGCATAACAATTCCAAACCAAGTCTTAGAGTCTCAGGTTTTTGGTGCTTTGGTTTGTCTAGGAAGGTTTTGTCTAAAGATGCTATATTTTAAGTAAGAGTTGGCATTTTATTCGAAATCGAATCGGAACCTTCGGTTCTAAAAAAATAAAATTAGGAATCGGCGAAAATCTAGAGGCTCGATTGGGTCCAGGTCGGTTCTTGGTTCTTGAACTAGAACCGTGGGTACCTGATTGGAATCGAATTTGTCAATTTTTATAAATTTTTTATTTTTTACAATTTGTTCACCCTAACACAATGACCCAGAACCCATCACCATAGTACCAAAGACAATAGTCCAACTATCCAAGACCCAAACCAAAAGTATAAAACCCATTACTTTTAAAATCAAATTCAATTGACCTAATTTCAATTACCCAAATCTTAAATTCTTAATCGCTATTTGCCTAGATACTCAATACAAAAATTATCGTATGTCTTGTACTTTTGTTCATATATATATATATATATATATATATCTCGCTCAACATAGAGTGAGACGACGAAGGCGAATGCGAAACTCCTTTGCAACCGAAACGAATCTTCAATTTTGAGAGGTAATTTTTCTAAATTTATATTACCTTTCAAAATTGTTTTAATATCTTTCATAAATTGCTTTAATAATATCCACATATCCATTCGCTAAGCTAGGAATGCATAACATAAATGTCAAGTATAAAGTTCAACGTTGAGAAATTTGATGAGATACAACTCAAAGATTTGTTGATATGGTTACACAAGGCTTTAAAAGGAAGATCAATCCCTGTTTTTTACAAAGCTGCTGAAAATTTCACTATTAGTGATGAGGATAGGAAACATTTGAACTTGAAAGCTGCAAGTACAATAAATTTCTGCCTGGCAAATAATGTTCCTGGAAATGATAACGGAATATCAGCTGCAAATGATCTTTGGTAAAAAAATTTGAAGAGTTAAAGAATCTTTCAAATCGATTCTACCTGAATGAACATATTCATTCTTTGCGAATCACTACAAGAAAAATAGCTTCTAGCATCGGGCAGAAAATGTTACAAAAGACGCTAAAAGTATATGTTTCAACAACGTGCGTAAACATTGCCAAATATTTTTTTTTTCTTACAACGGGCAGTGACTTTGATAAATGATGAAATATATAAAAAAATATTGCAACAGACTGAACATTGCAAAAAGATACATTGGCAACATCATTTAAATATTGTTGACAAATCTCAATTGAGTTAATCAATGGCAATATATATTTCACTGGGGGCTATTGAAGTTAAAATTGATAATGTAGATAAAATATTAAGACTCAATGGTCTCTTCCATGTTCGTATGAGAACATAAATCAAATTTGATGTATGAGAAAGAAATAGTGAATTTTAGAGAAGTTACAAGTAAACTGATTTCGAAAAAAAGGAAGGTTGAGTGGTGGAAGCAATATTTCAACTGAAAACATTGCAATAGTTACTCGTAATTGGAAAAAGAATAACTCTATGAAAAACAAGCAATTTGCTGGAGATGTGGACAATCTGAACATGTCAAGGGAAATTGTCTTAAAGGTGGAGCAGATTCAACTAATTGCTCAAAATCAGTTATGGACAGTCGCTAGAAATCTGCCTCTCTTCATGAAAGATGATGATATTGATTAAGACATATATGTACATCCTTGTGGCATGCCGCTAGTTGCCATGATATAATATGTGTTACTGTTAGTGTGTTCACAAGTTTGTATATGAGCATTGGTTTGACATTGATGCAGGATATGGTTGATAAACTCCTAAGAAAGTCAAACATGGGGGGTTGCAATATAATTTTTAGCAAGTTTGTTTGACATGAGCCAATTTGAAATTTTTAGAATTTGTTGATTCTAATTATATATACTTTTTAAGGTGGAGTATGATAATTATCTGTTTTGAGAATTGTGGCTGTAAATAAAAACGTTACCCAATTTTCTCAAGTGATGAGACCAAGAAGACATGATAAAGGTAGAGACAAAATTATTCAGCTCAAGAGAGTTAAGATTGACTTGAGGCTCCTACATGAGTCACAAATGAGAGATAGGGTTTTTTGTTTACTTCTCATGTTAGGAAGATTATATATAGTTAACTTATGTAGTCTAATTCCTTTTATTAAAAGTATTGAGTTTGTCCCGTAGCACTTAAAAAAAAATGTCTCCCTTGTTTCATTTTTCTCAACTACTCTATTGTCCATCTTTTCTATATGTAAACTAGTTGGTATTTGGTTCTATAGTTATGCTTACCTTTATATGTATTAATTAATTAATGACATTTTATCAATGTTCAGAAAATCGGACCGGCCATCGACCCGGAAAAGGCAACGGGTCAAAGGTCAAGGGTCAAAAGGTCGAAACTAGGTCGAACTGTTTTCAATTAAAAAATTAAAATTAATCCAAAACTCTCACAAAATTTCTAAGAATAAGTTATTTGTAAATAAATCAACATTTGTAGACAAAATTACTTACAAAACTTAACTTTAAATAGAGTTTTTATAAGTTTTAATTAAAAAAATTTAAAAAAATTCCGATTTTTGATGAAAACCGGACCAGTTCAACTAGTAAAAAACCCGGTTTCCGGTCCGATTTTTGAATACACGGTTAAAGTGGAAAACCGGACCGGTTTTCGACGGTCCCTCGATTTTTCTAGTTGAACCGACCGGTCCAATTCGATTTTCTAGACACTACATTTTACACAGACAAGGCAAAAATATTTAGGAGAGTGAATTGATAATTACTGATTTTTGTTAAATATTGCAAAATTACAACACAGACACTGTTTAAAGGAAAATACGGTGAAATAATTTGGGAAACCCTGCATTTAATAAGTTACAATGATTGTAACTAATTACACTATGTGTTAAAGTGTAGATTAGTTAAGCTTACGCGCCATGTATTTTCACATCAACTGTGTTATTGTATTATTAAAATTTGCTTTGTCATTTTGTTATTACGTGCCATATAATTTTCTTGTCAACTCTATTATATTATAGGAATTGTGAAACTGGTGTTTTCTTAAATAAAATTGGATTACACGAAGGTTGCAAGTGCACTTGGAAGGAGAAAGAGAAGAAAAAAATGAAGATACATGAGTTGTAATAGCCAAATCTATGCTAACGAATACAAAGACAAGGTTTAACCATTGTTTTCTTCCACTATGTTTATTTGTATTCAAATCTTGATTTTGTACTCATTAATTCAACATACCCGTCTATTTGTGCATAATCAAATAATAACCCAAAGCAAAAGTAGAGAAGGGACGACTACGACATGCATAATTTGATTATGCGTCAATGAACTTAATCAGGAACACAGTTAAGACTAGAACCTAGAACGAGTTAAGTCTGTCCCAAATCAAATCAGGGACTAAAATTGGTTTTTTGTCTATGGTATTAATACCCTTTAACGTAGATAACAATACCTTCTCGGATATAATCAGACTTTCAAAAGAAAAATTGACGGAATTTTGAGGTCGCCACAAATACGGCTAACACTTACACCCAAAAATTAGTAGAGAGTGCACAATGGACATATGCAATTGGTGAGGGGCCCTGGGGAGGGTGACGAAGCACTTTAGATATGGGGCTGAAGGCTAAGGCCTACATGGTCAAAGGCAAGGGAGTGAATGAGATAAGCTAGGCGTGCAATGCTATAACCTACAAGGCATGTGCGTGTGCTAGCATAACCAGAGATGGACGTGAGGAACAGAATGTAGGCAAGCAGCTTACATATTTAGAGCTTGTTTGAAAGAGTTTTTTAGCAAATTTTGATAAAAATTTGATGAAATGTGTGGTTGAATAGTTAATAAAATTTTGAGTCCCATGAATTGTGTGGTTAAAATTACTTATGGATTTTTGACCATTTTTTAATAGATTTTAATCTGAACCAAACAAGTAATAAGTGAAATTGTGGAAAAGGCTAATTCTAGAGTATTGCATCGAAGGGTGCTTGAATCCCAAGTGGAAGGATCTTGTATTCTAGATTGCCTATGTACGGAAGATGTGCAAATCTTGTACGAGATACCTAGAAGGTTGTATAGACAAACTTAGTACAATGTTCTCTTGTGAACATCTTTTAATTCCAGCCACATGATTAAGTAGATTTCTACCATTAATTCCATGGAAGTGGAAGTATAATAGTTCAAGGGAGCATCATTTGTAAGCACACAAGTTAAGAACCACCAAGTGAGAGTAAGAGTCTTAAAAGCACTTGTATTACTCTTTGAGAGTTCAATACAAAGAATACGATGTGTTCAACAACATACAGTTCAATGGCAGGTTTAGGAAAACAATCATTTTAGGATGAGAAATGAGATAATACAATATATGCCATGAAGATTGCGTTTAGAATATTATCTTTTGTGATACTATCGATATATATAGATTGATAGACTGAATGCGTAAGTTAAAAATGGTCGGCGAAAATTCATGTAGCCCCGTCTGATGGGACCAACCCATTAAACATTATGACTCAATCCCTAGAGGGGCGCCATGGCCGAGAAACGATCTCAAAAAACAAGGAACGTATGGTAGCACATGAAGTTTTGGATTTTCTATTGTCTTCCCCAATAATAAAGCTACTAAAGACACTCCCCTTATTTATTGATAGAGAAATGCCTCCAGGAAAGTCAGATGCACACAATTCATTTTGCATACGCATTCACTTCATTTTCAATAAGCAATAAACATATACAATTGAGCTATTATACACTATTTACAGACAAAGTCTTCGCATATTAACCACTCACCTAACTCAGGCGTTAAATATAATAGATTGTCAAGGATTATTAGTATGTGGCAAGGATAAGTCGTATACACTTCACCAAGAAATCAAGAGACTAGATTTTAAGTATTTACACCATCCATTAACACCATTTTGATTCTGTTTGACACTCTAGAATGTATAAGACAATGAATAAATATTCTACATATTTTCTTAATCATGTTCATATTAACTTACTCAATATGTTATTAAAATGTTGTCCTTTGAATACTAACAAGAGAAAGTTTTCAATATAGAGTATTTAAGGATAACATGACATGACGAGTATCAAACCATGTTTATCTTTACAGCCTAAAAAATCTTTACAATTCCTAAACAAACCCTTAAGAAAACATCTTATAGTCTTTAGCAGATAGTACAATGTAACGAGCTCCTCCTATAGGTCCCACTAACGTAATTAAAACTCCGACAACAATGGAAACCTGCAAATTGAAAGAGAAAAAAAGGTAAAGCTTTGCATTTTGTTGTAGTATATATACTTATGATTAAGAGAGAGCATTCAAATTAAATAGATTAATGAGATATAATTCACACAAGTAGCTTTGATATTATTAAAAGTAAAACACATTTTTTTTTTTTTTCTGAGAAAACTTAATATAATCTTGACTTGATTTTTGTGTAACATATATAAAATGCATTTTACATACCCAGGATGCAATCCAATGAAAGCCCCACCTTGAAGGTCCACGAATGATGAGCCACATTATACTTGGGATCTGTTACAAATGCACAATTCTATATATTATAAGGTGTAGTGGTCAATGATTTGATAAAATAATAATGAATTTATAGTTTATTGATTATAATAACTTGAGCAAAATATTAAGTTTCAAATTCCAAAATGACTTAAAAATATTGAGAACTCACGAAATATGAGATTGATGTAAATGCTAATCCTCCAAAAAATCCGATTAGTCCTCCAAAAAATGGAACGCAAATAGCGATAGAAGCAGTAACAACTGCAATATATAGTAATATACGGTAAGAGATCAGTGCAAGAATTATTAGATTTTTTTCCCCTTTCATTTGCCAAAAAAATCCCCAATTCTTCTCCATGTGATCGACTTTTATATTTCTTTTTCTCTCGTTGAAATATGAATATCATTTACCTACGTATAAGCTGCGTGCAACTAGACGAAGAGGCCATCCAGGAGTGAAGTGGAATTTTGTTACGGAGCAAGACTCAATCATATCGAAAACTGGCATTGCAAAAACCTGAGGGGAAAAAAAGAAGAAGAAGAAGAAGAAAACTAATTAAGCGAAACTTTTTTAATAATCTCAATGATCAAATTTTTTAGACGAGGTGGTTCAGCTGATTTCGTGCTTGTTTGGTAGAGTTTAAAGTATGCTTTTTGGAAATTTTGAAGAAAGTTGGTGAAATATGTGGTTGAAAAGTTCGTAAAAGTTGTAGGTCCACTAAAATATGTAGTTGAAAATAAGATTAAGAAAAAACCAGTTTATAAAAAATTATACCAAACATGCTTAAACATGTCACCTGATAGCTTCCAAGTACATGGAGAAACACCATGAAATTAGCTGTACATATAACCCAACGGGGTTTCTGCAGTGTCACAAGTACATCATCATCAACACGATCCCCAAATGCCCAAAATCCAGATATGCCAACAGAGAAATAGCAAATTGCCACAATAATGTAAGCTACTATGACACCCTGCCACATCGGCTTCTTCGACGTTTTTTCCGGGGTCGAAGGGATGGTTGCTTGAATTTCCAGCGCCACGCTATGTCCGGCAAACGCAAATGCAATTGTCCCCATGCTATTGAATACATCGAAAACTATTCCGGCCGTTGTATGAGACCGAACCCCGTGAGAAACGGGTTCATAATGCTGACTACCCCTCACTACACATGCAACTGTCGCGATCACAGAATAACTGTAACAGCAGACAATTAATTATATTGTCGAGTTGTGTCCAATGCACGTATGTTCGTATACAAAATAATTTTATATACCTTACAGACATGACAGCTGCTGTCAATGAAATGATTCTCAGTGAATTGAAGTTGGGAATCTGTGACAGTATCAAGTGAAAAAAGGCAAAAATCAAGATAAAATAGGTCTGTCGAGTCTCCTCAACTTCAGGAAACAACAAGTCAGCACATTTTTTCAAGGATTTTCCTCCTGTCACCATATATATTATGTTAGAGGCCACTTGAACAATTAATTGTTGAGGCACAACAATCCAATATCCAAGTTTCTTGCCAAAAGTATGTTGTCCTAGTTCCGAATACCGGTCAAATCGTTTCCCGAGAACCGCTTCATGTAGGTCAATCAATTGCCAAAAGGAGTACAATGTCACCAACCAAGAAACAGCTATGGCAATAATTCCTGGAATCCTGGATGTACATCAACAACAAATGTCATTTTCAATAAATCTAGTGTCTGATGCGTGACTCATTTTCACTATTTCTTCGACCCTAGATGACCGAGAGATCATGTCTCTTAAGGGTTACGACTTGGGCTAATCCTCTTAACAAGATTAACCTTATAAGATAGAACCCCAAATCTTAGTAAAGTTTACATGCATATAATAAACAGAATGTGTTTCAGTATTATGAATTTTATACCAGCCAAGTTGTGAGATGGAAAATGGTAACCCGAGTACACCGGCACCAACGGTGGCCGTGACGTTGTGGAAAGCCGAGTACCACCATTTTGCTTTGCGTGAAGCTGTTATGGGAAGCCAGTTCTCCAAATCTTGATTGTGCGTAGGAAGCCTGTCATTCATATCTTGTAATATTGTACCAAAAAACAGTTGTTTTACTTGGTATTAATTTGTTAAATCTTATTAACAAAGATTTAGTTGGTGGTTAATTAAACTAACATAAATTTATGGCTTAGGTTTAGATCCTAATTTGGTGAGGATAAATTGGATCAGACAATAACTGTTTCTTTCTGCTTGAGAAAATTAAGGAAAAAGTGGATAAGGTCATTGTCATAAATTTCCTTAAATACTGCTAATTTTTGGTCCCAAGAAAAGTGGCATAGTGTACACTGTGCACTCCCCCATTTTCCCTCTGTACATATGGGAAAAAAGAATATTTCTTCACATATTTATTAGTAGCAGATAGTAGATATTTTCACAAAATCACTACCAAAACTGCCATTCCGGTTTTTTCCGAGACAAGCTTGGAGTCCATTCAGTCATTTCTTCACCAAGAACAGCTACCATTCTTCACAAGGAAGGTACAGATTTGTTTTGTCTCCAATATTTCAGTGTGTGTGTGGCCCTGTCAAATGGTTTAACTCCAAACAGAATCATTCAATCAATGACTGCCCTTTAATTTAGATTATAGCAACTGAGAAAAAATCAGTGAATGAGAATCATCTTCTTCTCTAAATTTCTTTATTGTATCAGAACTTGTTGTTTAATTTCTTCCAAGGTATAAAGACCTCCCTTTTCGTGGATTTGAAGCAACCGTCCTCCCCTGTTGAGACTTACAACTCAATCGTTACCCGAAAATTCAATAATTGTCATGAGACAAAACAAATCTGTACCTTCCTTGTGAAGATTGCTAGCTGTTCTTGGTGAAGAAATGGTGGAATATTCCTTATCATTCTTTGCATTTTGGCCGACCCCTTGAGGCAAGTATGTTTTTGTTAAGAACAGGGGAAAGTACACAACGTCCCTGGTTTTGAAGAGGTGATTCTCGGTGTGTGTTTCAGTTCTCGAAACAGATGGGATGAAGCTTCTCGACTGGTGAAGAAGGACAACAAAATCAAGAATCGTCCATGGACGAGAAGTTAAAATCTCATAACTCATCGAGCAATCACACCTTGAACAGAAGTGGATGATCCCTAAGTAGCTTATTGAATAAGGATGATCGAACCATTCCCTCGTAACAAGTTTGTGTTGAAGAGATTGTTCGGAAACAAGGCACGAAACATCTATATTAATGAAAACGTAGAGGGTCTAGTTTAGAGGGTCTAGTTTTGATTTATTTGAACGCGATGGATTGTAATCGTCATTATTCAAAAAAAGGGGCATAGATTTCGTATGTGGGCTCATAATTTCTATTATAATATGTTTTCGGAATCGTCTCGACAAGCCGGTCAAGACTAGTCACTTTTCTACTACTAACGATAGATTTTAGCCGTTTGAAATCGCCTTGTTGGCTTAAAACAACAATATTTAGTTTGTTATGTCTATTTTCGTTTTTCTACATTTACTCGTCAATTAAGATTTTATTTCAACTAGGATTTCAGTATTTAAGAGTCATTTTTCATTCATAAAAATTGTTGTTGTTGAATATATTATTATTCTTGAAGTTTCTCCATCATAATCAATTTAATTTAATATTCATAAGAATAAACGAGTTGAGTTTGAGTTTGTTTCATTCATTCACATTCGTCAATTACCCTATACTAAATTGATTACTTGATTTCCGACAAAAGTGCCAACAAAAAGTCCCACGTTGACTCCACATGCATGGGGATGGTATCGAGTTTATAAGAAGGAAATTGGACTAACCTTCCTAATAACATAACTCCAAGTCCCAAAAACATTATTCTCTATTAGTAACAATGGAGTTCCTCTCTTTGAGAAACACACACATATTTCTATAACATATACACCAAAATGACCTTAAAAGTTACAAGTGACCTATAGATAATCTTCAACTGAAATGCTCAAAGCTTCACCTTCTCTGGACTGATCACTTCCCTCCCAAGATGTCTCCCAATACAAATTATTGTCATCTTCTTTCTGGTTTTCCGCGATGCTATTCGTGTTGTTTGTGGAAGATAATTGAGCGTCAATGGCCATGCCAGCATCTGAAGCTGCGTTCTGCACAGACCTAGGTGACAATCCTGTCCGGGCGCCAGCCGGTAGCATTAAAGGGAAGTTGAGTTTTTCAGGTAATGAAATTCCTCGTAGACAGTAAAATGCAACATCATGTGCTATTGCTGCAGCTTCAGGCGTTGCATAAGAGCCTAACCAGAGACGTTGTTGTGTGCCAGGAACTCGGATTTCCGACACCCATTTACCCCATTTTCGACGTCGAATGCCTTTGTATTTCTTCTGCGGTATGCTTGTATAGTTCCCAGCTTCATCTGAATTAGTACTCATTCTGCAAGTATTTTGTAAGCTTTTGTAGAGAAGAAAATGCATGGCAAGTGCTTATATAGGTTGAAGAATGAAGGAAAAGGTCAAAAAAAGACTTTTGGGATATGAACGGGCAAAGAGAATGCATGTGTACATGTATAAAGTCAAGATGTTCTAAGGTCAAAGTAAAAGGGGGAAATGTGACTCCTTGGCTTTCATCCACTTGGTGGACATTTGTGGGTATGAATTATAATGCAAAAAGGTGGTGGTCCAATTCTCCCACCCAAAAAGTGTTGGGACTAATAGATTCATCTCTTAATATGCGTCGACTACAAAATTTAGAGCTTTTTCAATAGACTCTTTATTTATTAAGATTTTTTTTTTTTTTTTTACGCATAATAAAGAACATCTTTAAATTATGATCTTTGACTTTAGCAATTTTTTTTCCGGTAAACGAATCCAACCTGTAAAAGTAAATTTTACTTTTATTTCTAACTTTTTTTTTTTCAAAACAACCATGTTTCTAATCTTTCAAAAATTAATAGCATTCATCTATTTATTTTTTCTTATTAGTAAGCTCATTTGACAAGCATATCCAAAAATTAAAAAAATTGAAAATTATCATTCCATAATTAAAATATCTTAAAAAAAAGAATTATTTAGAAAAAACAAAAAGCGAAAAAAAAAATGAAATCTTCTTTCATCCCACCCCTAGTACCAAATGACATCAAAGGTTGACAACGTTTTCCATAATTTACCGTAATTTGATGTTTAAATGATGAGACGTATTGACAATAAAATATAATATAATTTAAATAAATAAATGTATATAGTTGAACTTTGACATGATTAATGTAATTTGTTTGACAAACTTTGCGTACGTGAATAAGATTCATGAATTGCTTGCAATTTGCATCACCTGCGACGTAATCAAAACTCCTCCAAAGATATTAATACCACATTGACATAAAATCCAACTTGAAATGGTCAGACTGAAAACGACGTTTGTGCTTTTACATCACTCGTGGCGTCATTAACCAAGACGTCGGTGGTATAGACATTGGACTCAAAACAACCTTTGAAAATGGAAACAAAAATATTTTCTGTCTTCTTTGGCACCTCACCGTCAGGACATCTTTTGATGTTACACTTGTAAAATTACACTTCCATTTTATTTCTCTTACTTTAGAATAGATCAATTTTGGTTAGCTTCTACAGTAATTGACGGGCTTACATGGGACCAGTTCAGGCCCCTCTCTAAATTTAAAAATAATAATAATTAAATCAACATAAAAGCTATTTGTTTGGGTCTAATTGATTCATTTTCAAATTTTGATAAGTCCTAATTTTTATCGAAAAATCTTCACTAATGTTCAGATTGTACTATTTGGCGATCAACTTGATAATTATATTATGAAAATATGCTTCAATATAGAATCTTTAAATTTGAAAGGGATGAGTCAATAGTGGTCTTGCACAAAAACTAGTTGAGACAAAGAAAAAAAATAAGATTTATCATTTAATTTATTTTCTCATCAAATTAGTTCTTCTTTCATTAATTGCAACTCTCAGAAAGTATGTTTTCATTTATGAGTATTATGAAAGATCAATTGCACAATCGAATTAAATGTTTTTGAATGGATGAATGTTTCATAATTGCATACATTGAAAAAGATGTTTTTAATAATATTTGAAATTATGATGATGTTAAATGATTTAAGAATATGAAAATTTGTCGTGAACAATTTTAATGTATTAAAATATTTTAATTGTTGTTTTTTATGTATAACTCGTCTTGATATTTGTTACTTATTATTTATGTAGTATCCCCTAAGTAAATTCATATGCCCGTCACGGTCTACCATCCATGTATGATAAAGATTTACATTGAACAAGTAAAGGTAAGTTCTTAGTCCCTTTTCTTTGTAGCCTCATAAATTACAATTCTTGATATACAACTTCATTAATGTTTATGCTACTCAGTATCCGAAATTTTTTTTTCCCAATTTGGTTCCCTGAATTGCTTTAACTATAAGCAAAACAATCCGAGGTTGTATGATGCGATCCAAAGTGCGACACCAACCTTCAAAATGAGTTTAACAAATGAAGAACCAACTTTGGTACAAATGAGTCGAACTAAAGACTATATTGAAGGCATATCGGAGGCTAAAGGAAGATTAGAGGACCAAAATAAGCAAGAAACAAAGTTTGGAAGTCAAAATGAAGATATGTCAAAAATTTCCTAGGCGATCATGTGGGCGATCGCCTAACCACCTAAAATAAAAACATAGACTATTTTGTTGAACTGGTCGATCGACCAGGCTTATTTCGGGAAAAAAATCAGATTTTTTGTATTTTGTTTTCTTTTTCGTTTAGAAATCTATTTTAGATTAGTTTTTAGTTATGTTTTTCAATTAGAATAGGTTTTAATTAATTTTACTATTTAAGTACTTTTCATTGTAAACAACTTCAACTTTTATTTTGAGAGATTAATTAAAAAGTGATGATTCACTTTTCTTTCAAGTTCTTAATTGAACTAACCTAAAACTCATCAAAGATTTAACAAACTTTTTTGGCGTTTATAACTTTGGTTCTTTGATTCAAGAAATCATCGGGTCAAGTTCTTGCAACCAAATTTTGACTTTTTGGTGTTCAGAAAAATTATTTTGTGAGTTCCGAGATTCAATTATTCATGGGTTCGCATCATTGTAATTATAGAAACAACACATCTACAAAAGTGAAAAGATTTATATGCAATTTAAGAGAGATGATGAAAATTGTACTACATACCGAAATAATCGTGTCTAAAATCCTTAATATGAGAATGAACGAATCCTAAAGAGACCATCTAGGTTATCAGCATGTACTTGTTGGACCGCGACAAACAGAAAACAGTAGTTTGACAGTTTGAGGCACCAAAATGTGCCTCTTTGACCCAAGTGTTGTGTCTCTCAGTTTTGTGTGTCTTTAGACTATAAAACCAAGTTGAATTTGATGAAAGAAATACAATAAATCATCTTCAAACAATATCAAAGTGTTTTAAACATCAAATTCATTACAAAAATCTTAGATTTTCAACCATTCATAGTTCCTTTTTTTTTCTAGATTTTATTAATGCTAGTGCAATCCAGTTTGAGGCTTGAAATTCTCTAACACTATTTGAGTGAAGACCTTTTAACATCTCATTCTTAAGAGAGAGTTCAAATATTTTTTTAGAACAGCGTTCTACGTGATTCAAGTCCCATGTTTTATTATTTTCTTTGTGTTCTTCAAGTTAAGGTTGCATCAAAGTTTTGGCATTTGTATTTCATTCTTCTCTTCAAGGTAATTTTTTAACATTCTAAAAATGATAATCATGGCATCCGAGAATGAAACCACAATAGCTACAATCTAATTGATGAATCAAGACTTGGTGAGGCTCGACCAGTTCAATGGAACAAACTATAATCATTGGCAAGACAAGTTGAAGTTTATTCTCACTGTTTTAAAAAAAAAAAATTTGTTCTTGATCCAAATTTAGCGGCATTTTCGAATCCGACAAACACAGATTCAGATGCAATAAAAGAATAACGGAAGAAGCGTCAATAGGATGAGTCGATATGTAGAGGCCACATTTTAAATGCTCTTTTTGGTCGTCTATCACTACAAAAAAAATACATATTTTGCGACAAAAAAATGTTGTCGCTTAAATAGAGATTTTGTCGCTAAATTAATTTAGCGACAACAAGCTATTTGTTGCGGACATTGTCGCTCTATAAGCGCTGCAGAATGTATTCTGCGAAAACTATCAATCACTCGTCGCACAAGAAAACTTACAATATTTTTGTTTGCCGCAGAAAGTATGAAATAGCAACAACATATTTGTTGCCATAATGTCGTTGCAATACATAGATGTCGTGAAAAATTAAAAGGGCAATAAGTCAATTTGTCGCAACGTTTATTCCAAAACACAATTTACGAGGAGAAATGTTTGTTGTGAAACCTATTTTAAAAGTATAACGCTTGTTAATTTTATTTTACAACAAAACATGCTTGTAGTAACATACATTTTATAATAGGTCATGTTTGTCGCGTAATTTATTTTACAATGAGATTGCTTCATTGCAGAATATATTATAAGATATTCAATGTTTGTAGTATAATTTATTATGTAACAAGTTTTGTGTGTAGTTAAATTCATTCAGCAATATAGAAAGTTTGTCGCATCATTATTTGTGCAACGATGTATAATTGTTGCCTAATTTATGTAGTGACTATTTATATAGGTCGCATATTATAATTTACAACATATAAAATTGTTACAAATATTATTTGGTGACAATGGATATTCATTTATATGACAAGTTGTATCTGAAGTTGAATATATTACGCAACACGGAGAGTTTATCGGCAGATCGATGTATAGTTGTTGCACAATTTAGTTTATATGTATTAATGTATATCGTGTATTCTATTTTACAACAAATAAAATTGTTATAAATATTACAATGAATATTTTTTATGTGACAATTTGTATTTGTAGTTGAATTTATTTTAAAACACAGATAATTCATCGCGTTAACATTTGTACAACGCTCTATAATTATTGCACAATTTATTTTGTAATTGTTTATATATATCACGTATTCCATTTCACAACATGTAAATAACATTTTGTGACAATCTGAATTTTCATTGCATAATATTTTCAACAACGATAAATTTTCTTGCATCACAGTAGAATTATTACTAAGACACACATTTATTTGAAAAATGTAACTTACATCATTAAAACTTGTACAATTAATCAAATATAAATAATATTATTGTCTTAAAATTGTAGAATTGTTACTAAGATACACAATTAGTAACTCTTATAGAACTATCTAAACCACACATTCCAATATGATATATTTGCTGATGTCAAGAAGTGAACCTCCAAGCTAGAGAGTGTGACATTGTTAAATACAACGTGAGATACAAATCCATAAAAAGTAAGTAATATGATGCAGACCTTTGTTGTAAAAACATGACTATTTTTAAGCCATTTCGCTGGTCCATGACAAGTAGCTTCATATATCGACAAAAGCTCATCAAAAACCTGAAATAACATCAGAGATTCACTTTCCCATGCATTTACTTACTCTTGAACTAGTGTCTCTTACAACTTATTTATACAGAAATAAAAAGAGAAAATAACATTTCACAAAAGAAGCAACTTCTTGTAACAAACGATTACCTTGAAAACACTATGTACTTTTGCACCAGGAGTGTGACAAGCTGATCTGAGCTCCTTTTCCATGTTCTCTATAGTGTTTGAACATTGTAAATAAGCCTCTCTGAAAGCATCACTCTTGATATCTTGCAATCAAACCCAATCCAAATCAATAATTGTACCAAGCAGACAATAATGAGATCTAATGCATCTAAGAATATCTTTCTTAATTTATCAGGTATTAACCTTGTCTATGTTTCTCCAGCCAGTTCCAAGCCCATATAAAGGAGGATTGTGGTAGGTTTATAAAACTTGTCGCACCTTATGACATGAATAATTCTACACTTTGTGGCCATCATTTCTCAAATTTCCACTGCTATGTAGAATGAACTATTTTGAAAAGTATTGGGAATGGGAAATTTTGCAATGCAAAACAATAGCACAAGCGATACACAAACCGTTGATTCAATTGAATGCCGAAATGAGATCGAAGAAGGTTGGAAAAATCTTCCAAGTCATCAAGTTCATTACAAAAACAACCAAATGGATTACACTTTTCATCCGTGACTTATATGATGCTGCCTGCCATAATTCTTAATCTTATGTGAAATTACTCCATTGATTCCTTAGGTTTCAAGTAATATTAAAAGACATCCTAAATCTTAAGTAATAGAAAAAGACACACGCTGATAATAAAAATAACAATAATAAAAATGAAGCCATTTGTCTTTTGTCTTTCTCATATCTAATCTGCATCACATTCTCCACAAGACATCAAAAGATGGAAGGTGAGTCAAGTAATGTATGACGAGGGAGTATAATTTAGGCTACTTTATTACTTCTTTTCTCTTTGTCCTCCTTTATTACTGTTGAATAATATACATGCATATACAACTTGAAACCTAACAAACTCCATCTTGCACTCAAATCCATTTTGATGCCAATGAAAATAGAAAATTTGAGCTGGATATTGGCTTTCTGGTTCATACATTAAATGTTCTACTCCTTCATCACTAGCTCGAGCTCTCTCAACTTTTTCATTGTGACCCTTTAATCAATATTATAGTATGCCAAGTGAAAGTAGAGTATGAATCCAAATAGAACAATATTTGTTCCATCATTGGGTATGGTTTAGACCATCAATTAATACTAGTAATGTGCACATTTGGCTTCTATAGTTAGAAACATATATATTTTTTCGTTAATAAAGTATACCTCAAATTATCAAGACCTAAATCCAGGTCCATAATGTATTCTCTAATCAATTGATGACTAATGCATCAACCATTATTGCTGCAACCCCTTGTCTAGATAATGGTGATAGGCCATAATATTTGTATTCTATCAAAACTTTCTTTTGACGGAGTAATTGCATAAAACTATTTTAAAATATCCACGACTCCTCTATTTAGAAAAAAGTAAAAAATAGAGTTTAGGTTTACTTTTCTACAGTAGAAAAGTATGCTTTATAAGACGCCTCAACTTTTCCCAGTATAAAAAGAAAGAATACAAAAATAACAGATATTTCAAAAATTGACAGAGTATGCAATCCCTTATAAGTTATGCTTCATTCTCAATTGTAAGTTGTTTGGCATCTACTTCTATGAACGTACATGTCATGAAAAGTCTAAGGTTCTTGCACCACATGTAGACCATTGACAAAGCACCCTATCCCATGTAATGGTCTTCTTCTTCATACTTACATGCATGTTGTTTAAATATCAATTCTAAATTTGCATGAAATAGAAATTAATATTATTGTCTTAAAATTGTAATACTAAAACTCGTGAATATAGTGTCACAATAATCCTCAATCTCTTATCGACTCTTAGTAGATGCATCATTTGTGCTCAAATCTATGTAGAAAAGGGAAAATGTGTAAATAATCATTAAAAGACAAAATAGAAAGACATTTCGTAATAAAAAAATATACACAAACAAAAAAAATATAAAAAGTCTCCAACTAGTGGAATCTCTAGAAAACATTCGGATCTGATACATGAAAAGCAGGTCATACCCCTCTAATAGAAGGTTCCATACATGTTCTTGCTGGTTATCGGACAATCATCTTCATCCAAGTCCATATATAGAAATGATGCTATTAAATATCTTTTGTGTCACAAAATTAGAGGCCAAACTCCAATCCATAATACTAATGTTATGGTAAAAGTAGATTAGCAATGATTTTAATAATCAAAGAAAAGATTTTGAGGCTTAATATTTTTTGTTTCAGGTAATTTTGTTATCATACAAATGAAAAAAGAAAGAGAGAAAATTACATTTTCTTTCGCTGCGTCTAGTTCTACATCTTTAATGTTTAGACGCTGAGTTTGCACAAACAATTCTGATTCCAATTGACCTGATTAGAAAATATATGAACGTGAATCTAAATCTCAAATAAATTATAACTACTACAATAGAAGTGAGTAAATACTTCTCATCTTCGCTACTTCAACTTCTGCACAAAAACGAGTACTCTCTGCAGTCTCCAGTTTCATTCTCATGGACTGAGAAGCAGCTTCCCAACTCTCTCTTTCTTTCTCTTGAATGTAGCAAAAACATTTTGCATGTCTATCAAGAAAAATAGTTGAGCCAATGTTTTACCATTCCAATTCATTTTGAAGATAGGAAAGAAAAGTGCAAAAACGTTGGTCGATCTATACTTATACTATGGTTGGTTAGCAGAAAAGTTGTGGAAACTTCCTTGAATATTACGTCCAGTAAAAAATACTAAATCATAAAATAATAATTCATGTCACCTATGAATTGTTCTTCACCTACTCGACACCTAAAATGTTATCTCTTAAAAGCATTTGATATACTGCATAATCCAAAAACAAACAACGAAGTTTCAGTACCCACACCTGCCTATCTGAAGTAAACTTTATTGAGTTGTTATGAAGAGCATTCTTCAGTACATGACATTCTCATCCATTTTCATCTTGCTTAAAAATCATCTGGCATTACTCAGGATTGTCTTTACAGACTCCCTAAACAAACCATTTGAGCATACTTGAGGTCACCAAATGAACTAGACTGATCTAGCTGGTTCTTGTTGTTACATAATTTTTGTTTCTTAGGAACCAAACTTAACTGGCAAGCTAGTTCGTCCGATCCAGGGATTTTCGTCCATCCCTAATTTCTCCCATGTGATATGATAGTTCATTATGATTTTATGCAAGTTTTGATCCATGTTTATATGTTAAGCACTTTGAATACAAAATTTTCCACCTCTACCATAATTGCATATTAAAATATCTATTACATCGTTGTTTTCAAGAGAGTAACGCCCTGCCCAAATACGTTCTCCACTATTATGTTTTCCAATGCTTCATTTAAAGTAAATGAGTTGCCCAAGACTATGCTTAGTAAAGAAATACTTTTCAAACAGTCTTAACTAAATTATTTAAATAAAGATTGATACTAAATCAAGTATACCAATTCCTAAATAAGTGAGAGTGAACAAATCTTATCCTCATACTCGCACTATGTGGATACTTATACAAATCCACGAGAGTGCACACATGCAAAAGGCCACATCACACTTTGCGCATGAGCTACTGTCATATACTTGGAAGATTCTACACTAGTCCCAAACCCCAGTGCAATGGACCAAGACACAAGATGGGTGAGGGTGTGTTCATGTGCACTGGTGACAACCGAGTGCATTATATGATAGTATAGCATAAAATTCTTGTTATACTCTACGAGAGACTCGTGTTTGGCCCTTATTATCACAAAAATAATATAAACATTTTCACATTAAACTACATAGTATATTAACATGTTCCAACAACAAAAAGACTAGCTAAACACTAAACCTCTAAAATGTTCTAATCCTCCCATGTGATCTATTTTAATGATCCAAGGTTGAAACTATCAGTCGCCCATTTGAAGTTGTCTCTTTAGCTTAAAATGATAATTTTTAATTTTTTCTTGTCAAAACAGTATCATACATACTAAAACAATATCACAGATAAATGTACATTAATATATTAGTAACATACATGAAAAATATCTTAACAAAATAGTATGACATACACAAACTATAACCCAATAAAATAATTGTATTATATGTTGAAACATTAACATAATAAAACAGTATCAAATATAAAAATATGGTATAAATATACAATATCACTTTATCTAAATAAAACAGTATCATAGAATTTTTTACTGATTGAAGTAATTATATTGTTTTTAAAATACTCTATTAGTACTACAGGACCATTGATAATACTTGCATTCAATAATATTATCATAGATTAAAACAGTATCATAGATGTTTTACTAGTTAAAGTAATTATATTGTTCTTAAAATGCTCCATTAGCAGTATAAGACTATTGATACTCTCTGCATTCAATAACATTAACGTAGATTAAAATAGTATCCTATGTTGAAACATTGTCATAATAAAACAGTATCAAAGATAAAAGTATGGTATAAATATACCAATGTACATTATCTAAATAAAACAGTATCATACAAAATAATATCACAATAAAATAGTATCACAACAAAACAGTATCACAATAAAACAGTATCATTAAATTAGCTTTTTTTTACAATTAAGGGTATGTTGGTCTTTTAGCTCTAAAATGTAACTTTAATTGAATTATGTTTTGACCATATGACTTTAGAGTCCATAAGTACACAAACAGTGATTAGTCTTGAATTTACCCTTCAATATTTTTTAGGTGTTGCACAAAAAACATTGTCTTATACCTTAGATGGACTGAAATGAGGAAATGGGGTGAAAATTTGAAGATACTTATAAATTTACAAAATTGGCCTTAATTAATTACAAAATTTTTAAATAAGCTTCAGCTACGAGAATTTTTGATTGTTGAAGGAAATTGAAAATTTTAAAAATCGGTTTAGCTACGGATTTTCGGTTGCTAGATGTATTTATTAATTTTTTTATATGTTTTATTTATCTTTTAACTTTAAATAATTACCAAAAATTTGTATTTGCAATATCTTACAACTTTTTGTATTATATTATTATAGTCAAATGGCAATTATTATAAATTTTGTAATTAATCAATAAGTCGTACGTACAGTTGGTGAACTACTTCGCCTGTACATTACTCAAGGAAAATTCGTAGATAACACTATTCACCACAAGTGCGAAAAATAATAACTAAGTTCACAACTTAACATTAAGTTCTCGTTAACAACAAATAAGAATAAAACCTTGTTTTATTATTTATTTTATTATGTTAAAATATTTACGCATGAACACTTAAACTTAAAGTATCACATTGTTCGAAAAAACTTGATAATTGTACGAATTGTACGAAATTATGCTAAACATTATATGCTTTCACTTTTTAACACGAAATTTCCAACGAAAGGGATGTCTTACATGTATTCTTCGCATGTAATTAGTTTGAATCTTTTTTAAATTTTGTAATTGAATAACTTCGTTGTAGAAAATTCGAATGTTAAACGAAGGAAACTTAATTTAAGACTACTCCCAAGTGATCAACATTCACTTCTATATAGTTGAATCTTTTTTTCGTTGTCAAAATTTGCTTTACATCACTCATGGAAAACATTCTTTTTACCAACAAATTTTTCATAGCTTAATAGTCAAAACATTAATATATCCGTAGGTGAAATGTCGAAAAAAAATTTGGTCTTCCAAATTGATTAATAATACCTATGGACTTTCCGTAGGTAATATGAATTGATCTTCACCTCACGGATTATCCGTTGGTAAAATGTCGAAAATATTTGTTTGGCCATATGAATTACTCGACACCTACGGATGTTCAGTAATTTGAAGGTCGAAAATTTTTTGGTCCAGCATGCTCATTAATATTACATACGGAAAAGCCGTAGGTAATATAGATTACTCTTTAGACACTAAAAATTTGTTGGCAAAAAATTATTACTTTTGCCAACGGAAAAGCCGTTACTAATTCATGTGGGTGAAAGGTCATCGCCTTTGCCAACGAATAATCCGTTGCTGATTACCAACGGAAATAATTGGTAAATTCTTGTTGGTGAAAAGGCAATTTTTAGTAGTGGTGGTATTAATGTCTAATAAATAGACATTCAAGTTCAAATTTGGTCTCTAATGCATTTTATATATTGCTATCTAGGTGTATTTTATTTTGTAAAATAAAATCAAAATTAGACTGAGACATGTCTAACAAAGCTTACGAATTTAGATGAGCTCTCGACATTGTCTATTTTTTCTCGCCACGCCGAACTTGACATATGTCTTGTGACTTGCATGGAAGAATAACTTTCTTAGACATTGTCTATTTTACTTATGTGGCAAAATAAATATAGCAATATCCACGATTGCATTAGAGATGATCTAATATGTCGTCATAGTTGATTCTTCCCCAAGTCGATTTTCTCCAAAAAAAAAAAAAAAAAAAAAAAAAACTATCCCAAATCTTAATTTTTCCCCAATTGGGATCGTTTTTGGGGAAAATTTGGGTTCTTGTAAATGGCTTGAGGATCCGATTTAGATATTATCCAGAAATTACAAGTAAATCCTCATGTTTTAAAATCTCTTTAGATTGTGGCTATTTTCTAATTGGAGAATAGCCTTCAATTTATAAATTATAGTTGATGTATTGAAATAATAAATTAATTTAATTTACAAGTTTGGTTCATGTATTATTTGGAATAACAAATGTGATTTGAAAATAAGATAATGGTAATTAATTTGATTCAAGATAATATAGTTAAATTAGATAAGATATCATTTTATAGTTCAATCTCAATCAGATGAACATTGGGGATAGGCATGGTTCGATTCCAAAAATATCTTAACCGAACGAATTAGCAATGAGTATATTTAATATGGAACTTTTAGAGCATCTCCAATGCATTCCGTCTATTGCGGTCTACGTAGCAGGCAACATAGACGGACTTCTAGTCCATGTGGTACTACGCCTATCGAATAAACGGTCAAATTAAAATTCAACTTCAATGGGTTTCGTCTAAAACTAATACTATCGCTTATGTGGCATTAAATTTTTTATAAAATAATAATAAAAAAAGCGCACATAACAATGGAGATTTAAATTTCTTCGACTCACTGGCCTAAATTTGCTGACTCACTTTTTGGTGTGCCACATCAGCTAGACGGAGCCCTCGTCAGTATGCATGGTGAGGGTTTTTTATAACTTCGTCTATATGTACTTATGTGGCACGTCTAAAAAGTAATAGACAGAGTGCATTGGAGATGCTCTTGGAGTTAGCATTTCCAATGCACTCCGTCTATTGTAGTTTATGTGGCAAGTAAAATAGACGGACTTCCAATCTATGTGGCACTACGTCTATAGAATAGATGGTCAAATTAAAATTTATTTCCAATGCACTCCGTCTAAAATTAAATTTGTTGACTCACTTCGCCTAGAAGTCCGTATAACTATAGACGGACTTCTAGTCGGAGTCTATATTTTAATGTGCCACATCAGATATATGAAGTCTTTGTCAACATGCATGGGAGATGGTTTTTTATAACTCCATCTATATATGTCTATGTGGCACGTCTAAAAAGTAATAGACGGAGTACATTGAAGATGCTCTTAGTTCTATCTCTAAGTATGGGATCAATACGAAACTGAAGATATTGACTCTAGTTTCGGTTTGGTCTAATTCAGTTATTTCAATATGAGTTCTCAAATTCATTAACCCATGCAAAAAGAGTATTCGACTATAAAATTCTTAATAAAAGGTTCTTTCAATCCAATTTGATTACACTTATGAAATTTAGAAAATTTATTTGTTTGATTTTATAAATAACAACTATTCATCTGCATATTCATCATCAATATTGTCACTTAAAGGAAAATAATATGCATTTTTCTTCTCCTTCGACCATCCCTTTTCTGTGTAATACTTCTTCATAGTCGAGACACGATAATCTTTAATTGCAATTTCAAACTAATAATCCCCGACCTTGCCCCATTGGAAAACCGGGGCAAAGATGGAGAACATTGTCCGAGACATTGTGGAAAGCCGAGTACCACCATTTTGCTTTGCGTGAAGCTTTAATGGGAAGCCGGTTCTCCAAATCTAGATTGTGCGTAGGAAGCCTGTCATCATATCTTGTAATATTGTACCAAAAAACAGTTGTTTTACTTGGTGTTAATTTGTTAAATCTTATGAACAAAGATTTAATTGGTTGTTAATTAAACTAACATAAATTTATGGCTTAGGTTTAGATCCTAATTTGGTGAGGATAAATTGGATCAGACAATAACTGTTTCTTTCTGCTTGAGAAAATTAAGGAAAAAGTGGATAAGGTCATTGTCATAAATTTCCTTAAATTCTGCTAATTTTTGTCCCAAGAAAAGTGGCATAGTGTACACTGTGCACTCCCCATTTTCCCTCTGTACATATGGGATAAAAGAATATTTCTTCACATATTTATTAGTAGCAGATAGCAGACGTTCTTATAAAATCACTACCAAAACTGCCATTATCCGGTTTTTTCTGAGACAAGCTTGGAGTCCATTCAGTCATTTCTTCACCATGAAAAGCTACCATTTTTCACAAGGAAGGTACAGATTTGTTTTGTCTCCAATATTTCAGTGTGTGTGTGGCCATGTCAAATGTTTAACTCCAAACAGAATCAATAACTACCCCTTAATTTAGATTATAGCAGCTGAGAAAATCCGTGAATGAGAATCATAATCATCTCTACATGGGGATGGTCTCGAGTTTATAAGGAAATTGGACTAATCTTCCTAATAACATAACTCCGCAAGTCCTAAAAACATTATTCTCTATTAGTAACAATGGAGTTCCTCTCTCTGAGAAACACACACATATTTCTAAAACATATACACCAAAAATGACCTTAAAAGTTAGAAGTGACCTATAGATAATCTTCAACTGAAATGCTCAAAGCTTCACCTTCTCTGGACTGATCACTTCCCTCCCAGGATGTCTCCCAATACAAATTATTGTCATCTTCATTCCAGTTTGCCGCGATGCTATTCGTGTTGTTTGTGGAAGATAAATGAGCGTCAATGGCCATGCCAGCATTTGAGGCCACGTTCTGCACAGACCTAGGTGACAATCCTGTCCGGGCGCCAGCTGGTAGCATTAAAGGGAAGTTGAGTTTTTCAGGTGATGAAATTCCTCAGAGACAGTAAAATGCAACATCATGTGCTATCATTGCAGCCTCGAAGCGGAGCTGGGAGACAGATAGGGGTGGGGAGGAGGAGGGAAATTATATGGGGCCCCGAAAAAAAATTTTGACCCTATTTTAATGAGAATGAGAATATAATATTTTCAAACAAGTCATTGTATTCTTAAAAATCAACCAATTTCAACAAAACTATCCATTAACATTTCAACATTTCATCACAAATTTATCCATCATTTTCAACAACAACATCATCAGACCAATGAAAAAATAATCAATCCAAAATTTCAACATCATCGTCATTGAATAAATATATCAATCCGAAATTTCAATATCAATGTTGCGATTCAAAGAATAAATAATCAATCGAATTTTCAACAACATCATCAAGATTCAAAGAAGAATAAATAATCATTCCGATATTTCAAATGAAAAATTATAACCAGTATAAATTCGGTGGCGATTGTCGGACATCGAGCCTCAAAGACAAATGAAAATTTTCATGATTAGCACTAAAATTATACGATTTAAACAAAGATTCCCAAAAATTAAATTGCAACAGCAGTGAAGATTCGAAATATATCAAATAATGAGGTGATAAATCATGAATGAGAATTACGATTTCAAATTGTGCCTGACAAGACAAAGACAAAGAAATACGGCATGACCAAAGATTTCTATCTATTCAAAACCATAAGCAAAATTCCAAGTTGGATTAAACTTCTTTGGAATGGACCAAGAAGTGATGATTTCAAATAGAAGCTTCGATTTGGGAAATTAGGGCTCGGCAATCATGAATTGAGATTCGATGCGCCCACCGCAATTGGGAATTTAGGGCTCGTTAGTCGGCAAATCGCGATTTGAAAATGACCTAAATGTAATCGTCGGTCAGCGGTGGTGCGGCAAAGAAAGGTCGGTGTGACCAAAGGCTTTGATGGATTCGACTCTCGCCGCGTCGACTTCTTTGGTTCTTGTTGTTGAACGTGAATGATGGAAAATGGGTTGAAATCTTTGAATGTAATCAATAAGGCGGTGAATGCCGATTTGAAAATTGGGATCTGGACTAATTAATTGGTCTTCAAATTGGGTCTTGGGTGTGGGCCGTAGTGTGGTTGGGCCTTTGATTTAATAAGCATTTGGGCCAAGGAAATTTTTTTTTATTTTTAACTAATTTTCACATGGGGTGGAGAATAGGTGGGCACTGGGCCCATGAAGCCAACCCTAAATCCGCCCGCTGCTGCCTTCAGGCGTTGCATAAGAGCTTCTAACTAGAGGCGTTGTTGAGTGCTAGGAACTCGGATTTCGACACCCATTTACCCCATTTTGTCGTCGAATGCCTTCGTATTTCTTCCGTGGTATGCTTGTATAAATCCCACTTCATCAGAAGAAGTACTCATTCTCGCAAGTATTTTGTAAGTTTTGTAGAGAAGAAAATGCTTAGCAAGTCCTTATATAGATTGAATAATGAATGAGAAGCCCCTGGGCATATCCCGATGGCAAAGGGAGGCATGGTAAGTGCTCAGTAGCGTCCGGGTGCGAGGTTCGAATCTCGAAATACCTGGATTTGTTCTTTGTGAAAGCGAGAGTTATTGAGATTCGCTTCACGCTACATAATTCCCTCCACCCCAGGCTTTGGGAGACATCCTCGCGATTTACCTCCCCCATGTGGCTCAAGGCGGGGGGTGGTGGGGGCCCCTTGGGGTTGGGGTTATCAACCTTTACGATAAAAAAAAATAATGAATGAGAAGGTAAAAAAAAAAGACTTTTGGGGATATGAAAGGGCAAAGAGAATGCATGTATCATGTAATAAAGTCAAGATTTTCAAAGGTCAAAGTAAAAGGGGGATAGGACTCCTTTCATCCACTTGGACACTTGGTGGACATTTGAGGGTTATGGGACCATAAATTTAATGCAAAAAGGTTGTTGTCCTATGTTGGGAAGAATAAATTCATCACTTAATATGTGTCGACTACATAATTTAGAACTTCTTCAATAGACTTTTTATTTATTAAGAATATTTTACACATAATAAAGAACATTGTTAAATTATGATCTTTGACTTCAACAATTTTTTTAAGATAAACATTTCCATCTTTTGAAGTAATTTGTACTTTTATTTCCAACCTTTTTTTGGAAACAACATGTTCCTAATCATTGAAAAATTAGCAGCATTCATCCATTTATTTTTTCTTATTAGTCAGCTCATTTGACAAGCATATCCAAAAATTTAAAAAAATTGAAAATTATCATTCCATAATTAAAATATTTAAAAAAAATTAAAATTAAGAAGAAAAAAAAAGCCAAAAAAAAATGTAATCTTCTTTCACCCCACCGTTAGTACCAAATGAGCAGAGTCAAGATATGGCAAAAAATCATACCGTAGTTTAAAATAGGCTGGGTCGTGATTTAAAATAGAGTGGAACATGATATAATTTTTTTTTTTTTTTAATTAACTGCAGTCCGCCCATGCTCAAAGGTTGGCAACGTTTTTGATAAATTCATAATTTATCGAGAGAAAAAAAAAAAAAGAAGTAATTTGATGTGCAAATGATAAAACGTATTGACTATAAAATTTATTTTAATTTTAAATAAATAAATGTATATAGTTGGACTTTGACATGATTAATGTAGTTTGTTTGACCAATTTTGCGTACGTGAATAAGATCCATGAATTGCTTGCATTTTGCATCACCTGCGACGTAATCAAAACTCTTAATACCACATTGACATAAAATCTAACTTGAAATGGTCAGACTGAAAACAAACGTTTGTGTTTTTACATCGGGATTTTAGGCAAAATAGCCTCTAACTTTTCGCTTCTTAATGTAGAATTGGTCCCTAACGTTTAATATTTGGCAAACAAGTCTCTAACTGTGTATTTTTTTGGTGCAAAATTGGTCCCCATGAGAGATGAAAAAGACAAATATACCCCTATTTTAATTAAAAGAAATTGTATATTGATTCCTAATCATTACAAAATGTGCAAATAAGTCCTATACTTTTATTTTTATAAAAAATTAAAGAAAACTAATGATTTTTTTTTAGAATTAACACTTTAGTAATAAATATGTTAAATAAAATTATTATTTTATTATTAAGTAATTATATTATTTAAAATTTAAACTTTTATTTTATTATTGTATAAAAAAAAAACTTTGTCACAAACTTGATGTTCAAATACTTTTATTTAATTGAGTTATATATTTATTAACTACAAATACTAGAAATCCAACTATATTCTTCATATTTTAATTTATCTTTTTATTTTCGTTCGAAAATAAAACACATAATGTATAAATTAATTTTTATTAGTATTTTTATATTAAATAAAAATGTAATAAGATTAGTTCAATGCCATAAAATTATATACGTCATTTTGTTATTTATTTAACTTAATTTTTAAAGTAAAGAGGGAGAAAATTTTTTACAAGTAATGAGGGAGAAAAATGATTTCTCACAATGATTTATCCTCTTTAAATAATATAATTACTTAATAATAAAAACAATAATTTTATTTGACATGTTTATTACTAAAGTGTTAATTCCAAAAAAAAATTAGTTTTCTTTAATTTTTTTATAAAAAATAAAAGTATTGGACCTATTTTGCACATTTTGTAATGATTAGGAATCCACATACAATTTCTTCTAATTAAAATTAAGGGCATATTTGTCATAAGAACCAATTTTGTACTAAAACACATATGTTAGGGACTTGTTTGTTAAAAAATAAACGTTAGGGACCAATTCCACACTAAGAGCAAGGGTTAGGGACCATTTGCGCGAAAATCCCTTTTACATCACTCGTGGCGTCATTACCAGGTCGGTGGTATAGACATTGGACTCAAAACAACCTTTGAAAAAAAATATATATATATATATATATCTTGTCTTCCTTGGCACCTCACCGTCAGGATATCTTTTGATGTTACACTTGTAAAATTACACTTCCATTTTATTTCTCTTACTTTAGAATAGATCAATTTTGGTTAGCTTCTACAGTCATTGACGGGCTTACATGGGACCACTTCAGCCCCACTCTCAATTTTTAAAAATAAAAACAATTAAATCAACATAAAAAACTTATTTGTTTGGGTCTAATTGATTCATTTTCAAATTTTGATAAGTCCAAATTTATTCAACTTGCTAATTTTTATCGAAAAAACTTCACTAATGTTCAGATTGTGCTATTTGGCGATCAACTTGATAATTATATTATGAAAGTACGCTTCAATATAAAATTTTTAAATTTGAAAGGAATGAGTCAATAGTAGTCTTGCACAAAAACTAGTTAAGACAAAGAAAAAAAAATAAGATTTATCATTTAATTTATTTTCTCGTCAAATTAGTTCTTCTTTCATCAATTGCAACTGTCAAAAAGTATGTTTTCATTTATGAATATTATAAAAGATCAATTGCACAATCGAATTAGATGTTTTTGAATGGATGAATGTTTCATAATTGCATACATTGAAAAAGATGTTTTTAATAATGTTTGAAATTATGATGATGTTAAATGATTTAAGAATATGAAAATTTGTCGTGAACAATTTTAACGTATTAAAATATTGTAATTGTTGTTTTTTATGTATAACTCGTCTTGATATTTGTTACTTATTATTTATGTAGTATCCCCTAAGTAAATTCATATGCCCGTCACGGTCTACCATCCATGTATGATAAAGAATTACATTGAACAAGTAACGGTAAGTTCTTAGTCCCTTTTCTTTATATCCTCATAAATTACAATTCTTGATACAACTTCATTAATGTTTATGCTACTCAGTATCTGAATTTTTTTTCCCAATTTGGTTCCCTGAATTGCTTTAACTATAAGCAAAACAATCCGAGGTTGTATGACGCGATCCAAAGTGCGACACCAACTTTCAAAATAAGTTTAACAAATGAAGAACCAACTTTGGTACAAATGAGTCGAACTAAACACCATATTGAAGGCATATCGGAGGCTAATGGAAGATTGGAGGACCAAAATAAGCAAGAAACAAAGTTTGGAGGTCAAAACAAAGATCTGTCAAAATTTGCCTGGGCGATCGCCTAACCGCCTAAAACAAAAACATAGACTAATTTGTTGAACTGGTCGATCGACCAGGCTTATTTCGGAAAAAAAAATCAGATTTTTCGTATTTTGTTTTCTTTTTCATTTAGAAATCTATTTTAGATTAGTTTTTAGTTATGTTTTTCAATTAGAATATGTTTTAATTAATTTTACTATTTAAGTACTTTTTATTGTAAACAACTTCAACTTTTATTTTGAGAGATTAATTAAAAAGTAAGGATTCACTTTTCTTTCGAGTTCTTAATTGAACTAACCTAAAACTCATCAAAGATTTCGCAAACTTTTTTGGCGTTCATAACTTTGGTTCTTTGATTCAAGAAATCATCGGGTCAAGTTCTTGCGACCAGATTTTGGCTTTCTTGGTGTTCAAATAAATTCTTTTGTGGGTTCCAAAATTCAATTATTCGTGACTTCGCATCATTGTAATTATAGAAACTACACATCTACAAAAGTGAAAAGATTTATTTGCAATTTAAGAAAGATGATGAAAATCGTACTACATACCAAAATAATCGTGTCTAAAATCCTTAATATGAGAATGAACGAATCCTAAAGAGACCATTTGGGTTATCAGCATGTACCTGTTCGACCGCGACAAACATAAAACAGTAATTTGAGGCATGAAAAGCTGCCTCTTCGACCCAAGTGTTGTGTCCCTCAGTTTTGAGTGTCTTTAGACTATAAAACAAAGTTGAATTTGATGAAACAAATACGATAAATCATCTCCAAACAATATCAAAGTGTTTTAAACATCAAATTCATTACAAAAATCTTAGATTTTCAACCATTCATAGTTCCTTTTTTTTTTCTAGATTTCATTAGTGCTAGTGCAATCCAGTTTGAGGCTTGAAATTCTGTAACACTATTTGAGTGAAGACCCTTTAACATCTCATTCTTAAGAGAGAGTTCAAATATCTTTTGTAGAACAGCATTCTACGCGATTCAAGTCCCATGTTTTATTATTTTCTCTGTGTTCTTCAAGTTAAGTTGCATCAAAGTTTTGGCATTTGTGTTTCATTCTTCTCTTCAAGGTAATTTTTTAACATTCTAAAAATGATAATCATGGCATCCAAGAATGAAACCACAATGGCTACAATCAAATTGATGAATCAAGACTTGGTGAGGCTCGACCAGTTCGATGGAACAAACTTTACTCATTGGCAAGACAAGTTGAAGTTTATTCTCACTGTTTTAAAAAAAATTTATGTTCTTGATCCAAATTTAGCGGCATTTTCGAATTCGATAGACACAGATTCAGATGCAATAAAAGAATAACGAAAGAAGCATCAATAGGATGAGTCGATATGTAGAGGCCACATTTTAAATGCTCTTTTGGTCGTCTATCACTACAAAAAAATACTTATTTTGCGACAAAAAAATGTTGTCGCTTAAATAGAGATTTTGTCGCCAAATTAATTTAGCGACAACAAGCTATTTGTTGCGGACATTGTCGCTCTATAAGCGCTGTAGAATGTATTCTGCAACAACTATCAATCACTCGTCGCAGAAGCAAACTTACAATATTTTTGTTTGTCATGAAAATATGAAATAGCAACAACATATTTGTTGCCATAATGTCGTTGCAATACATAGATGTTACGAAAAATTAAAAGGGCAATAAGTCAATTTGTCGCAACGTTTATTCCAAAACACAATTTGCGAGGAGAAACGTTTGTTGTGAAACCTATTTTAAAAGTATAACGCTTGTTACCTATTCTATTTTGCAACAAAACATGCTTGTAGTAACATTCATTTTATAATAGGTCATGTTTGTCGCGTAATTTATTTTACAATGAGATTGCTTTGTTGCAGAATATATTATAAGATATTCAATGTTTATAGTATAATTTATTATATAACAAGTTTTGTGTGTAGTTAAATTCATTCAGCAACATAGAAAGTTTGTCGCATCATTATTTGTGCAACGATGTATAATTGTTGTCTAATTTATGTAGTGACTATTTATATAGGTCGCATATTATAATTTACAACATATAAAATTGTTACAAATATTATTTGATGACAATGGATATTCGTTTATATGAGTATCGAAGTTGAATATATTCTGCAACACGGAGAGTTTATCGCGTATCGATGTATAGTTGTTGCACAATTTAGTTTATATGTACTAATGTATATCGTGTATTCTATTTTACAACAAATAAAATTGTTATAAATATTACAATGAATATTTTTTATGTGACAATTAGTATTTGTAGTTGAATTTATTTTTACAACACGTAATTTGTCGGCGTCAACATTTGTACAACGCTCTATAATTGTTATGCTAATTTATTTTGTAATTATTTATATATATCGCGTATTCCATTTCACAACATGTAAATAACATTTTGTAACAATCTGAATTTTCATTGCATAATATTTTCAACAACGATAAATTTTCTTGCATCACAATAAAATTATTACTAAGACACACATTTATTTGAAAAATGTAACTTACATCATTAAAACTTGTACAATTAATCAAATATAAATAATATTATTGTCTTAAAATTGTAGAATTGTTACTAAGATACACAATTAACAACTCTCACTGAACTATCTAAACCACACATTCCAATATGATATATTTGCTGATGTCAAGAAGTGAACCTTCCAAGCTAGAGAGTGTGACATTGTTATATACAACGTCAGATACAAATCCATAAAAAGTAAATAATATGATGCAGACCTTTGTTGTAAAAACATGACTACTTTTCGCCATTTCTCTGGTCCTTGACAAGTAGCTTCATATATCGACAAAAGTTCATCAAAAACCTGAAATAACATCAGAGATGTCACTTTCCCATGCATTTACTTACTCTTAAACTAGTGTCTCTTACAACTTATTTATCTGAAATAAAAAAGAGAGAATGACATTTCACAAAAGAAGCAACTTCTTGAAACAAACGATTACCTTGAAAAACACTATGTACTTTTGCACCAGGAGTGTGACAAGCTGATCTGAGCTCCTTTTCCATGTTCTCTATAGTGTTTGAACATTGTAAATAAGCCTCTTTGAAAGCATCACTCTTGATATCTTGCAATCAAACCCAATCCAAATCAATAATTGTACCAAGCAGACAATAATGAGACCTAATGCATCTAAGAATATCTTTCTTAATTTATCAGGTATTAACCCTGCCTATGTTTCTCCAGCCAGTTCCAAGCCCATATAAAGGAAGATTGTGGTAGGTTTATTATCAGCCTAAAACTTGTCGCACCTTATGACATGAATAATTCTAAACTTTGTGGCCATCATTTCTCAAATTTTCACTGCTATGTAGAATGAACTATTTTGAAAAGTATTTCTGGAGAAGGGGAATGGGAAATTTTGCAATGCAAAACAATAGCACAAGCGATACACAAACCGTTGATTCAATTGAATGCCGAAATGAGATCGAAGAAGGTTGGAAAAATCTTCCAAGTCATCAAGTTCATTACAAAAAAACAACCAAGTGGATTACACTTTTCATCCGTGACCTTATATAATGCTGCATGCCATAATTCTTAATCTTAAGTGAAATTACTCCATTGATTCCTCATGTTTCAAGTAATATTAAAAGACATCCTAAATCTTAAGTAATAGAAAAAGACGCATGCTGATAATCAAAATGAAGCCATTTGTCTTTTGTCTTCCTCATATCTAATCTGCATCACATTCTCTACAAGACATCAAAAGATGGAAGGTAAGTCAAGTAATGTATGACGAGGGAGTATAATTTAGGCAGCTTTATTACTTCTTTTCTCTTTGTCTTCCTTTATTACTGTTGAATAATATACATGCATATACAACTTGAAACCTAACAAACTCCATCTTGCACTCAAATCCATTTTGATACCAATGAAAATAGAAAATTTGAGCTGGATATTGGCTTTCTGGTTGATACATTAAATGTTCTACTCCTTCATCACTAGCTCGAGCTCTCTCAACTTTTTCATTGTGACCCTTTAATCAATATTATAGTATGCCAAGTGAAAGTACAGTATGAATCCAAATAGAACAATATTTGTTCCATCATTGGGTATGGTTTAGACCATCAATTAATACTAGTAATGTGCACATTTGGCTTCTATAGTTAGAAACATATATATTTTTTCGTTAATAAAGTATACCTCAGATTATCAAGACCGAATCCGTGTCCATAATGTATTCTCTATTCAATTGATGACTAATGCATCGACCATTATTCACGCAACCCCTTGTCCAGATAATGGTGATAGGCCATAATATTTGTATTCTATCAAAACTTTCTTTTGATGGAGTAATAGCATAAATTATTTAGAAATATCCACGACTCCTCTATTTAGAAAAAGGTAAAAAATAGAGTTTAGGTTGACCTTCCTACAGTAGAAAAGTGATTTATAAGACGCCCCAACTTTTCCCAGTATAAAAAGAAAGAATACAAAAATAATGAGATATTTCAAAAATTGACAGAGCATGCAATCCCTTATAAGTTATGTTTCATTCTCAATTGCAAGTTGTTTGGCATCTACTTCTACGAACGTACATGTCATGAAAAGTCTAAGCTTCTTGCCCCACATGTAGACCATTGACAGAGCACCCTATCCCTTGTAAAAGTCTTCTTCTTCATACTTACATGCATGTTTTTTAAATATCAATTCTAAATTTGCATGAAATAGAAATTAATATTATTGTCTTAAAATTGTAATACTAAAACTCGTGAAGATAGTGCCACAATAATCTTCAATCTCTTATCGACTCTTAGTAGATGCATCATTTGTGCTTAAATCTACATAGAAAAGGGAAAATATGTAAATAATCATTAAAAGACAAAATAGAAAGACATTTCGTAATAAAAAAATATAAACAAACAAAAAAATATAAAAAGTCTCCAACTAGTGGAATCTCTAGAAAACATTCGGATCTGATACATGAAGAGCAGGTCATACCCCTCAAATAGAAGGTTCCATACATGTTCTTGCTGGTTATCGGACAATCATCTTCATCCAAGTCCATATATAGAAATGATGCTATTAAATATCTTTTGTGTCACAAAATTATAGGCCAAACTCCAATCCATAATACTAATGTTCTGGTAAAAGTAGATTAGCAATGATTTTAATAATCAAAGAAATGATTTTGAGGCTTAATATTTTCTGTTTGAGGTAATTTTGTTATCATACAAATGAAAAAAGAGAGAGGGAAAATTACCTTTTGTTTCGTTGTGTCTAGTTCTGCATCTTTAATGTTTAGACGCTGAGTTTGCACAGACAACTCTGATTCCAATTGACCTGATTAGAAAATATATGAACGTGAATCTAAATCTCAAATAAATTATAACTACTACAATAGAAGTGAGTAAATACTTCTCATCTTCGCTACTTCAACTTTTGCACGAAAACGAGTACTCTCTGTAGTCTCCAGTTTCATTCTCATGGACTGAGAAGCAGCTTTCCAGCTCTCTCTTTCTTTATCTTGAATGCAGCAAAAACATTTTGCATGTCATCAAGAAAAATAGTTGGGCCAATGTTTTACCATTCCAATTCATTTCGAAGATAGGAAAGACAAGTGCAAAAAAGTTGGTCGATTTATACTTATACTATGGTTGGTTAGCAGAAAACTTGTGGAAACTTCTTTAAATATTACGTCCAGTGAAAAACACTAAATCATAAAATAATAATTCATGTCACCTATGAATTGTTCTTCACATACTCGACACCTAAAATGTTATCTCTTGAAAGCATTTGATATACTACCTAATCCAAAAACAAACAACGAAGTTTCAATACCCACACCTGCCTGTCTGAAGTAAACTTTATTGAGTTGTTATGAAGAGCATTCTTCAGTACATGACATTCTCATCCATTTTCATCTTGCTTATAAATCATCCGGCATTACTCAGATTGTCTTTCTGGACTCCTAAACAAACCATTTGAGCATACTTGAGGTCACCAAATGAACTAGACCATTCTTGTCATCACATAATTTTTGTTTCGTAGGAACCAAACTTAACTGGCAAGCTAGTTCGTCCGATCCAGGGATTTTCGTCCATCCCTAATTTCTCCCATGTGATATGATAGTTCATTATGATTTTATGCTTGATCCATGATTATATGTTAAGCACTTTGAATACAAAATTTTCGACCTCTACCATAATTGCATATTAAAATATCTATTACGTCGTGGTTTTCAAGAGAGTAACGCCCTGCCCAAATACGTTCTCCCCTATTATGTTTTCCAATGCTTCATTTAAGGTAAATGAGTTGCTCAAGACTATGCTTAGTAAAGAAATACTTTTCGAACAGGTCTTAACTAAATTATTTAAATAAAATTGATACTAAATCAAGTATATCAATTCCTAAATAAGTGAGAGTGAACAAATCTTATCCTCATATCGCACTATGTGGATACTCATACAAATCCACATGAGTGCACACATGCAAAAGGCCACACACCACACCGCATGAGCTACCCATCATATACTTGGAAGATTCTACACTAGTCCCAAACCCCAAGTGCATTTGACTGGGACACAAGATGGGTGAGAGTGTGTTCATGTGCACTGACTAACAACCGAGTGCATTATATGATAGTATAGCATAAAAGTTCTTGTTATACTCTCACGAGAGAGACTCGTGTTTGGCCCTTATTATCACAAAAATAATATAAACATTTTTCACATTAAACTACATAGTACATTAACATGTTCCAACAACAATAAGACTAGCTAAACACTAAACCTCTAAAATGTTCTAATCCTCCTATGTGATCTATTTTAATGATCCAAGGTTGAAACTATCACATTCAACCTCGAAATCCGTTGTTCTGTATGCATTTTCAACAACAATAAAATAAAAATTACCAAACAAAAGTAAAATCAAATTGAGAAAGCTACATCATTGGAAATTTGAAACAAGGTTAAAGCAATCAAGAGAACAGCGTGAAGAAACGAGACCTGGTTCGTGAAATTAAATTTTTCGAATGAAGTACCGGTCCAAGCCAAATTTCAAGCAGACTGTCTCTCAGTGGGTGAATGGCGGGAGGCGAGGATTCGCAGGATCGGCAATGAGGACGTTGCGCGAAAGAAGCGACGCGCGACAGTGATTTACTCTTCTTCAAAATGGTGTTTAGATTTGGGAAAATTGCCTATAAGTCACCTCCACATGACTTGTTTCAAATTATGTCAAAATATTTTTTAAAATTGTGATTAAGTAATAGTTTCAACAATATTTTAAATTAATTCTAAAATCACCCATGTAATCCATATTTTCTATCCACGAGTTCTTCCAACTCCACAAACCGTCTCCACCTCCGGCAACCTCTGGCGAATTCCTCCAAAATTGTAGATTTTTTTTCCTCGTGGATTTGTGCATATTCTTTTTTTATGCTTGTCTGTCTTTCCATGGGCCGATCAAGGAGAACTCGTAGTCTCCTAGATTTTTTGAATCGGGAGTTCTTAGGTTTTGTTAGAAACACCGTCGCCGCCAGTAGAGACGGCAGAGCTGGTGGTGCAATAGATAGTTTTTCTGATATAAAAGTTTTGATTGAGTGGACAAAAGGAAGGCTTGCTGAATCGCATAGTAATCTATTCCTTTTTAAGATCTTCATTGTCGAATTTGTAAATTACTTAATTTATTTTTTAATTCTTTTCATCAATTTAAGTTTGTTTTTAGCTAGCAATAGCTGAAAAAAGTGGGGAGAAGTGGGTTGGAAGTAATTTTGAAAGGTTTTGAAGGAGGTAATTTTGATGAAAGAAAGTAGAGGTGTGGATAAGAAGATGATAAGAAGTTGGTCATGGAGATGAAAGCAGAAGCTATGAAAACTTTGATAGGTCAAGGAGGTAAGCCAACAAACGACGAGGGCGTGCTCTTGACTATGAGGAGTTAACTGAGGAGGGTGTAATTGCAGTAAAAAATGCAGCTTGTGAGAGGCTGTTGGATCAAAGGGTAGGTGGAGTTAAAAATGAAGTCGAAAAAGTTGAATGACTGCCTGAACCGCTTCCATGTTGCAATGCCTAAGCCATGTGACCATAGGAAAAGGCCACCCTCTATACTGAGGCTGTCTTAGAAGCTAAAATCAAGAAAGCTGAGCAAGCTACAAAGAAACAAATCGAGCTGGAAAAGGATCTAGAGGATGAGAATGGAGGTGCAAGTGTATGTCCATAAGTGGCCATGATTTTTTGATGTAAATAGCAGTTTAAATTTTCTGTAGGGACGATACTGTATTATAGAAAACAGTATCATTAAATTAGTTGTGGCCATGATTTATCAGATATTGCGACTTGACATCCGTATTATAGAAAATAATTTGATATTGTATTATAGAATAGCAGTTTGATTAAGTTGGCTATTAGATTATTTCTTCGTATTGTTAGTCATGTGTGTTGTAGAAAAAGACTATCACAGAAAATAGTATCATAAGAAAAATGAGCATAGAATTCGCATACGTATTCAGAATTTTTATTATAATATATTTTTAGAATGGTCTCGACAAGCCGGTCAAGATCAGTCGCCCGTTTGAAGTTGTCTCTTTAGCTTAAAATGATAATTTTTAATTTTTCTTGTCAAAACAGTATCATACATACTAAAACAATATCACACGTAAATGTACATTAATCTATTAGTATCATACATGAAAAATATCTTAACAAAATAGTATCACATACACAAACTATAACCCAATAAAATAACTGTATTATATGTTGAAACATTATCATAATAAAACAGTATAAAGATAAAAATATGATATAAATATACAACATCACTTTATCTAATAAAACAGTATCATAGAATTTTTTACTGATTGAAGTAATTATATTGTTTTTAAAATACTCTATTAGTAGTACAAGACCGTTGATAATATTTTCATTCAATAATATTATCATAGATTAAAACAGTATCATAGATGTTTTACTAGTTAAAGTAATTATATTGTTCTTAAAATGCTCCATTAGTAGTATAAGACTATTGATACTGTTTGCATTCAATAACATTATCGTAGATTAAAATAGTATCATATGTTGAAACATTGTCATAATAAAAAAAGATCAAAGATAAAAGTATGGTATAAATATACCAATGTACATTATCTAAATAAAACAGTATCATAGATAAAATGGTATCATACAAAACAGATCACAATAAAATAGTATCACAACAAAACAATATCACAATAAAATAGTATCATTAAATTAGCGTTTTTTTTTTTACAATTAAGGGTATGTTGGTCTTTTAGCTCTAAAATGTAACTTTAATTGAATTATGTTTTGACCATATGACTTTATAGTCCATAAGTACAGAAACAGTGATTAGTCTTGAATTTACCCTTCAATATTTTTTAGGTGTTGCACAAATTCAATTGTCTTATACCTTAGATGGGTTGAAATGAGGAAATGGGGTGAAAATTTGAAGATACTTATAAATTTACAAAATTGGGCTTAATTAATTACAAAATTTTTAAATAAGCTTCAGCTACAAGAATTTTTGATTGTTGAAGGAAATTGAAAATTTTAAAAATGGGTTTAACTACGGATTTTCGGTAGCTAGATGTATTTATTAATTTTTTTATATGTTTTATTTATCTTTTAACTTTAAATAATTACCAAAAATTTGTATTTGCAATATATTACAACTTTTTGTATTATATTATTATAGTCAAATGGCAATTATTATAAATTTTGTAATTAATCAATAAGTCGACGATGAGTTGGTGAACTACTCGCTTTGACATTACTCAAGGAAAATTTGTAGATAACACTATTCACCACAAGTGCGAAAAATAATAACTAAGTTCACAATTTAACATTAAGTTCTCATTAACAACAAATAAGAATAAAACCTTGTTTTATTATTTATTGTATTATGTTAAAATATTTACGCATGAACACTTAAACTTAAAGTATCATATTGTTTGAAAAAACTTGATAATTGTATGAACTGCATTTAAATTATGCTAAACATTATATGCTTTCACTTTTAAACACAATTTCCAACGAAAGGGATGTCTTACATGTATTCTTCGCATGTGATTAGTTTGAATCTTTTTTAAATTTTGTAATTGAATAACTTCGTTGTAGAAAATTCGAATGTTAAATGAAGGAAACTTAATTTAAGACTATTCCCAAGTGATCAACATTCACCTCCATATAGTTGAATCTTTTTTTCGTTGTCAAAATTTGCTTTACATCACTCATGGAAAACATTCTTTTTACCAACAATTTTTTCGTAGCTCAATAGTCAAAACATTAATATATCCGTAGGTGAAATGTCGAAAAAAAATTTGGTCTTCCAAATTGATTAATAATACCTACGGACTTTCCGTAGGTAATATGAATTGATCTTCACCTACGGATTATCCGTTGGTAAAATGTCGAAAATATTTGTTTGGCCATATGAATTACTCGACACCTACGGATCTTCCGTAATTTGAAGGTCGAAAAAATTTTGGTCTGGCATGCTCATTAATATTACATACGGAAAAGTCGTAGGTAATATAGATTACTCTTTTAGACACCGAAAATTTGTTGGCAAAAAATTATTACTTTTGCCAACGGAAAAGTCGTTGCTAATTACTGTAGGTGAAAGGTCATCGCCTTTGCCAACGGATAATCCGTTGCTGATTACCAACGGAAATAATCCGTTGGTAAATTCTTGTTGGTGAAAAGGCAATTTTTAGTAGTGGTGGTATTAATGTCTAATAAATAGACTTTCAAGTTCAAATTTGGTCTCTAATGCATTTTATATATTGCTATCTAGGTGTATTTTATTTTTGTAAAATAAAATCAAAATTAGACGGAGCATGTCTAAAAAAGCTTCTGAATTTAGACAAAGTTCTCGACATTGTCTATTTTTTTCTGCCACGCGAACTTGACATATGCCTTGACAGCTTGCATGGAAGAATAACTTTATTAGACATTGTCTATTTTACTTATGTGGCAAAATAAATATAGTAATATCCACGGTTGCATTAGAGATGATCTAATATGCCGCCATAGTTGATTCTTCCCCAAGTTGATTTTCTCCAAAAAAATAAAAAAAAAAAAATAAAATCCCAAATCTTAATTTTTCCCTAATTGGGATCGTTTTTGGGGAAAATTTGGATTGCGCAAATGGCTTGAGGATCTGATTTAGATATTATCTAGAAATTACAAGTAAATCCTCATGTTTTAAAATCTCTTTAGACTGTGGCTATTTTCTAATTGGAGAATAGCCTTCAATTTATAAATTGTAGTTGATGTATTGAAATAATAAATTAATTTAATTTACAAGTTTGGTTCATGTATTATTTGGAATAACTAATGTGATTTGAAAATAAGATAATGGTAATTAATTTGATTCAAGATAATATAGTTAAATTAGATAAGATATCATTTTATAGTTCAATCTCAATCAGATGAACGTTGGGGATAGGCATGGTTCGATTCCAAAAATATCTTAACCGAACGAATTAGCAATGAGTATATTTAATATGGAACTTTTAGAGCATTTCCATTTTCCAATGCATTTCGTCTATTGCGGTTGTGGCGACCTCAAAATTCTGCTTAAACTTTTTTTTTTGTATTCTGTCCAGTAGGGTACTGGTACCCATATTTGAGGGTATTGATACCCTTTTACGCAGAAAGCAATTCTACTTCCTGGTTTGATTAAAAACTGATTTAAAACATGTTTTCTTTCTTTTCTTTTGAGGAAAGTAGTTAGAAACTAATTTTAGACAGTATTTGGAGATCACCATTTCTCATTTTGCTTCAAATTTGCTCTATTCTTTGTTAAGTAAAAACATGTATACTTGATGAAATAAAGAACCATAAGGTAAGAGTATGATAACTTAAATATAGCGGAAGTTCATATAAATCTGGTCTTTTAGTTCATTTCACCTTTAATGGTATGAGTTACCACAAAATATTGGCCCAAGTAAGTAAAAGAAGTACCTCACTTACATTTTGGTTTCAAAAATGGCTCATGACAAATCATTACGCCTCATGAACACACCGAAAGCTTGAGCCCGTTAGCAAGTACTACTAAATACTTTAAGAAAGAGGTGATATGATAAAGACAAGGTTAATCAAAATATTACACTTCATAATAACGAGTAGTAAAATACTCCATGGTTCAAAAAATCATATACGTCCACGCAAAGGTAGGTGGTTTCATGTTTTTGCAATCCGGGTTGAAGAGGATTGAGGACCATATCTCAATCTTTGTGATCAAATGGTATTCATGTTCATCAAAGGCCACTTCCACCCGTTGCCCCTTGACTTCATACATATCTCGATCCATTTCCTACAAGAGTCATAAACGACTATGAATGGTGACATTCAATGAGTAAAATACGGTGCGTGTGTGATATTGCACATAATATATCTTTTATCTTTCTTAGGGCCCTTCCCACAAACAATATTTGTACACCGAGCGCTCAAATAAACATTCTTTGTGCATAAGCACGATGACCAAACTTCTTAGGACACTAATCGTCCTTCTATGGGCCACTTTTGCCCTTGGTCATAGTTGATCAACTCATGGAACCCTTACCGTCCCAATATAGGCTACTTTTGCCCTTGGCCGTATTTTAATCGAACATCAAGTCCTCATGTGGGTCGCTCTAACCCTTGGCCAAAGTTGAGTCAACTCATTTCTTGGGACCCTTACCGTCTCCTATGGGCCACTTTTGCCCATGGTGTACAAATAAGTTTGGGGAAATCTTTATGTGTTATAACATAACTTATCTTTGTTTACATATAAACTTTACTTTCTCAAGTTGAGCATAAATGACACAAGATAACTTTCTCATTCTCGTTCTTCCTTCTTGTTGCATAAAATAGCAAATAACCTCAAGATGCTCATAACATATCATGAAACTCATCCATATAACTCATTTGGAGCATGCAAGAGCACATCGAATATACACACATATAGATGTATATATTTGTCATATTGCACATAAATCATATACGTAATTTACTCACAACTTGTTGTTGTTAAGTCTTGGTCCACCTGAAAAATAAAAGGTTTTTAAACATCATAACCTTGCATGGGGTGAGTGATACTTAAATCTGAAGTTGAGGGTGCTGGAACCATGAAAGAACAGCCTTAAATAATTTCTAGTGTAGTAGTTTTTAGGTGTTGGTACCCTGTCATAAAACTGAAATACAGGGTATCGATACCCTTTCGGGCAGAGAGGTGTTAAAATATTTTATTTTGAAAGCTACGTTCTTGGCCCATGAGATCTAACTTTCTACACCGAAAAATCTGAGTTTCTTAGTTCCTCTAAGTCGTTACCCGAAATGGGGCTTTGGTGCTTTGGGTTGGAGATTCCTCTATTGAATTAGAGAACCTCCTTCCCAAGCTTTCTTAATATACAACCACCACCTCTATCTCTGGTATCTTTCTCTTATTGGAGGGTTATTTCCTCCTTGTTTATTGCTAGAAAACGTGAGGGAGAGTTGTGGGAGAGCTAGGGAGGTTAGAGAGAAGAAAGGGGCAAGTTGGAGCTTGAAATGAGGGGATATTTATAGGAAGAATTTAACCCCTTCCTCATTATTGCATTCATTCTCATTGTGACACATGTAAAGTTGGGGAGATTTGTTGAAGATTTTCTTGTTGGCCTTCATTTAAGGCGCTTCCCAACTACCCATAATAAAGGCACTAGGTATAGCTTATAGGGCAATTAATGCTAAACTCTAATTAAGGTAGATTTACGGACTTGTTTTTGGGTCGAGTTTTGAATGTCGAAACGTGTTCATTTTTCGACGTTTCTTATACAATTTCAAGATCTCACGGGATCTTTACAATGAACTTTGAATCGAGAAAACGGATCATCGAGAGATTAAAACACTACTCAAGATGATGGTTGCAAAACGCGTTTCTTTGGGAGTTCTTTTCGCCTTTCCAGATTTCTTACATCCCGGATCGTTTTGGCATAATTTTTCCGTGCTGTTTTCATATTCAAACTATGCATATTTGGTACCACTTCAAAGGTCTCGTTGCATACTTGCAACATCATAAGTTTCGTAGAATTCCGACCAATACTTTATTCACAAGATCGAACCAAAGATGGCTACTTGACCTTCATCAAAAAGGGTCAAAACTTTGTTTTCTCACTTTTGGGTCTTTACCCAATTTTTTCACTTTAATCCAAACAAGCCTTAATAGAAGTAATTCACTCTTAAATCAATTCATCTTAGTCCCTTCACAACTCAATAGATCCGATTTTCTCCCTTTTTAATATTCGGATTTAAATTAAATTCTAAGTGCTACGATTTTCGAAATACTTTTTGGGACAACTCAACCAAATTTCTTGCTTTATTCTCATTTTCTTATTTAAATTGAAAATACGAATTTTTCGATGCGTTAAATGGGTCTCACGTGGCAGTAAACATGAGACGGACTTCTAGTCCATGTGGTACTACGTCTATAGAATAAGCGGTCAAATTAAAATTCAACTCCAATGGGTTTTGTCTAAAACTAATACTATCGCTTATGTGGCATTAAATTTTTATAAAATAATAATAAAAAAGCCCACATAACGGTGGAGATTTAAATTTGTCGACTCACTTCCGTGTAAATTTAGACGGACTTCTAAACAAAGTCTATTGTTTGGCGTAGTCCTCGCAGTCCATGCATGCATGGTGAGGGTTTTTATAACTTCGCCTATATGTACTTATGTGGCACGTCTAAAAAAGTAATAGACGGAGTGCATTGGAGATGCTCTTGAGTTAGCATCTCCAATGCACTCCATCTATTGCAATTTATGTGGCAAGTAAAATAGACGGACTTCCAATCTATGTGGCACTACGTCTATAGAATAGATGGTTAAATTAAAATTCATTTCCAATGCACTCCGTCTAAAGTTAAATTTGTTGACTCACTCCGCCTAGAAGTCCGTATAAACATAGACGGACTTCTAGTCGGAGTCTATATTTTAATGTGCCACATTAGATAGATGAAGTATTTGTCAGCATGCATTAGAGATGGTTTTTATAACTCCATCTATATATGTCTATGTGGCACGTCTAAAAAGTAATAGACAGAGTGCATCGGAGATGCTTTTAGTTCTATCTCTAAGTATGGGATCAATACGGAACTCAAGATATTGACTCTAGTTTCGGTTTGGTCTAATTCAGTTATTTCAATATGAGTTCTCAAATTCATTAGCACATGCAAAAAGAGTATTCGACTATAAAATTCTTAATAAAAGGTTCTTTCAATCCAATTTGATTACACTTATGAAATTTAGAAAATTTATTTGTCTGATTTTATAAATAACAACTATTCATCTTCATATTCATCATCAATATTGTCACTTAAAAAAAAATAATATGCATTTTTCTTCTCCTTCGACCATCCCTTTTCTGTGTAATACTTCTTCATAATCGAGACACGATAATCTTTAATTGCAATTTCAAACTAATAATCCTCGACCTTGCCCCATTGGAAAACCGGGGCAAAGATGGAGAACATGGTCCGAGACGTTGTGGAAAGCCGAGTACCACCATTTTGCTTTGCGTGAAGCTTTAATGGGAAGCCGGTTCTCCAAATCTAGATTGTGCGTAGGAAGCCTGTCATCATATCTTGTAATATTGTACCAAAAAACAGTTGTTTTACTTGTGTTAATTTGTTAAATCTTATGAACAAAGATTTAGTTGGTGGTTAATTAAACTAACATAAATTTATGGCTTAGGTTTAGATCCTAATTTGGTGACGATAAATTGGATCAGACAATAACTGTTTCTTTCTGCTTGAGAAAAATAAGGAAAAAGTGGATAAGGTCATTGTCATAAATTTCCTTAAATTCTGCTAATTTTTTGTCCCAAGAAAAGTGGCATAGTGTACACTGTGCACTCCCCCATTTTCCCTCTGTACATATGGGAATAAGGAATATTTCTTCACATATTTATTAGTAGCAGATAGCAGATATTCTTATAAAATCACTACCAAAACTGCCATTCCGGTTTTTTCTGAGACAAGCTTGGAGTCCATTCAGTCATTTCTTCACCAAGAACAGCTACCATTTTTCACAAGGAAGGTACAGATTTGAGATTTGTTTTGTCTCCAATATTTCAGTGTGTGTGTGGCCATGTCAAATGTTTAACTCCAAACAGAATCAATTACTACCCCTTAATTAATTTAGATTATAGCAGCTGAGAAAATCCGTGAATGAGAATCATAATCATCTCTACATGGGGATGGTCTCGTGTTTATAAGGAAATTGGACTAATCTTCCTAATAACATAACTCCGCAAGTCCCAAAAACATTATTCTCTATTAGTAACAATGGAGTTCCTCTCTCTGAGAAACACACACATAGTTCTATAACATATACACCAAAAATAACCTTAAAAGTTAAAAGTGACCTATAGATAATCTTCAACTGAAATGCTCAAAGCTTCACCTTCTCTGGACTGATCACTTCCCTTCCAGGATGTCTCCCAATACAAATTATTGTCATCTTCATTCCAGTTTGCCGCGATGCTATTCGTGTTGTTTGTGGAAGATAAATGAGCGTCAATGGCCATGCCAGCATCTGAGGCCACGTTCTGCACAGACCTAGGTGACAATCCTGTCCGGGCGCCAGCTGGTAGCATTAAAGGGAAGTTGAGTTTTTCAGGTGATGAAATTCCTCGTAGACAGTAAAATGCAACATCATGTGCTATTGCTGCAGCTTCAGGCGTTGCATAAGAGCCTAACCAGAGACGTTGTTGAGTGCCAGGAACTCGGATTTCCGACACCCATTTACCCCATTTTCGTCGTCGAATGCCTTTGTATTTCTTCTGTGGTATGCTTGTATAAATCCAAGCTTCATCCGAAGAAGTACTCATTCTGCAAGTATTTTGTAAGTTTTTGTAGAGAAGAAAATGCTTAGCAAGTCCTTATATAGATTGAATAATGAATGAGAAGGTCAAAAAAAAGACTTTGGGGATATGAAAGGGCAAAGAGAATGCATTATCCTGTAATAAAGTCAAGATTTTCAAAGGTCAAAGTAAAAGGGGGATAGGACTCCTTTCATCCACTTGGACACTTGGTGGACATTTGAGGGTTATGGGACCATAAATTTAATGCAAAAAGGTTGTTGTCCTATGTTGGGAATTCATCACTTAATATGTGTCGACTACATAATTTAGAGCATCTTCAATACACCTTTTATTTAGCAGCATTCATCCATTTATTTTTTCTTATTAGTCAGCTCATAATCTAAAAAAATTGAAAATTATCATTCCATAATTAAAATATTTAAAAAAAATTAAAATTAAGAAAAAACGAAAAGCCAAAAAAAAATTGTAATCTTGTTTCACCCCACCACCACTAGTACCAAATGACCTCAAAGGTAGGAGCGGAGCCAAGATAAGGCAAAAGATCGAGCCGTAGTTTAAAATATCTTTAAAAAAAAAAATTATTTAGAAAAAACAAAAAGCGAAAAAAAATGTAATCTTCCTTCATCCCACCCCTAGTACCAAATGACCTCAAAGGTTAACAACGTTTTCCATAATTTACCGTAATTTGATGTGTAAATGATGAGACATATTGACAATAAAATATAATATAATATAATTTAATTAAATAAATAAATGTATATATTTGAACTTTGACATGATTAATGTAATTTGTTTGACCAATTTTGCGTACGTGAATAAGATTCATGAATTGCTTGCAATTTGCATCACCTGCGACGTAATCAAAACTCCTCCAAAGTTATTAATACCACATTGACATAAAATCCAACTTGAAATGGTCAGACTGAAAACGACGTTGTGCTTTTACATCACTCGTGGCGTCATTAACCAGGTCGGTGGTATGACATTGGACTCAAAACAACCTTTGAAAATGGAAACAAAAATATTTTGTGTCTTCTTTGGCACCTCACCGTCAGGACATCTTTTGATGTTACACTTGTTGAGACAAAGAAAAAAAATAAGATTTATCATTTAATTTATTTTCTCATCAAATTAGTTCTTCTTTCATTAATTGCAACTGTCAGAAAGTATGTTTTCATTTATGAGTATTATAAAAGATCAATTATAAAAGACAATCGAATTAAATGTTTTTGAATGGATGAATGTTTCATAATTGCATACATTGAAAAAGATGTTTTTAATAATATTTGAAATTATGATGATGTTAAATGATTTAAGAATATGAAAATTTGTCGTGAACAATTTTAATGTATTAAAATATTTTAATTGTTGTTTTTTTATGTATAACTCGTCTTAATATTTGTTACTTATTATTTTTTATGTAGTATCCCCTAAATAAATTCATATGCCCGTCACGGTCTACCATCCGTGTATGATAAAGAATTACATTGAACAAGTAAAGGTAAGTTCTTAGTCCCTTTTCTTTATATCCTCATAAATTACAATTCTCGATACAACTTCATTAATGTTTATGCTACTCAGTATCCGAATTTTTTTCCCCAATTTGGTTCCCCGAATTGCTTTAACTATAAGCAAAACAATCCGAGGTTGTATGATGCAATCCAAAGTGCGACACCAACCTTCAAAATGAGTTTAACAAATGAAGAACCAACTTTGGTACAAATGAGTCGAACTAAAGACCATATTGAAGGCATATCGGAGGGTAATGAAAGATTGGAGGACCAAAATAAGCAAGAAACAAAGTTTGGAGGTCAAAACAAAGATCTGTCAAAATTTGTCTAGCAATCATCATGTGGGCGATCGCCTAACCACCTAAAACAAAAACATAGACTATTTTGTTGAACTGGTCAATCGATCAGGCTTATTTCGGGAAAAAAAAAATCAGATTTTTGGTATTTTGTTTTCTTTTTCATTTAGAAATCTATTTTAGATTAGTTTTTAGTTATGTTTTCAATTAGAATATGTTTTAATTAATTTTACTATTTAAGTACTTTTTATTGTAAACAACTTCAACTTTTATTTTGAGAGATTAATTAAAAAGTAAGGATTCATTTTCTTTCGAAGTTCTTAATTGAACTAACCTAAAACTCATCAAAGATTTCGCAAACTTTTGGCGCTCATAACTTTGGTTCTTTGATTCAAAAAATCATCGGGTCAAGTTCTTACGACAGATTTTGGCTTTCTTGATGTTCAGATAAATTCTTTTGTGAGTTCCAAAATTCAATTATTCGTGACTTCGCATCATTGTAATTATAGAAACTACACATCTACAAAAGTGAAAAGATTTATTTGCAATTTAAGAAAGATGATGAAAATCGTACTACATACCAAAATAATCGTGTCTAAAATCCTTAATATGAGAATGAACGAATCCTAAAGAAACCATATGGGTTATCAGCATGTACCTGTTGGACCGCGACAAACATAAAACAGTAGTTTGAGGCACGAAAAGGTGCCTCTTCGACCCAAGTGTTGTGTCCCTCAGTTTTGAGTGTCTTTAGACTATAAAACAAAGTTGAATTTGATGAAACAAATACGATAAATCATCTCCAAACAATATCAAAGTGTTTTAAACATCAAATTCATTACAAAAATCTTAGATTTTCAACCATTCATAGTTCCTTTTTTTTTTTCTAGATTTCATTAGTGCTAGTGCAATCCAGTTTGAGGCTTGAAATTCTGTAACACTATTTGAGTGAAGACCCTTTATCATCTCATTCTTAAGAGAGAGTTCAAATATCGTTTTTAGAACAACATTCTACGCGATTCAAGTCCCATGTTTTATTATTTTCTTTGTGTTCTTCAAGTTAAGGTTGCATCAAAGTTTTGGCATTTGTGTTTCATTCTTCTCTTCAAGGTAATTTTTTAACATTCTAAAAATGATAATCATGGCATCCGAGAATGAAACCACAATGGCTACAATCAAATTGATGAATCAAGACTTGGTGAGGCTCGACCAGTTCTATGGAACAAACTTTACTCATTAGCAAGACAAGTTGAAGTTTATTCTCACTGTTTTAAAAAAAAAAAAAAAATTGTTCTTGATCCAAATTTAGTGGCATTTTCGAATCCGGATGCATACGTATTCAAATGCAATTAAAGAATAACGAAAGAAGCATCAATAGGATGAGTCGATATGTAGAGGCCACATTTTAAATGCTCTTTTTGGTCGTCTATCACTACAAAAAAAAATACCTATTTTGCGACAAAAAAATATTGTCGCTTAAATAGAGATTTTGTCGCTAAATGAATTTAGCGACAACAACCTATTTGTTTGCGGACATTGTCGCTCTATAAGCTACTACTGAAAATGTATTCTCGCGACAACTATCAATCACTCGTCGCATAAGCAAACTTACAATTTTTTTGTTGAAAAAAATAGCAACAACATATTTGTTGCCATAATGTCGTTGCAATACATAGATGTTACGAAAAATTAAAAGGGCAATAAGTCAATTTGTCATAACGTTTATTCCAAAACACAATTTGCGAGGAGAAATGTTTGTTGTGAAACCTATTTTAAAAGTATAACGCTTGTTACCTATTCTATTTTGCAACAAAACATGCTTGTAGTAACATACATTTTATAATAGGTCATGTTTGTCGCGTAATTTATTTTACAATGAGATTGCTTCGTTGCATAATATATTATAAGATATTTAATGTTTGTAGTATAATTTATTATGTAACAAGTTTTGTGTGTAGTTAAATTTATTCAGCAACATAGAAAGTTTGTCGCATCATTATTTGTGCAACGATGTATAATTGTTGCCTAATTTATGTAGTGACTATTTATATAGGTCGCATATTATAATTTACAACATATAAAATTGTTACAAATATTATTTGGTGACAATGGATATTCGTTTATATGACAGGTTGTATCTGAAGTTGAATATATTCTGCAACACGGAGAGTTTATCGCGTATCGATGTATAGTTGTTGCACAATTTAGTTTATATGTACTAATGTATATCGTGTATTCTATTTTACAACAAATAAAATTGTTATAAATATTACAATGAATATTTTTTTATGTGACAATTTGTATTTGTAGTTGAATTTATTTTACAACACAGAGAATTTGTCGCGTGAACATTTGTACAACGCTCTATAATTATTGCGCAATTTATTTTGTAATTGTTTATATATATCGCGTATTCCATTTCACAACATGTAAATAACATTTTGTGACAATCTGAATTTTCATTGCATAATATTTTCAACAACGATAAATTTTCTTGCATCACAATAGAATTATTACTAAGACACACATTTATTTGAAAAATGTAACTTACATCATTAAAACTTGTACAATTAATCAAATATAAATAATATTATTGTCTTAAAATTGTAGAATTGTTACTAAGATACACAATTAATAACTCTCATACAACTATCTAAACCACACATTCCAATATGATATATTTGCTGATGTCAAGAAGTGAACCTTCCAAGCTAGAGAGTGTGACATTGTTAAATACAACGTCAGATACAAATCCATAAAAGGTAAATAATATGATGTAGATCTTTGTTGTAAAAACATGACTACTTTTCGCCATTTCTCTAGTCCATGACAAGTAGCTTCATATATCGACAAAAGCTCATCAAAAACCTGAAATAACATCAGAGATGTCACTTTCCCATGCATTTACTTACTCTTAAACTAGTGTCTCTTACAACTTATTTATACAGAAATAAAAAGAGAGAATGACATTTCACAAAAGAAGCAACTTCTTGAAACAAACGATTACCTTGAAAACACTATGTACTTTTGCCCCAGGAGCATGACAAGCTGATCTGAGCTCCTTTTCCATGTTCTCTGTAGTGTTTGAACATTGTAAATAAGCCTATCTGAAAGCATCACTCTTGACATCTTGCAATCAAACCCAATCCAAATCAATAATTGTACCAAGCAGACAATAATGAGATCTAATGCATCTAAGAATATCTTTCTTAATTTATCAGGTATTAACCCTGCCTATGTTTCTCCAGCCAGTTCCAAGCCCATATAAAGGAGGATTGTGGTAGGTTTATTATCAGCCTAAAACTTGTCGCACCTTATGACATGAATAATTCTAAACTTTGTGGCCATCATTTCTCAAATTTCCACTGCTATGTAGAATGAACTATTTTGAAAAGTATTTCTGGAGAAGGAAAATGGGAAATTTTGCAATGCAAAACAATAGCACAAGCGATACACAAACCGTTGATTCAATTGAATGCCGAAATGAGATCGAAGAAGGTTGGAAAAATCTTCCAAGTCATCAAGTTCATTACAAAAAAACAACCAAGTGGATTACACTTTTCATCCGTGACCTTATATAATGCTGCCTGCCATAATTCTTAATCTTAAGTGAAATTACTCCATTGATTCCTCAGGTTTCAAGTAATATTAAAAGACAACCTAATTCTTAAGTAATAGAAAAAGACACATGCTGATAATAAAAATGAAGCCATTTGTCTTTTGTCTTCCTCATATCTAATCTACATCACATTCTCCACAAGACATCAAAAGATGGAAGGTGAGTGCATCACATTCTCCACAAGACATCAAAAGATGGAAGGTGAGTCAAGTAATGTATGACGAGGAGTATAATTTAGGTCGCTTTATTACTTCTTTTCTCTTTGTCCTCCTTTATTATCTTGTTGAATAATATACATGCATATACAACTTGAAACCTAACAAACTCCATCTTGCACTCAAATCCATTTTGATACCAATGAAAATAGAAAATTTGAGCTGGATATTGGCTTTCTGGTTCATACATTAAATGTTCTACTCCTTCATCACTAGCTCGAGCTCTCTCAACTTTTTCATTGTGAACCTTTAATCAATATTATAGTATGCCAAGTGAAAGTACAGTATGAATCCAAATAGAACAATATTTGTTCCATCATTGGGTATGGTTTAGACCATCAATTAATACTAGTAATGTGCACATTTGGCTTCTATAGTTAGAAACATATATATTTTTTCGTTAATAGAGTATACCTCAGATTATCAAGACTTGAATTCAGGTCCATAATGTATTCTCTAATCAATTGATGACTAATGCATCAACCATTATTGCTGCAATCCCTTGTCCAGATAATGGTGATAGGCCATAATATTTGTATTCTATCAAAACTTTCTTTTGACGGAGTAATTGCATAAAACTATTTAGAAATATCCACGACTCCTCTATTTAGAAAAAAGTAAAAAATAGAGTTTAGGTTTACCTTCCTATAGTAGAAAAGTGTGCTTTATAAGACGCCCCAACTTTTCCCAGTATAAAAATAAAGAATACAAAAATAACAGATATTTCAAAAATTGACAGAGCAAGCAATCCCTTATAAGTTATGTTTCATTCTCAATTGCAAGTTGTTTGGCATCTACTTCTACGAACATACATGTCATGAAAAGTCTAAGGTTCTTGCACCACATGTAGACCATTGACAGAGCACCCTATCCCTTGTAAAGGTCTTCTTCTTCATACTTACATGCATGTTGTTTAAATATCAATTCTAAATTTGCATGAATTAGAAATTAATATTATTGTCTTAAAATTGTAATACTAAAACTCGTGAAGATAGTGCCACAATAATCTTCAATCTCTTATCGACTCTTAGTAGATGCATCATTTGTGCTCAAATCTACATAGAAAAGGGAAAATGTGTAAATAATCATTAAAAGACAAAATAGAAAGACATTTCGTAATAAAAAAATATAAACAAAAAAAAAATATAAAAAGTCTCCAACTAGTGGAATCTCTAGAAAACATTCGGATCTGATACATGAAATACCCCTCAAATAGAAGGTTCCATACATGTTCTTGTTGGTTATCGGACAATCATCTTCATCCAAGTCCATATATAGAAATTATGCTATTAAATATCTTTTGTGTCACAAAATTATAGGCCAAACTCAATCCATAATACTAATGTTCGGTAAAAGTAGATTAGCAATGATTTTAATAATCAAAGAAAAGATTTTGAGGCTTAATATTTTTTGTTTGAGGTAATTTTGTTATCATACAAATGAAAAAGAGAGAGGAAAATTACCTTTTGTTTCGCTTTGCGTCTAGTTCTCGCATCTTTAATGTTTAGACGCCGAGTTTGCATGCACAATTCTCGATTCCAATTGACCGATTAGAAAATATATGAACGTGAATCTAAATCTCAAATAAATTATAACTACTACAATAGAAGTGAGCAAATACTTCTCATCTTCGCTACTTCAACTTCTGCACGAAAACGAGTACTCTCTGTAGTCTCCAGTTTCATTCTCATGGATCGAGAAGCGACTTCCCAGCTCTCTCTTTCTTTCTCTTGAATGCAGCAAAAACATTTTGCATGTCATCAAGAAAAATAGTTGGGCCAATGTTTTACCATTCCAATTCATTTCGAAGATAGGAAAGACAAGTGCAAAAACGTTGGTCGATTTAAACTTATACTATGGTTGGTTAGCAGAAAAGTTGTGGAAACTTCCTTAAGTATTACGTCCAGTAAAAAACACTAAATCATAAAATAATAATTCATGTCACCTATGAATTGTTCTTCACCTACTCGACACCTAAAATGTTATCTCTTGAAAGCATTTGATAAACTGCCTAATCCAAAAACAAACAACGAAGTTTCAGTACCCACACCTACCTGTCTGAAGTAAACTTTATTGAGTTGTTATGAAGTGCATTCTTCAGTACATGACATTCTCATCCATTTTCATCTTGCTTATAAATCATCTGGCATTACTCAGGATTGTCTTTACAGACTCCCTAAACAAACGATTTGAGCATACTTGAAGTCACCAAATGAACTAGACTGAACTAGCTGGTTGTTGTTGTCACATAATTTTTGTTTCTTAGGAACCAAACTTAGCTGGCAAGCTAGTTCGTCCGATCCAGGGATTTTCGTCCATCCCTAATTTCTCCCATGTGATATGATAGTTCATTATGATTTTATGCAAGTTTTGATCCATGATTATATGTTAAGCACTTTGAATACAAAATTTTCCACCTCTACCATAATTACATATTAAAATATCTATTATATCGTTGTTTTCAAGAGAGTAATGCCCTGCCCAAATACGTTCTCCACTATTATGTTTTCCAATGCTTCATTTAAGGTAAATGAGTTGCCCAAGACTATGCTTAGTAAAGAAATACTTTTCGAACAGTCTTAACTAAATTATTTAAATAAAAATTGATACTAAATCAAGTATACCAATTCCTAAATAAGTGAGAGTGAACAAATCTTATCCTCATACTACACTATGTGGATACTCATACAAATCCACAGTAGTGCACACATGCAAAAGGCCACACCACACTGCATGAGCTACCTGTCATATACTTGGAAGATTCTACACTAGTCCCAAACCCCAGTGCATTTGACCAGGACACAAGATGGGTGAGGGTGTGTTCATGTGCACAGCTGACAACCGAGTGCATTATATGATAGTATAGCATAAAAATTCTTGTTATACTCTACGAGAGACTCGTGTTTGGCCCTTATTATCACAAAAATAATATAAACATTTTTCACATTAAACTACATAGTACATTAACATGTTCCAACAACAATAAGACTAGCTAAACAATAAACCTCTAAAATGTTCTAATCCTCCCACGTGATCTATTTTAATGATCCAAGGTTGAAACTATCACAGCCCAACCTGAAATCCGTTGTTTCGTAGGCATTTTCAACAAAAATAAAATAAAAATTACCAAACAAAAGTAAAATCAAATTGAGAAAGCTACATCATTGGCAATTTGAAACAAGGTTAAAGCAGTCAAGAGAACAGCGTGAAGAAACGAGACCTTGGTTTAGAAATTAAATTTTTCGAATGAAGTACCTGGTCCAAGCCAAATTTCTGGCGGTACTGTCTCTGGTGGGCGAATGGCGGTGAGGCAAGGATTCCAGTAGCGGCGGCAGCATGAGGACGCCGCAAGAAAGAGAGGCGACGCCAATAAATGACGACTCTTCTTCAAAATGGTGTTTAGATTTGAGAAAATTGCCTATAAGTCACTTCCACATGACTTGTTTCAAATTATGTCAAAATATTTTTTAAAATTGTGATTAAGTCATATTTTCAACAATATTTTAAATTAATTCTAAAATCACCCATGTAATCCATATTTTCTATCCACGAGTTCTTCCAACTTCACAAACCTTCTCCACCTCCGGCAACCTCTGGTGAGTTCCTCCAAAATTGTAGATTTTTTTTTCCTCGTAGATTTGTGCATATTCTTTTTTATGCTTGTCTGTCTTTCCATGGGCCGATCAAGGAGAACTCGTAGTCTCCTAGATTTTTTGAATTGGGAGTTCTTAGATTTTGTTAGAAACACCGTCGCCGCCAGTAGAGACGGCAGAGCTGGTGGTGCAATAGATAGTTTTTCTGATATAAAAGTTTTGATTGAGTGGACAAAAGGAAGGCTTGCTAAATCGCATAGTAATCTATTCCTTTTAAGATCTTCATTGTCGAACTTGTAAATTACTTAATTTATTTTTTAATTCTTTTCATCAATTTAAGTTTGTTTTTAACTAGCAATAGTTGAAAAAAGTGGGGAGAAGTGGGTTGGAAGTAATTTTGAAGGGTTTTGAAGGAGGTAATTTTGATGAAGGAAAGTAGAGGTGTGAATAAGAAGATGATAAGAAGTTGGTCATGGAGATAAAAGCAGAAGCTATGAAAACTTTGATAGGTCAAGGGGGTAAGCCAACAAACGACGAGGGCACGCTCTTGACTATGAGGAGTTAAGCGAGGAGGTGTAATTGCAAGAAAAATGCAGCTTGTGAGAGGCTGTTGGATCAAAGGGTAGTTGGAGTTAAAAATGAAGTCGAAAAAGTTGAATGACTGCCTGAACCGCTTCCATGTTGCAATGCCTAAGCCACGTGACCATAGGGAAAGGCCACCCTCTATACTGAGGCTGTCTTAGAAGCTAAAATCAAGAAAGATGAGCAAGCTACAAAGAAACAGATCGAGCTGGAGAAGGATCTAGAGGATGAGAATGGAGGTGCAGGTGTATGTCCATAAGTGGCCATGATAGGTAGGTGGAGTAAAGTGGTCATGATTTTTTGATGTAAATAGTAGTTTAAATTTTCTATAGGGACGATACTGTATTATAGAAAACACTATCATTAAATTAGTTGTGGCCATGATTTGCTTCTGTATATTGCAGCTTGATACTGTATTATAGAAAATAATTTGATATTGTATTATAGAATAGCAGCTTGATACTATATTAAGTTGGCTATTAGATTATTTCTTTGTATTGTTAGTCATGTGTATTGTTTGATACTGTATTATAAAAAAAGATTATCACAGAAAATAGTATCATAAGAGAAATGAGCATAGAATTCGCATACGTATTCAGAATTTTTATTATAATATATTTTTAGAATAGTCTCGACGAGCCGGTCAAGATCAGTCGCCCGTTTGAAATTGTCTCTTTAGCTTAAAATGACAATTTTTAATTTTTCTTGTCAAAACAGTATCATACATAGTAAAACAATATCACAAATAAATGTACATTAATATATTAGTATCATACATGAAAAATATCTTAACAAAATAGTATCACATACACAAACTATAACCCAATAAAATAACTGTATTATATGTTGAAACATTATCATAATAAAACAATATCAAAGATAAAAATATGGTATAAATATACAATATCACTTTATCTAAATAAAACAGTATCATAAAAGTTTTTACTGATTCAAGTAATTATATTGTTTTTAAAATACTCTATTAGTAGTACAGAACCATTGATAATATTTGCATTCAATAATATTATCATAGATTAAAACAGTATCATAGATGTTTTACTAGTTAAAGTAATTATATTGTTGTTAAAATACTCCATTAGTAGTATAAGACTATTGATACTGTTTGCATTCAATAACATTATCGTAGATTAAAATAGTATCATATGTTGAAACATTGTCATAATAAAAAAGATCAAAGATAAAAGTATGGTATAAATATACCAATGTATATTATCTAAATAAAACAAGATTCATAGATAAAAAAACAAGATCACATTATCACAATAAATAGTATCACAACAAAAACAAGATCACAATAAAACAAGTATCATTAAATTAGCTTTTTTTTTTTTACAATTAAGGGTATGTTGGTCTTTTAGCTCTAAAATGTAACTTTAATTGAATTATGTTTTGACCATATGATTTTAGAGTCCATAAGTAAAAAAAAAATGTTGATTAGTCTTGAATTTACCCTTCAATATTTTTTAGGTGTTGCACAAAAAACATTGTCTTATACCTTAGATGTAATTTGAAATGAGGAAATGGGGTGAAAATTTGAAGATACTTATAAATTTACAAAATTGGGCTTAATTAATTACAAAATTTTTAAATAAGCTTCAGCTACGAGAATTTTTGATTGTTGAAGGAAATTGAAAATTTTAAAAATGGGTTTAGCTACGGATTTTCGGTTGCTAGATGTATTTATTAATTTTTTTATATGTTTTATTTATCTTTTAACTTTAAATAATTACCAAAAATTTGTATTTGCAATATATTACAACTTTTTGTATTATATTATTATAGTCAAATGGCAATTATTATAAATTTTGTAATTAATCAATTAGTCGTACGTACAGTTGGTGAACTACTTCCTGTACATTACTCAAGGAAAATTGTTAGATAACACTATTCACCACAAGTGCGAAAAATAATAACTAAGTTCACAACTTAACATTAAGTTCTCGTTAACAACAAATAAGAATAAAACCTTGTTTTATTATTTATTTTATTATGTTAAAATATTTACGTGTGAACACTTAAACTTAAAGTACCACATTGTTCGAAAAAAACTTGATAATTGTATGAATCGTATTAAATTATGCTAAACATTATATGCTTTCACTTTTAACACAAAATTTCCAACGAAAGGGATGTCTTACATGTATTCTTCGCATGTGATTAGTTTGAATCTTTTTTAAATTTTGTAATTGAATAACTTCGTTGTAGAAAATTCGAATGTTAAACGAAAGAAACTTAATTTAAGACTATTTGCAAGTGATCAACATTCACCTCCATATAGTTGAATCTTTTTTTCGTTGTCAAAATTTGTTTTACATCACTCATGGAAAACATTCTTTTTACCAACAATTTTTTTCGTAGCTCAATAGTCAAAACATTAATATATCCGTAGGTGAAATGTCGAAAAAAAATTTGGTCTTCCAAATTGATTAATAATACCTACGGACTTTCTGTAGGTAATATGAATTGATCTTCACCTACGGATTATGTGTTGGTAAAATGTCGAAAATATTTGTTTGGCCATATGAATTACTCGACACCTACGGATCTTACGTAATTTGAAGGTCGAAAAGATTTTTGGTCTGGCATGCTCATTAATATTACATACGGAAAAGCCGTAGGTAATATAGATTACTCTTTTAGACACTGAAAATTTGTTGGCAAAAAATTATTACTTTTGCCAACGGAAAAGCCGTTGCTAATTATTGTAGGTGAAAGGTCGTCGCCTTTGCCAACGGATAATCCATTGCTGATTACCAACGGAAATAATCCGTTGGTAAATTCTTGTTGGTGAAAAGGCAATTTTTAGTAGTGGTGGTATTAATGTCAAATAAATAGACATTCAAGTTCAAATTTGGTCTCTAATGCATTTTATATATTGCTATCTAGGTGTATTTTATTTTTGTAAAATAAAATCAAAATTAGATGGAGCATGTCTAACAAAGCTTCTGAATTTAGACAGAGCTCTCGACATTGTCTATTTTTTTCTGCCACGCGAACTTGACATATGTCTTGACAGCTTGCATGGAAGAATAACTTTCTTAGACATTGTCTATTTTACTTATGTGGCAAAATAAATATAGCAATATCCACGGTTGCATTAATAGAGATGATCTAATATGCCGCCATAGTTGATTCTTCCCCAAGTTGATTTTCTCCAAAAAAAGAAAAAAAAAAAAAAATATCTCAAATCTTAATTTATCCCCAATTGGGATCGATTTTGGGGAAAATTGGGTTGCACAAATGGCTTGAGGATTTGATTTAGATATTATCCAGAAATTACAAGTAAATCCTCATGTTTTAAAATCTCTTTAGACTGTGGCTATTTTCTAATTGGAGAATGGCCTTCAATTTATAAATTATAGTTGATGTATTGAAATAATAAATTAATTTAATTTACAAGTTTGGTTCATGTATTATTTGGAATAACAAATATGATTTGAAAATAAGATAATGGTAATTAATTTGATTCAAGATAATGTAGTTAAATTAGATAAGATATCATTTTATAGTTCAATCTCAATCAGATGAACGTTGGGGATAGGCATGGTTCGATTCCAAAAATATCTTAACCGAACGAATTAGCAATGAGTATATTTAATATGGAACTTTTAGAGCATTTCCAATGCATTTCGTCTATTGCGGTCTACGTGGCAGGCAACATAGACGGACTTCTAGTCCATGTGGTACTACGTCTATAGAATAAACGGTCAAATTAAAATTCAACTCCAATGGGTTTCGTCTAAAACTAATACTATCGCTTATGTGGCATTAAATTTTTTATAAAATAATAATAAAAAAAGCCCACATAACAGTGGAGATTTAAATTTGCTAACTCACTTCGTGTAAACATAGACGGACTTCTAGTCGGAGTCTATATTTTAATGTGGCACATCAGATAGATGAAGTCTTTGTCAGCATGCATTGGAGATGGTTTTTTATAACTCCGTCTATATATGTCTATGTGGCACGTCTAAAAAGTAATAGACGGAGTGCATTGGAAATGCTCTTAGTTCTATCTCTAAGTATGAGATCAATACGGAACTAAAGATTTGACGCTAGTTAAGGTTTGGTCTAATTCAGTTATTTCAATATGAGTTCTCAAATTCATTAGCCCATGCAAAAAGAGTATTCGACTATAAAATTCTTAATAAAATGTTCTTTCAATCCAATTTGATTACACTTATGAAATTTAGAAAATTTATTTGTCGATTTTATAAATAACAACTATTCATCTGCATATTCATTATCAATATTGTCACGTAAAGGAAAATAATATGCATTTTTCTTCTCCTTCGACCATCTCTTTTCTGTGTAATACCTCTTCATAATCGAGACACGATAATCTTTAATTACAATTTCAAACTAATAATCCCCAACCTTGCCCCATTGGAAAACCGAGGCAAAGATGGAGAACATGGTCCGAGACGTTGTGGAAAGCCGCGCACCACCATTTTGCTTTGCGTGAAGCTTTAATGGGAATTTTTATGTTCAACAACCAATGTAAAGTTGGTCGTTGTATGTGTGGCGCCAAAACATTGAAACCCGCCAAAACAACCAACGACTAGAACAATATATTTGACGACCGAATAATTGGTTGGATTTAGAATAAATTAACGACCATCTTATTTCAGTTGTTGAAATTGATAAAAAATTACAACCAATATTAGATGGTCGTTAAAAGGAAATTTGATAACCATATTAGATGGTCGTTAAAAATACTATTCACGATCAATAAATTTGGTCATTAAAAACTATTTTCAACAACTAAATGACATGCTTGGTTGTTGACAATTAATCGCATACAATCAAATTTTGAGTTAGCTAGAAATATGTTGTAACGACCAAAGTATTAGTTGTTAATCCTATATTTCTTTTAGTGGCCAAAATGAGAATTAACAACTAATGTTTTGACGACCAAATAAATATGATCGTTACAAAATGTTTATCAACCACCAAAATAAATCTTTAGTCGTAATTAGAAAGTCACAAACAATTGTATATTAACAACCATGACATTAGTTGTAAATGTTTTATGTTCTCGACCAAGTTAAAGCCGACCGTTGTATGTGTGGCGCCAAAATAATCAACGACTAAACAAGATATATGACGATCGAATAATTGGTTGTAATTAGAATAAATGAACGACCATCTTATTTTAGTCGTTAAAAGTGATTAAAAATTACAACCAATATTTTTAGTCTTTAAAAGAAATATTTGTCAACCATATTAGATAGTCGTTAAAAATACTATTCACAACCAATAAACTTGGTTATTAAAAATCGTTTTAACAACTAAATAATATGCTTGGTTGTTGACAATGAATCATATACAATCGAATTTTGAGTTAGTTAAATAATGTGTATTTAGATTTAAGCATAACATGGGTTCAAACATTAATTTGAAACAAATGCACTCATCATTAATTTTTTTATTCTTTCTTTTATACAATATAAGTGGATATATATATATAGTGTGTGTCAGCCGTGTGTAAATCTATATATGGTCCTTGTGTGTGTTTATATATATAAAGTTTATAAACACACGCATACATACATATATAAATACAAAAATCTTTATTTAATACCAAAATATTGCAGCCCAATTTGAGCAAAATCATCAATCTATATGATAATTTCACAAATCTCCAATACCACAAAATCTTTCCATATTACATTTGGAAAACCTAAGTTCACAAATCTCATTATTTTTCTTTGCTCTAAAATATGAAAAATCAACCTCATATTTTTCTCCTACTCTTTAATTGTATTGGACAGCCATTGGAGCTTGTATTCTCTGTTCAAGTCGTGTAAGAATTCTTGTATTAAATGATTACTTTTTTCTCATATTCTTGTTTGCCTTTGTGATAGGCTTGTAGAGTTGTTTTAGATTAATAAGTTGTGTTTATTCTTTCTTTAGTGGTTAATATGAATTAATTTTAATCTTTCATTTGTTTTGTTATTTTTCTTTCATAGGTAAAGAAATGTCAATCAATAAGAGTTGGAAATTGCGGACTAATAGGGGTTCAAGATCTTCGTTCTTAGTTGAAATCTGTGAAGAGATTCTTTGGCAGCCTATTCAACATGATGCGTCTCTGTCTAATGGTTCAAATGGTGATAATTAATGAGTTTTTGACTTTTTTTTATGACGGTGGTAATAGATATATTTTTTTTTCAATCGAGACAATAGTCTGTAACTCTATATTTCTTGTTTTTATATTGAGAATGCCAATGGTTGAACTCGGTGTAATCTTTGTTTAAGTCATAACATTTGATATTGACATATAGTTGTAGTTGATATTGTGATATTTTAATTTATTGAAGGTCTATTATGGTTGTGGGTAAGATTTGCTTGTAGTATGATGTGTATGAGTGAAACTTATGGAGCCATGAATATTATTTTTGCCAAGAATATTTCTTGTTATTTTAATATTCGGTAATTAATATAGACTTTTACAACCACTTCTTTTGTCGTTAAAAAGAAAAGCAACTAAATTCTTGTTGCTTCAATATTGTTCATTTATCGACCAAAATAATTAGTACAACGACAAACCAAAGCAGTTGTTAAAACAAAAATCGATTTTCAATATTAAATATTAACGACCATTCTTTTTGTTGTTGAAATGATAGACAACTAAACTTTGGTTGCTTTATTGTAATTTAATGACAAAATAATTAATACAACGACAAATCAAATCGTTGTTGAAATAAAAATCGATTGTCACTATTAAATATTAACGACCATTTATTTCGTTATTGAAATGAAAAGCAACTAAAATTTGGTTGCTTTCATTGTATTTTAAAGACAAAAATATTTGATACAACAACTAAACATGTGGTTGGGAAATAAAAACCGGTTGTCACTATTAAATATTAACGACCATTTACTTAGTTGTTGAAATGAAAGGCAACTAAAATTTGGTTGCTTTTATTATATTTTAACGACAAAATCTTTGATATAACAACCAAATAAGTGGTGGGGATAAAAAGAATGGGTTGTCAATACAAACTTTTTTACGACCGAGTTATTTAGTTCTTGAAACATTACATTTAACGACCAAATCTTTTGTAGTCGTTGAATACATTCGCCAACACCTCTTTGCCAACCAACGAACGACCAACTGATTTTGGTTGTTGAATGTAATCAACAACCAAAAATGTATATTTTACGACCATTTTTAAGGTGATTGAATATGATATTTCTTGTAGTGCGGTTCTCCAAATCTAGATTGTGCGTAGGAAGCCTGTCATCATATCTTGTAATATTGTACCAAAAACAGTTGTTTTACTTGTGTTAATTTGTTAAATCTTATGAACAAAGATTTAGTTGGTGGTTAATTAAACTAACATAAATTTATGGCTTAGGTTTAGATCCTAATTTGGTGACGATAAATTGGATCAGACAATAACTGTTTCTTTCTGCTTGAGAAAAATAAGGAAAAAGTGGATAAGGTCATTGTCATAAATTTCCTTAAATACTGCTAATTTTTTGTCCCAAGATAAGTGTCATAGTGTACACTGTGCACTCCCCCATTTTCCCTCTGTACATATGGGAATAAGGAATATTTCTTCACATATTTATTAGTAGCAGATAGCAGATATTCTTATAAAATCACTACCAAAACTGCCATTCCGTTTTTTTTCTGAGACAAGCTTGGAGTCCATTCAGTCATTTCTTCACCAAGAACAGCTACCATTTTTCACAAGGAAGGTACAGATTTGAGATTTGTTTTGTCTCCAATATTTCAGTGTGTGTGTGGCCATGTCAAATGTTTAACTCCAAACAGAATCAATTACTACCCTTAATTAATTTAGATTATAGCAGCTGAGAAAATCCGTGAATGAGAATCATAATCATCTCTACATGGGGATGGTCTCGAGTTTATAAGGAAATTGGACTAATCTTCCTAATAACATAACTCCGGAAGTCCCAAAAACATTATTCTCTATTAGTAACAATGGAGTTCCTCTCTCTGAGAAACACACACATAGTTCTATAACATATACACCAAAATAACCTTAAAAGTTAAAAGTGACCTATAGATAATCTTCAACTGAAATGCTCAAAGCTTCACCTTCTCTGGACTGATCACTTCCCTTCCAGGATGTCTCCCAATACAAATTATTGTCATCTTCATTCCAGTTTGCCGCGATGCTATTCGTGTTTTTTGTGGAAGATAAATGAGCGTCAATGGCCATGCCAGCATCTGAGGCCACGTTCTGCACAGACCTAGGTGACAATCCTGTCCGGGCGCCAGCTGGTAGCATTAAAGGGAAGTTGAGTTTTTCAGGTGATGAAATTCCTCGTAGACAGTAAAATGCAACATCATGTGCTATTGCTGCAGCTTCAGGCGTTGCATAAGAGCCTAACCAGAGACGTTGTTGAGTGCCAGGAACTCGGATTTCCGACACCCATTTACCCCATTTTCTTCGTCGAATGCCTTTGTATTTCTTCTGTGGTATGCTTGTATAAATCCCAGCTTCATCCGAAGAAGTACTCATTCTGCAAGTATTTTGTAAGTTTTTGTAGAGAAGAAAATGCTTAGCAAGTCCTTATATAGATTGAATAATGAATGAGAAGGTAAAAAAAAAAGACTTTGGGGATATGAAAGGGCAAAGAGAATGCATGTATCATGTAATAAAGTCAAGATTTTCAAAGGTCAAAGTAAAAGGGGGATAGGACTCCTTTCATCCACTTGGACACTTGGTGGACATTTGAGGGATATGGGACCATAAATTTAATGCAAAAAGGTCGTGGTCCAATGTTGGGACGAATAAATTCATCACTTAATATGTGTCGACTACATAATTTAGGGCTTCTTCAATAGACTTTTTATTTATTAAGAGTATTTTACACATAATAAAGAACATTGTTAAATTATGATCTTTGACTTCAACAAAACATTTCCAACTTTTGAAGTAATTTATACTTTTATTTCCAACCTTTTTTTGGAAACAACATGTTCCTAAATCCTAATCATTGAAAAATTAGCAGCATTCATCCATCTATTTTTTCTTATTAGTCAGCTCATTTGACAAGCATATCCAAAAATTTAAAAAAATTGAAAATTATCATTCCATAATTAAAATATTTTAAAAAAATCAAAATTAAGAAGAAAAAAAAAAGCCAAAAAAAAAAAGTAATCTTCTTTCACCCCACCGTTAGTACCAAATGAGCAGAGTCAAGATATGGCAAAAGATCATACCGTAGTTTAAAATAGACTGGGTCGTGATTTAAAATAGACTGGATCATGATATAATTTTTTTTTTTTTTTTATTAACTGCAGTCCGCCCATGCTCAAAGGTTGGCAACGTTTTTCATAATTTATCAAGAGAAAAAAAAGAAGTAATTTGATGTGCAAATGATAAAACGTATTGACCATAAAATTTATTTTAATTTTAAATAAATAAATGTATATAGTTGAACTTTGACATGATTAATGTAGTTTGTTTGACCAATTTTGCGTACGTGAATAAGATCCATGAATTGCTTGCATTTTGCATCACCTGCGACGTAATCAAAGCTCTTAATGCCACATTGACATAAAATCTAACTTGAAACGGTCAGACTGAAAACAACGTTTGTGTTTTTACATCACTCGTGGCGTCATTAACCAGGTCGTCGGTGGTATAGACATTGGACTCAAAACAACCTTTGAAAATGGAAACAAAAATATTTTGTGTCTTGTTTGGCACCTCACCGTCAGGAAATCTTTTGATGTTACACTTTTAAAATTACACTTCCAATTTATTTCTCTTACTTTAGAATAGATCAATTTTGGTTATTCAGTATCCGATTTTTTTATATCCTCATAAATTACAATTCTTGATATAACTTCATTAATGTATAGGCTATTCAGTATCCGATTTTTTTATTTTCTTTCAATTTGGTTCCCTGAATTGCTTTAACTATAAGCAAAACAATCTGAGGTTGTAATTATAGAAATTATACATCTACAAAAGTGAAAAGATTTCTTTGCAATTTAAGAGAGATGATGAAAATCGTACTGCATACCAAAATAATCGTGTCTAAAATCCTTGGAATGAGAATGAAAGAATCCTAAAGAGACCATCTGGGTTATCAGCATGTACCTGGAGAAAATATTATAGTTGATAAGGACAAATAAGTCCATCCACGATGAAATATGAATTGAGTTTTATGAATTAGGAGTGTTTCAATTTTCTCCCATTATTGGATTTTAAGGAGAGGGAAATATTCGGGTGAAGATACAACATACCCAATGACCAGCATCTTCAAGCACATGCATTTCAACTCCGCCACCCTCCTTGACAGCTTGTTCCTCAGCAACATGAATCCTCCGAATATCTTCTGTGGCCCACCTGTGCAAACTCCTCTCTGCTTTTAGAAAATTAATATGAACGCCTCGAGGGACATCTTCCACAATCTTCCTGCATGCATAAAAAGAACAATACCAGTTCTCCCAATTAAGTAAAATGTGTCATTATTTGATAAACTGAGAGGGTTCTTTTTACACAATTCATTTATATAAAAAGCATGCTAGATTACCTAAATACACGAGAAACAGTCAACCAAGTCGTGTAAGGTTGTTTTCTTTTCTTCTTGTTTTTTTTCGGGGTGGGGGTGGGGTGGGGGTGGGGTGGGGGGGTGGTTAGGGGTCTGTGGGAATGCAAACATACCACATATTTGTATCCTCATATGATTGATACATCTCAGCAATACCATTGAGATCAAACACCCAAGAGAAGCTTGAAGATGATGTCCCGTTAATACGAGTCTGCCGAAGATTAGTTACCACCCACTGTGATGGAACAGCAGAGAAAAGAGAGGGGGGGAATAAATTAAAAGGAAAAACTAAACATTAAGTTATAAGCATCAAATCAACCCTCAGCAATGTTTGTACAAAAAATAAAAAAAGAAACACAATAATGTAATTCAGTACATATATCTTAATTCACCTGTGCTACATCCATCGAGAAGCCATCCTGAACAAGAGCATTTACAACATCCTTTTTGGAAGAGACCTTCCTTGAAGAATAAGTTCAAACAAAAAGTAAATTTTGTATCAAATGATCAAACAATGTCATCAGAGATGCGTAAAAGAGAAGCATAGAATCGACAAACACCATTCACATTAATTACATGAACCACATTACAGTACAATTTAAAAGACATGAAATGTTACCAAGTTATAAAGAATTTAAGCACAATATAAAGTCAAATTAATAAGAGAAGCAACATCGAGAGAAGTGGTGACCTTAAGTCCCATAGATTAGGTACATATCTAAGCTTGTGTCTCATTTGCATAATTGGTTGTTCTTGTTCGCATACATGAACCAGTAACCTTAAATTTGTAAGTTTAATCTATGGCATTTCTAACTCTTGTATAGTCCAACATGAAGCAAAAATATCATAAAGACATCCCAGAAAAATTTAGTAGCACAAACAGAATAAAAATGGTTTTCATGAAGCCAAATGGGGGAACAAAGGAATAAAACGAGAAGGGCAAAAGAATACATTAGTTACCTCTTTTGGCAATTTACTTAGGAAAGAGATAAGTTCAGCAGGATGGTCATCTCCATCTGCACCAGCTCGAACTTTTCCAGGAGTGGCATCTAAAACCCAGACCTACAATGCCAATATGTATTAAAGGAAAAGCAGAAGAGAGAAGAAAAGGACAAGAAGGCCAAGAAATAATTTACAATGTAAACTGAAAACCAAAAAAGCTACATTATCTGAACTATTATAATCCCAATGTTACAATTCAAAACCTCTTGAAAATTTGGCAGCTAGTTTTAGGTTGATAATACTGAATGCAGGCAAATTACAATGGTCAACCTATATTCTCCACTTCCAAATTCTTCAAATAATGATAAATACAAATAAAATTTAAAGATTCTTGAATTCTACTTACTCGAACAGGTCGTGCAAGAGGTTTTGCAACCTGCTCCACCATGCTCAAGGCAACTGCAGAACAATAAGAGAGAAAATAAGCATAATGTACCACCCTGACCCAAATAATAGTTAAAATAATAATCTAAACATATGCATAAAAAATCGTTACTTAATCTATGACACTTATTTACACTAGAATGGGTACTAGTTTACCTTTTCCACCAAAGCTGTGACCAACTACAACTCGAGGAGTTAACTTCAGCTGCCCAAGCTAGTCAAAAGAATTAAAGCAATATGATTACATTTACAGATGATAAGCAGAACAAACTTCATTTTTGAGCTAAAGATGGAAAAACTAGGGGCTGGAAATTTATAGCGAGAAACATATTTGTTTTATTCTGGCTCAGAACCATATGTGACTCCTGGTTTGTAAGTTCCTACTGGAACTTCAAAATGGATAAGAAATAATGTGACAAGCACTACGCAAATGATTGAATGTTTTTACTAATAACATGTCGTAACTGCTGTAAACCAAAAATTAAAAGAATTCCACAGAAAGAATTTGCCCTTTACCCCTTTTTAGGAGAAGGGGCTGGCAGATCTTAGGAGAAAGGAAGGGGCAATGGCAGCCAGAAGAAAAAGGTCCATGGGCACTGATAAGTATATTTTATACGTTTATTTATACTTGTAAACTTATTATATATTCACTATATGAGCATATTTTTATTTAAATGAGTTTAATTATTGTATACATAGGTACAAAACCCAATTTAGATGAATTTGGAATGAAAAAGAAGAGTTTGAAGCTTAATTGACGCTTACTGTGGTGAATTCAAAAGTTTCGGGAGCAAAAATCAGATTTATAAAAGTTCGGGGACTAATTTACACAATTTTGAATAGTTGGAAGGCCACTTTGGAAGACTTTAGAAGGGTGAGGACCAATTAGAATGTATTTGGAAGCTTTTGGATTGAATTGAGAAGATTTAAAGAAGAAATGACCAAAACCGTACAACAGAAGCCAAATCAAGGATCAAATTGTAAGTTTTCAAAACTTATATCACACCTGGGTAGTGCGACCTAGGTGTGGTAGTGAAAACTTATTGGAGGTCACGCCTATGCTGAAGGAAAGTTTTAAATGCAGTTTTCTATAGTTAAGTTAGGTTAGGACTCTTTTAAGACACAATTTTGAAGACTTTCCAAAGACTATAAATAGACCTCTTCTAGGTCTTCTGAAAAGGCTAGGCAATTCAAGAGGCGACTTTTGGGGAAGAAGATACAAAGGAAGGATCGAAGATTGAGATTCTTGAGCCGGGATCGCGGGTTTTACTTAGTTTTTCTTCTTCTTTCTCCGGAACACAATGAATTCAATTATCGTGATAATTAACGAAATCATGTCCGGCTAATTTACTTATTTCTAGGATGAAGGATGAAACCTCGTGTTTTTAATTAATTAGAAGTTTTTCGTTTTAGAAAATTAATTGCTTGTGGTTTGATTATTTTTTATTCAATTTTTCTAATGTTTTAATGCTTAATCACCGTTAGAATATTTTGTGATCTATATTGAAGTCGAGAGATTCAATATAGACTAAACACATGGTATTGAATAACATAAGGTCCAATAATAGATAGAAATTATTATTATGCTTTATGAAATCCGGTTAGGTGTTCTTGAGATTTTAATGCATATGTTTATGTTCGAATCTTAATTAGAGATAATTAGGTTCGCATATTGATATAGAATTGATTGACCATCGAGAGAGGCTTTTGATTAAATTAGGATCACCAATTTTCAATACAAGGTAATTATAAGCTAAAACGATTAACGAATAATTGATTAAAGAATGTGTAAGTGGATTCGCAAATCTTAGTGTTGGTACAATTCGAATTCATTCCTAAAAATTACTTTTGATTGCGAGATAATTAGTTTTAATTTAACATAAGTAGAATAATTTTAGAATTGAAATCACAAAACGAATCTGTGTTCTTTTATTGTTAAAACTCGAATTATAAATTAATAGGTTAATTGGTAGCTAGTCCTCGTGGGTTCGACGCTCTTCACATCACTTTATTACTTGTTAACGATCCGTCCACTTGCGGGATTAAAATCACACAGGCACTACCAGCCTAAAATACTTATCCAAGCATCTTCACTTTTATCCACTGGGTGCCCACTGCTTTCAGGGTAAGTTTTAGCAGTAGCTTCAGTCTGATTTGTTATCTTACAGTAATTTTATAATAGGAAGCATCTATTTGTAATTTTCATTCTGGAGTGTGAAGCAATGGACTACCAGATCAGGCTAGCAGGTTTTTGTATCTTGTGGGGAAGATTCAATTAACATTTTGGTGTAAGATGAGTGTGGGAGTTCTGGAAACCAGTTTAGTTGCACAGGAAAAGCACGTGGTTCCCCAAAGTAGAGGATCTCGAATGATTAAAAGGAGTATTACTCGTAAAGAAAATTACGTTCAGAGATTCACATACTAGCTTTAAGACATCAAGAGCAGCTGAAGCAACAGTATGGGGTCCCCTCTTCTTTAGAGATGTCGAATCCCCATGACAACGCAGGTCCACCAAGAGAAACTGAGGCAACAAACGTACGAATGAAGAGTAAGTTTTGGACTCATAATAAAACCACAAAAAGAAATCATTTTTTTGTAACGACAGGGATCCCTCTAATCGGGATCTTACCCCCAGCCATTACTTATTCATAATGTCCGCTTTGGGAAAGCCTGAGCCCATCTTACTCCGTCACGGATTTCTTTCGCGTCCCCAGCGATTCGAATCCAAGACATCTACCTTATGAGGCACTTAAGTTAAATTCTGGTACCAATTTGGCACCCGGTAAGATCCCGATTAGAGGGATCCCGGTCGTTACACTAATAATAAAATTGTAAAACATAATATTTGCCACAGCATATACAAGTTTGCAAAACGCACAGCTATGTTAATATTACATTGCTCTACAAAATACTGAAAGCACTATTCTTTCGTCCACCACATATCCCTCTTTTTCCCCTATATTAAAGGAATCATGTTACTACACCAAATCATGTCTAATAATAAAATCCGCAAAAAGAAATATATGCAACAGCAGATACAAGTTTGCAAAATGCACAGCTATGTTAATATTACATTGCTCTACAAAATACTGAAAGCACTATTCTTGCGTCCACCATATATCCCTCTTTTTCCCCTATATTAAAGGAATCATGTTTACTACACCAAATTCCACTAGCTTTAAAGTTCTCACTATGCAGTTAAGACTAAATTTATTTCAAATTATTTTCCTGCAAATGCTCCACCTGGACACAGAATCCAGGTTCCAATACTGAGGATTAATATAATGGCTCTGACCCATTTCACAATTAATCTAATGGAAACATAGTTTCACAGACCAGACACGTGAAAAGTCCATTTCTCAGGTAATTAAAAGACTTAAACTGTAACACTAAAAGCTAAGATCTATAGGGGCTTATGTGTTTGGCTTGCTTGCTTGTATGAAAATTGGGGTATAATCATGTTTAACCCAAGATCACCCATGTATCTTAAAAAATATGTTTAAGCATTTAAATACAATATTCTTCCCTCTACTACCGTATAACAAAATGTAACAAAAATACATGCCAAAGTTTTACTTTTAGTTGAATAATGGAAGTAGAGACGTAAGCATAAACCTAGTGCAGCATTGAGATACCTGCCACTTTGGAAACTCTTTAGCCAATCTCCTAGCAAAAGTTCCTGTTACATTTTATCATAATTAACAACAATATAATGAAGGCGTAACCAAATCTACATGAATTTAAGATTTTTACCAATAACTTTGGTGCAAAATAACACACCAAACGAAATGTAGTGAAGGTATCCTTATAACTTTGCACACTAAGAGTTCCAACATCACCCAATGTAGAGGATATCGTTCGCCAGATCACTCTATAAGACCCGGAACCATTATATGACCCAGAACCAACATAGATAGCCGTTAAATTCGAATATATGGGTAAGATTTATTATTTGAAAGATTAGGGACCAATTTGGAAGTAAACTAATAGTTTGGGACCAAAGTGCAATTTATTTTCTTTCCACGTATTACAAATTTTTATTTTTAATTAGATATAATCGCATGCCATTTAATTAATTAATTTAATTGTGATAATTATAGTAGTTTACATCATTTAAAATTTGAATGGATTCTTAAGATAAAGTTCTTATGAGATTGGGTTATCCTCAATTAATCTTATCACTTTAGATGTAGTTATCCTCAATGAATCTTATTACTTGAGATGTGGTTGGTTTCTTATAGATAAGAGTCCGAGATAATGTTTATCTTTTAAAGACTCTCTATTGGATTTAATTAGGTATCTTGGTAAACCTATAAATAGAAATCTTAGGTCCAACATTTTATTCCACAACATATATTATATCTCCATCTCATTCTCTTAGTTTATATTACACACTTAGATTTATATATATAATAAGCACACGATACAAGAAATATTGAAGTGCAAGTCTAGCAAATTAGCTTTCTTCAATCATTCAAACAAGGTAAATATACACATGCTTTTATATTACACTTATAGAATATTATCATGGGTCCTCATTTATGTTATAAAATCAGACCGGAGTTTTAGTAGCGCTACGCACGAACAACAATTATCATCCAAGTTTAGTATAGTTTTTGTGTCTCCTCTATGCAAGTTTCATGTTACAAGTTTCAAGTACCAAGTTTCAATATTCCATAAGTCGTTAATATATTAACACGTTTATATTTATTGAGATTTTTCTCACTCCTTTCATTTTTTCCCTTCCAAGTAATTAAGACGTATGGAGATCATAGTATGGACTGCATCAGTGGTAGAACAATTAATCTAGGAGTTTTCTATTTAATTAAGAGTTTTAAGTATAAGTTTTACGAATTTATTATGTTTTAAATAAAATACTACTTGATTATCTTCTAATAATGAACTTTCAAGTTCTGAAGTGTCACGCACGGATCTGAAAACCCAAGGGTCATGATGACATTTCATGAACGTAATAAAAGATAATATTTAATAAAATTTAGAATTCATGGTTAAAATATAATCAAATAATATTTTATTTGAAACGAGTTTAATTCGTAAAACATATACTTAATATTCTTCATTAAATAAAGACTCCTAATTTAATTATTCCACTACGAGTGTAGTCCACGCTTCGAATATCTAGAAGTCCTAGCTACATGGAAGGAGGAAAATGAAAAGAGTGAGAAAAATCTCAATAAGTATATACGTGTTTATATATTAACAATGTTATGGAATCTTGATCTTAAAACTTGAAACATGAAACATGAAACTTGTACTTGAACTTTTATTTGAACTTGAACTTGAAAAGTGGAGACACAAAAATTATACCGAACTTAGATAGTAATAGTTGTTCGTGCGTAGCGCTACTAAAACTCTGGTCCGATCTTATAACATACATGTGAACCCATCATATATATTCCAAAATTGTAATATATAAAACACGTGTATACTTACCTTGCTTGAATAATTGGAGAACACTAATTTGCTAAACTTTCACCTCACTATTCCTTGAATCGTGTGCTTATTATATATAAACCAAGAGAAAAGAAAGAGGAAAATATATATTGTGGTGTGAAATAAATGATGGACCTCAGGTTCTATTTATAGATTTACCAAGACACTTAGTTGAATACAACTGAGAGTCTTTAAAAAATAAACTTTATCTTGAACTCTTATCTTTAAGAAAACAATCACATCTTAAGTGATAAGATTTATTAAAGACAACTCAATCTCATTTATCTTAAGAGTCCACTCAAATTTTAAATCATATAAACTACTCTAATTATCCCATTTTAAATTAATTAATTAAATGATATGCAAGATTATATCTAATTATCCAATTAAAAAAAATCTGCAACATGTGGAAAATAAAGTAAATTACGCTTTGGTCCCATACTATTGGTTTACATCCAAATTGGTCCTTAATTTTTCAGATAATAAATCTTACTTATAGATTCAAATTTAACGGCTATCTACGTTGGTTCCGGATATATGAAGTCCTCAATCTACACGACCCTTACGGCCTAAAGGTCATTTTAGGCTTAATTTCTCATTCACCCGAAATAGTTCTAAGAAAATACATATACTACAATAATCTTCTTGCGAAGGAGATCGCATTCCAACATGGTCCAAGTAAAAACTGTTTGTAGGGCACACTAAAAAGTTCGCTCAAAATTGCTTCTTCCCAAGTTTTATCACTGTCTTCGAAAATAAGTTAAAAATTGGATCTCTAAACTCTGAACAAGTTGGCAGTCACAAAAGATTCCTTGCCTCATTATGATCATTAACTGATTTTTCACCTAATAGTTTATTGTGAGAGAAATATTGACGAGGAAAGATAAAGTGCTCCATGAACATCATGCAAAGACATTGGACATCTACTCAAGGGATATTGATGTTACAGGTTGCTTCTAGCTAAATTTGTGACTAAATTATATAGTAGGTACCTACCCCAGTTTTTCCTACTACCTAGAATGCCATGCAGAAGAATAGCAGTAGGAGGCTCAGGTACTGATTTGTCCAAGATGTAACTCCACCTTACCTGAGCACCAAAAGTTCACAGGAAAACCCATATGCAAAGTGAAATGTCAATAACAAAGTAAACATAGCAAGTAACAAGACAATACAAATGCTCTCTACAAATTAAGGCTCGTGCAAATTAATCATAAATTTTAAACAGGAATCATTTGGCAATGTGTAGCCACTTGAGGTCCACCATTTGCTCATTTTCATACCCTCGTGAGTAAATATACAATGACTCGCACAACTGCGAGAAAACAAGCGCACTTTCTATTTTGACCCAAGACATATCATATAGAGAAGTGCAATATCAATTTTTAACTTGCGTGTATGTGCTTATCAAAATGTTAGTGTAAAGCAATGACAAAACCTATCTAAATTTTTCCACATTAATTAGACTACTTAGGAATCTCATGAATTTTCAAGACATGGATAAAAGGAAAAATAGCATGGCGGTCTATATGATGATAACTCCCTCAATACAAATGCATTTGATTGTCCCACAAAACTGACAAATGACACACTGCCAACTTCAACCTCAGCTTCAGCTGACTAACTATAAGTTATGACCTTTATGACAGGTATTCACCATCACGATCATGATTGTATCTAACTTATAATGATTAGAGAATAACTTTATTTAATATCTGCCATGGCCACTTTGAGAAGATCCAATTAAGATAAAGATCAGTAAAGATAACAATTAGCGTACAAAACAACCTTTACAGAAGAACATAAATGTTCGATCTCAAATTTATACTTTCAGCACAGACAGGTCTCCAAAAAAGGGATAGATCCCAAGTTGATAGCCTCGATTATAAACTACGATCATCTATAAGTAAAGATAAATGGAAACATGGGACTCACATCTGGTCCTTGAACAAGATCATATGCCTGCATGGAGGAATTTTCTAACCGGTCAATACATTCAGAACAGAAAATCAGTAAATTTGCACGGTCTAAGGCATTTGATTAAAAATTTCTTGATAAACAAAAATTGTAAGATGAACATGAGTTCTGATTACCAAAATGTCAGCAGGCTTCACAATAACACTCCTACTAGGAAGCCTTTCATCCACCAATGCCATCCGAATATTTGGACCCCTGTACGCGTTTCTTGATTGATTTAAAGCTACCTGAGCAATGCGAATTAAGACAAAGTAAAACTACATTTAACACCATAAGATTTTTAACTTGGAATGCCACATTTTGGGGTTATGGTTTGAGTTTAGACATCAAACCGTAATTTGGTAAAATTAGATAAATGACAAGTTCACTTGAAATTAAAACATAGACAGTAACAATATATCACTTTGGCATTGAGGTGACACTTTCAGCTTTTGGACAAGTGTATAACATTCTGCATTGCTCATAAAGTTAGATAGCAGATCAAAGATGTTTTGATTTGCTATCCTAGATAATTAATTTCAACTGAATTGCATGCCCATCTGAACAGTTCGTATTACATTTTCTCCATTTTACCATATTAACAAAATAAATAATACTTTGCCATGCAATTAATCTTCTTATATATAGTACATTCAAACAACTAAAACAACAGAGAGTCTAACGAACTGCTTCCATCTTATGCCACAAAAGGAAAGCAAGACAGATCACCAAAAGCACGAAATTGAAAACAAAACGAGATACCTTAAATCAAAAAAAAAACATACAATACATACTTGTAACTGCTAGATTCTTCTTTTTTGAGTTACATACCTCATGGAAAGTCCTCACAATCTTGGTTTTTACGGCTCTCTGATTGATTGACAACGTTAAACCAAGCCGATTCTCCGATCCCAATGTAGCTCGAAATTCACTGTGCTGGAACACCGTACGAAAATTGGAAATGGCCGACATTTTAATTCAATAATCATACAAAATTAATTTAATTAACACCGAAGCTACAATCTACTAAGAGTAGAAATTTCAAGGTTGGAAATATGAATCCTGGAAATTGATACGGTAGATTCAGGGGCAATTTTGAGAATAAGAAAAGGAAAATGAGGCGGAGACACTGAGGCTTTCAAATTGTCCTAGTTCTTTATCTCCATATCTGTGTCTCCGCCAGAGAAAATGGAATAGGGAACTGAAAGAACGAGAGAATTTATGTGGGCTGTGACTGGTCGGCGGCGTAAATGTAAATTGACGAAAAAGCCCATGGGGCGCCAACCAAAACTTAGCGGTGGTTGTGTCTTCAAGGGAAAATTGTTGTCCCCGAAAGAGACGGGGAGTACGGCCAGGTGAAATTTCAGGAAAAATAATTATTCCAGAGGCAGGCATTTTCACCCGAAACCACCCTACTAGAACAAGAATCGAATCAAATGGGTCCATTTGATCCAGTTCCATTTAAAATTGTTCCGTCCTAGATTTTAGAACTAGTACACCATTTTTCTGCAGTGAGATCCGACCATTGGATACATGCGAATAGATGGATTTGAGATTTGAAGTCGAGAATGACGATCGATTTGATGGTGGATTATGATTTTAGAATTGGTGATTATGGTTTAAACTATAAAATATACATCGTTTGAAAGAAAATTTTGTTTGAATGAAACTGAAAATGTATAGACACAATGACGTGTATATATATTTTTTTCTTCCAATAGCGGAGAAAATTTTCTACATTCGTGATTAAAAATTGAATACAAAATAATATTTTACTATTATATACCACTTCTTGTGGAGAATCCGATCGTAAACTCTATTATATTGATTGATTTTGATGATCGATTAATGATTCAAGAATATATGTTGAGAAGGTAGCAAATTTTTATTATATATCTCTTGAAAGAGTTGATTCGATCGTAAACATATTTTTGAAAAGCATCAGATGAGATTCAAACTAGAAATATGTTGAGAAGGTAAGCAAATTTTTGAGAGCAGAAATATGGATTGAAACTCTCAACAAATTTTAGAGGAATTAATTTTGTAAGTAGAGAAATTAAAAACGTTGCAAGACACAGACATTTAAGTAATTTTTTTTACTATCGGTGAAAAACTCTTAATTAAATTATAATTTATTTCATTTCATGAATTAATATGTAAAGTCAACAGTTTTAGAAAGTAAAATAAATAATTTACGAAAAAGTAATTTACAATTTATTTTTAAAACATAACGAAACCGAAATCAAAACTAGTCGACTCAAGTCAAATTCCTTCTCTCCAAAGAACCAATGATTCCATTATCACCATTCCCAATAAAAATATATTCGGTCTAGTTTTCAAAATACCCATACAAATAAACCTTTTAGTAATTTCGTAATTAATCAATTCTTTTTTTTCTATTTGGGCCTGTAAACAAACAGAATTTTTGATCCATTTCTTTTTGGCTCATAATTTTGAGAATGACAATTAAAGAGAGAACATGTGTGTATCCAGCAACCAGCAACAACAAATACAACATCGTACGAATGGGATTGAAAGCATAATAAACTTTAAAATGTTTAACCAAAAAACTGCTGTCACAGCAAATACAATTTGCCTAAGTATCCATTCTGCATAAATAACGTACGATTTAACCAACACGAAAACAAAGTAAAAACCGTCATTACATAGCTTTACTCAAAGAAGCTGTTTCCAAAGCAAAACTGTCTCGACAAAACTCTCCAATCCCTAATAAACCTCTCTCAACGATTGGCCTTGGCCACCCTCTCAATCTCATCCTTCTTCTTGATAGCATAGCTGCATGCCCCAAAAAATTAAAAAAAGGTTGTCGGTGAAGACCCATTACGGTACAGTGACTACTACTAAAAACCAAATGAAGAATGAAAAAAGATGTTGCAATACAATAAAACAAGAAAACTAACAAATTGATAATATACTAAATTATTTTGTATATTTTATAAACTATTATAACTAAAATTTAAACTCATAGCATTGTTAGAATGGTCAACTCGATTTTATACGGTTTCTCACCTGTTAGAAGACCCTTTAGCAGCATTGATGAGTTCATCAGCGAGGCATTCAGCTATGGTTTTGATATTCCTGAAAGCACTCTCCCTGGCACCAGTTGTAAGAAGATACACGGTATAAGGTGTTTGAGTTGAACATTGATTAACTTTTATGTTATAATGATAAAATTAAAATTTGAATTTTAAATAATATAATTACTTAATAATAATAAAGGTGATATATCAACAGCAAAATTGAAAAAAAATTAAAATATCTCACAACTCCAGCAGAACCAATCCTGGTTGCATCTTCTCTTGGTCCACTGCAGAGTAAACAATGTTTAAGTGCTGAAAAAGTAAAGCAGAAGTATTCATACTAACAATGATATTTCAGTTCCAGTTGTAAGAAGATACACGGCTTGATTCGAAGAGGTGATATATCAAAAAGGCCCATGCAATGTTTTGTGTAGTGTTCATACTAACAAAAAGAATGCTTGTGTAGAAAAGAATGTTAGCTTGCTCTTTAACATAATGTGATCAAGTGTATGAACAGAAAATGATACTAACGACAATATTTCAGTTCCACAGAAGATGCCTCCGTTTGATCCTTATCATAATTGAATATTAGAACAACAAATCACAGTAGTTTTATTAACAGCAATAAGGGCAATTCAGGATAACATGCCTTTGCTTGTGTCAAAAAGAATTCAATCAGGATCCTTGTCATATTTTGAATTCTGAAATTAACTTGTACAAAACTACAAAGGGTACTAGTAACAGAGAATTGTTGGAAATAAGATAGAGTCACACAATTATCATATTCTTCAATATACAGATAGATCTGCAAATGTGTCTTTGAAACAGCTATATCAAGGATGAAACAACTAAAAGACTAAACATAGATCGAGCTTTTACTTCATAACAGGGGAAAATAGATTAAATATAGAGAACAGAACAATCAGTTCTACTGCATACCTGTTGATCACAGCATCAACAATAATTTGAATTGGGTTCTGGTCTGTCAGCAAGTGGATAATCTCCATAGCGTGCTTAATAATACGGACAGCCATCAGTTTCTTTCCATTGTTACGCCCGTGCATCATCAGTGAGTTGGTCAGCCTCTCAACAATTGGGCACTGGGCCTTCCTAAACCGCTTGGCTTGGTACCTCCCAGCAGTGTGAGGCATGAAGGTTGGATGCTTGGAAGCAGTTGCAGTGATGTAATCCTCAACAGAAATGTCACTGATCTGTAAAAGAAACAAAAATTCACCAACAGTTATACCGGTTTACAGGTTTGAACCACCAACCAAAGTCTAAATTAAATAGCATATAATCAATTACAATTTCTATTGCACGAACCTTTTCAAACCACTAAAAGTCTCATTATGTAACATAAAAAACAAAGCCTCCTTTTACATTTACATTATAACACTGATAGTGTCTTTCAATGGAAATGTATAAACAAACTTTCGCTATCAACCCAAAGTGAAAGCAGAAAAGAATGAAATAAATCACTCAAGGCAAATTACAATGCTTGTAATTTGATTCAAGCTTCATGAGCTGGCAGACTACAACACGGGTGGAATTTTACACCAGATGCTTCGTCAACTAAAAAGAATGCTCCTGATAGAGTTTCAATCCAAAACTAGAACTGCCTAGTGAATTCTTAACCAAAAAAGGGAACGCCCACAGAATGAAAATCGAGATTTCTTTTTATCGGCTACAGTACCAATGTCTCTTGACTTAAAACCGGCATCTAAGTCTCTGGGACTTCATGCCGAGAAGTCTAGCTAAGTCATAAATTGGACATTATATTTTTCATTCGATTGTAATTCCAAATTCATAATTTTTATGGGCATCCTACAAAAATACTAATGATTCCAGGATTAATATGCAGAAAACCATTGCTAATATGGGAAAATAAAAACATAACCCTATGATATATTTTCGCATCTAATAAATCTCATATGCACAACGATACTATAAGAAAATATAAATATAAACAATGAAATATGTTTGCATCAAATCTAATATCATGAGATTGAAAAAAATATATATAAATTTTTTAGGAATAGAAGTAGAACCTGAACTTCATCGTATCTCCAGCGATTGAAAAGCAATACTTCACTGTGAACCCTGTCTTGTTGCTCTTGACCGGCCACTTCTACAGCAGTCTCCATTTTGGTTTCCAGAGATTTGTGTGTTCCTTGTGTTCTCGAGGGGGGGGGTGTTGCGAGGTGCTGCGCGAAACTGCGGTGAGATGGAGGAGAAAAAGAAATTTAAATACGAAAGAAACCCTAGCTGGAGTCTGGTTTTGTGGTAGATTGACAAAAATATCCTATCAATTGATGGAAATTACTTGTCCACCCTGTCGTGGAGTTGTTGCAATTTGCAAGTCTCAAATCTATAGATCTTCTTGCAATATCGTCCCCAATCTTTTTATCTTGAAAATACTGTTCTGATTTTTTTTAGTGTTTATGCCATTTAACCGTTAAGAATATAATTTATTATTAGAAAGAAATTATACCTTTATTTTTTATTAACATAAATAAAAAAATAGTAACGATATTAGAGGTTGTTTTGTAAGGTTTATAAATCAATTTATTTGGGTTTTAGCCAAATCCTCTTCAATTGCCGGGCCCACTTGCACATTACCTTCAGATTTTTCAATTCCATCCACCAACCCCCATTTTCCAGAAAACCCCTATTTCATCACATCATTTCCTACATAGTTGAACCCTTGTGAACTCACTTCCATGTTCTCTCTCTCTCTCTTCTCTCTCTTCTCTCTCTCTCCAAAGACAATTAGGATGGCTTTCACCCTTCTGTTGTCATCGCCCCAGAGGAAAACCCCACTGCATTTTGAGAACTCTAATAGATTTAAGTTCGACTCACAAACAATGGTACATTGTCTGCACAATTTCTGCCATAATTGTTCGATTTTTTTTTTTTTTTCCTCTATTGTCTTTGGGTTTTTTTTTTTTTGCACTGTGACTTCCGAAGTGTAGTAGCTTATCTCAAATCTTGCACAATGTCTAACAAATTGTTTATTGGCCTTACCCCCTTGTGATTTCTATGTCTGATACCATTGTCGGTGAGGTCAGTGGCCAGATCTTTCGGCTTGTTTGCATTTTCTGTGCGTGTTTTGTCCATTGCCATTGCCTATTTTGTTTCGTAACTTCAATTTTTTGTTCTGTAACTCAATTTACTGTAACGGAAATGATGTCAAAGACACAAATAGTATCCAGCATCATTTGAGCCATTTTCTCCCTCATGTCTGAAAGGCAACATACTGTTTTTTTTAGTATCTTGGGTTCTTGGACTAATTTCAGTTTGTTAACTGACAAACAGATATGTAGGCGTCCCACCCACATTTCCAACTTCTGATTTTATCCAATCTGCTAAGCACCAACGTAGAAGTGCAAGATGGAACGACGACACCATGGCCGGACTTAAAGATTTGCAGGCCTGAGATGAAATTTAAAAATTGGACGCTTAAATCATAGTGTGTATTTATATTTTTTTTCCTCATAAAAATTTTTGGAATTAAATCTATAAATTCAAAATAGGGGCGAGTTTGGGGCAGATTTTTCTGCCCCGCCGCGGGTCCAGGGCGGGTCCGGAGCGGTCCCGACCTACCCATCCCTACAAAAAAAAAAAAAATTTAAAATCATAAAATATAATAGAAATTATAATTTTCACTACAAATAGACTAAAGAAGAATCGAACCTAGGTTAAAATTTATAAACTACCAATCTTAACCACTACACCATAACCTCAATCTTATAATTTTTTTGTTTTGTTTAGTACAAATATATAAAAAAAATTATTTCTTTTTTTTAACTATTTTTTCAATTTTTTTAAAAAATAAAAAAAAATTTCATGAGGCGGTTGGCGGGTCGAAGGTCGCCCCGTCCGCGAATTCTGAGTCAAATTTTCTTTGGGGGGGGGTGGGGCCAACCCAGCCCCATTGCCATCCCTAAGATATATTTGAGGAAAAAAATTCACTGATGCAAAATATGATGTCAATAAGAAATGAAAAAATCAAGTCTACTTTATTCAATTCAATTGGTTCAATCATTACCAAAAGTTGTAATAGGTTAACTCATGGAATGTATACATTATGTAAAATGAAATAAAATAAGTAAAAGATAAATATAAACTATGACTTTAATAACTAAGGCGATTCGACGCCATTTGGATTGAGAGAGGAGATTGGTGGTACGAACTTTGAAAGGTTTCAACTTTCAAATTGGGGAAAAAATAGATTTTGGAGTTACTTTTTAATTGTGTAAGTTTTTTTTGTTAGATGTGGACTTGAGTTTTCCTAAATCGATGCTTTGAAATAAACAAAAACAAATATAACACATTTTTTAAAGATTTATGGGCCCTCAAATATTTTGGGCCTAAGATAACCGCCTCTTAAGCCTCTTATAAAGTCCGGTCCTGGACGACACGCACCGGATCTTGCGAAGTATTGATTGCCCAAGGTTTTCGGACAATGGAAGTGTTTCACCAAGACCGAATAGTAGTAGCTTATTGCTATGTTCAACACCAAAGCTGACAAGAACTGTAATTGCTGTCAATTGAAGAATCATTAGTTCATATGTGCAAAGATTACCGACAATTGAACGAGATCCACCGTTGCACTAGAATAGACTACTACTATCTAAACAATGTAATAGTTGCTGACGATTGGTGGTGGGATCGAAAGATACAGGTAATGGGATGTCCTTCTTCTCTGGTATAGTTTCTCCTCCAAATTTGTGTAGTTTGTTAAGACACTATGAAATGGTGCAAATTATGAAGTTGTTTACATTTGGCAGTTGGGTAATGTTTCTTCTTATGTAGTTTAAAATATTACAAACTCACAAATCACAATCCAGTTTGTTCCACATTTTTGATTCGCAGTTACCATTGCTTCAACATTAAAAATTGGTTTTGTTAAATACATATTGTAATCCAACCACATACTGGCCATTCCAAATTTTTGTTATATCTATATTAGAATCCATATTAACATGACCCCATACTGCTTATTTTTATTGGACCGGGTGAACAAGGAGTTTGCTAGATTTCGTGGCCCCGAATTTTTTAACTTTAGATATAGCTTTTTCTAAAGAATTGTACTACACTCCTTAGTTAAACAAATTGTTTAATACTCTTCCAACTTCCTTTTGTTGGATAAAATATCCTTCATGAATTTGGTGTATCTGGGTGTGCTAATGCATCGGCAAATGAGATATTAATAAGATATTTTTTAAGACCTCTAAGAACTTTGCAAATTGCTTATCAACTTTGTGTTTCTGCGACCTCTAAAGAAAAGAATATATGAGGCACATAGGCTTTATCTGGAATTGGTACCTTAGCCCTATATGTGTCTCCGAAATCCTTTAGATCAGCTTCCTTGATGGGCACATCTTTTTCTTCAAAATATCTTCTTCCCTTAACACTTGTTTGTCCATTTGCATTGGTTTTTTGACATGGATATTTGGTAGTTGGCATGTATTTGCTCTTTTGGGTGTTGCTAGTCAATGTACTTGGTATCCTATCAAACAATTTCAAAGCAATTTGGCCAATCCGAGTCTCCAATTTCCTGATAGATACTTGTTGATTTTCATAATTAGCTCATTTTGCTGCATCATCTTATTAGTTTTCAGCATGTATTGCTGAAACATATCCCCCAAACTTGGCTATCTCTTGTTGAGGGTTATTGAAAGCACTGTTTTGATTGTCAGGTCACCTCAAGTTTGGGTGTTGTTTCTATCCAGTGTTGTATGTTTGTGAATACGGATTGTACTGCTGACATTGAGTATTTTGAACAAAATTTACTCGTTCGTCCGATGAATGGCTAATAACATACAATATCCAGTGCAATGATTTGCCACAAAATTTTTACAAACCAATCTCATATAGATTGCATTCACACAGTACGGTTGTGCTTTATCTAAGAGTTCTACCTACTTTGTAAACGTCGCGATGTGTGAATTATATGTATACCTACTACTTTCTTTAGAACTGCTCGGTTAGAAAAGAAGATTGAATGTGTCTTTGCAATCAATTCAAACAGTTTCAATGCTTGATTCACTGTTATTCGTTATGAAACCATTTGTTAACGAGTCTACCTGAGACTTAATGAAATAAGAGTCTAGCATAGAAGTATTGCACCTATTCCTTCCTGCTTACCTCGTGATTTGGACATTTTCTGAGTAACTACTTAAATCAGTCACATACCTCATGATAGCTTTCTCCATCAAATTGCTGAAATGTAGAAGTTTCCATCTTCATTTCGACCACTTTAGCTGGTGAAAAATACTTATCGCAGAACTTCCCTGTCAAATTATCCCAAGTAGTGACACTAGCATGTGGTTTAGAATCCAACTATTCTAAAGCGTCATCTTTTAATGTGTATAGGAATAATCTAAATTTGATAACATCATCCCACACCCCTTGAAATTGAAAATTTTGGCACATCAAAATGAATCTAGAAATGTGAGTATTTATATTTTCACGTGCCTTCTCATAAAACTGAAGGTTGTTGTTGAATAAGTTTATCAAATCTACTCTCAATTGGAAGTTATTTAATTCAAAGTCAAGATATACGATGCTTAAGCACTCAGGGGCCGTTGTGGGGTGAAAAAGTGTGCAACCGACAAATCTCCTTCATCAATTTCTTTCTGTCACGTTGCTGAATATGTTGAGCAACTAATCGAATGGCTTTTACTGCAACCACCTTGGCGGCGTCTTGTGCAGCGGCTAATCTAACATGTTCATCCGCCATAGTGATTTGTTGTTTTTGGTTGTGTTCTTTGCTTCTTTGTCTAAAAGTACATTCAATCTCAGGGTTGAATGGTTCGAGATTGCCGACTTGCGAACGTAGCATATAATGAATACATGTTTCTATTATAAGTAAACAAATAAAGAAAAATCAAAAAAAATTTAGAGATAATCTAAACTAATATCAAATAAAGAAATAATCTCCAACAATGGTGACAAAAACTTATTGTGTTTAAATCGCAAGTGTACGATGTCAATTAAACAGGTAGTAAAGTAGATTTAAAGAGTCTGGATTATCGTCCTACGAAGATTATTTTATTTGAATATTGATTTAACTAAAATTACCTCTTATTTGACGAAAACAAGCTTTTCAGCAAAGTTTTGATAGCTACTATGAATAGTTACGAAAATAAAACAATTAAACGAATAAATATGACGATTAGAGTTTCGGCGCTCACAATTTCACCGTAGATATTACATTTAATCTCACATTTTAAGTCAATTCCTAAAATTGTATTTGAACGAATTCACTAATTAAATCAATTTATGTCTCTCAAGTTCAATTCATTCTCTTTAGTTAAGTCAACTACGTGAATCTGAATAATCTTTAACTAAATACATTTAATCACCTAAGAATGAATCTGAATAATCTTTAACTAAATACATTTAATCACCTAAGAATTCAATTATGGACCGCAATAATAGAAAAAAATGTATTTCTACCTTTTACCTAATTATCTAATTTTACTAGGTGGTCTAAAGTTTTAACTCACCACTCGACTTGTTAAAATCCACCAAACAATAATTAACGATCAAGTAATTCAAGTATTAAGTAAAGAAGCAAAATCAATACATGATTTAATCCAATGAGAAAAACTTGAGGATGAAATTAAAGGTTTAAATTTAGGTTACATCGTTCGTCCCAACTAAAAGTTTAACTACTTATCATAAGGACAAAAGAGCATAAGAAGAATTTGGAATACATCACCGCGTGAAAAGAAAACAAAGAAAAAAAAAGTATCTTGCACCAAAAATATGCCTTCTTCAAATTCCAATCTTGAAAACCTTCGTTCTTGAATCTATGTTTTACTCCACCTTGTGGTTGTCTTCTTTGAGTTGTCTATCATCTACTTACTTCACCAGCAACCAATTAGACTTAAGTTTGGTGGTTATATAGTGTTGTACCTCCCTTGAAACTCACGTGCCTAAAACGGACTACAATACTCCATGTATAATACTAAAAAAAATTCGAAAAAACCTCGGTCGGGTTGCGATTTGCTTACCGAGGTATACCACAGCTTGTGGTGGATTTTCTGTTGGCCGCAATTTTCATATCACAGCCTCGCTGCGACATATAGAAATATCTCACAGCCAATTTTTCCATGCTTTGCAGTCTGGTCCCCAATGTTTCAACGTTATGCGATTTAGTCCATACTTCAAGGTTTTGTACATGTTTGATCCTTTTTTCTCTAAGTCCTTCAACCTTGACCCCCCACTTTCCAACGACTTCCACATTGGTTTCCCAATCTCCATAGTCATCCGAATTTGGTCCTCCTCAAATTCCAGAAGTGTGGAAATCAATTCTCAAAATTAAATTCCACTATCAAAACTTGTGACTTTCATTCAATGACTCTCTGAATGATTCTTATTACTCTCGTGCCATCATGTTAGTCTTCACTTGCTTCCGATCAACTCCAATTAAGCTTAAACTATCTCCATTTACCTTTGAATTTGGATTTTATCTACAACGACAATATTTAAACTAAATTAAATAGAAATATGCTCAATTTGCAAATATACACAATTTTAGAAGCTAGCATAAGCATATGAAACACACTTGCCAATAGTCCATCACGTTTGTTTCGAAACTGTGCAAAAAAATACCCGAAAACCGCTCCGAAATCTGGCAAATGACCAGCAGTGCCCAGAGGAGTATCCCTTGGACTGCTTGCAGATTCTAGTTCTTACATTTTTGTGCTTTTATTTTTCGTCTCATTTTTCGCATCTCTCTTGATTCCCGTATTTCATTAGCGTGTCAATCATCTAATTGTCTATTTTTGAACTCATTCCTATCTTGATCTCTCTATTTTTCATCAAAACCCATATCGACTCTAAATCACAAAACAAACTGAAATCAATAGAAAACTGAGCTACATGACAAACAAATATGTAATTTCACGACCTAATAATAAGTGTAAACGTTACACTTATCAATTTACAGTGCTAGTGTTCCTCATCTTTGCTTAAAATGTAGTTTGTGAATACAAGCTTCTTGATATTGGGAACTTTTCTCTCGTTCACCATTTCTTTGCAACAAATTGCTGACACTAGAATCCAATGAACATTCTTTGTTAATTGTGTGCACCTAAAAGCATGTTTGACTCAATATGGAAAACAAAAAAGAGTGAGTTCGAAACTGTAAATATCAAAATAAAATAAGATAGACTAGGCCCATTAAAAAATTAAGTAATCCAATTAAGTCCAATTACGGTCCATTTTGTTATAGGAAGCTCATGAATTGCTTTTAATAAGGAAAAATTACGCCCACTAAAATTATAATACTACCCTTCTATTTCATGCATGTTTGGCAATGTTGAAATAATTTTTAAGTACTTATATAAGTTGTGGGTTCTATAGAATATGTAGATAATAAGTAGATAAAAACTTTAAATTCTACAAAATATGTAAATAAAAAGTATGTTTGACTAACTTAAATTATAATTTAAACATAGTCAAACAAGGACTTTGTCTCTTCATCCGCATCTCATAGATTTTATGACATCAAAACCACATCTCTCCAATTTCTCCAAACTCTACGATTATCCAATAACTTTTTTTTATTGAACATCATTTGCAATTGCAAAAACCATATTTCATGCACAAGCACATGTTGCCGTGATGGAAGGAGGAGGTGTGCAAAATTGATGGTGGCTGTGCAGATCGATGTAGATGGCGTGTGGTAAAATGTAACACTTTGTTACAAAATTGTTACAAAGTATGTATAAATAAACAAGTAATACATTATAAATGTAAACAAACATTTTTTGTTATGAAAAATTCTAACCATTGTGTCAAAATAAATAAACATTTAATACATTATTTTGGTAATCAAAAACAAGGTTGCACGTGTAACTCTCTTTAATAATATTTTTAAATATAAACTAGGAAAGATGGAAATTAACATAAAACGATTTCAATTATTTTTATACATAACAAATAAGAGTTTGATAAAATATTTTTCTCATTTCAATACACATTAGAAAATATTTAGACAAAAATCTTCATAGGAGACAAGATGTGAAAAATAAATAAAAGTTAATGAAAAAAATACGATGAAAAAAAGTTAGATACATAAGTGTCTAAATATCAAAAGTTATAGAACCTTTATTACAATTAAAATATGGTGTAGATAATAAAAAATGTAGTGTTAATATAATTACAATTTTTCCCAAAAAGGGAAAGATGAAAAAAATAAACCCATTTTAATTGGGAATCATACATAGGACATTAAGCTTTGTCCCGAAAATGAGAAATATAAGTCAATTATAGTTTTTAAACACGTCATATAAGTCAATTATAAGAATAGTTTTAAACCTGACTCGGTATAAAACAATAAGTCAATGGATCATAATTCAATGGGTTAGTTGGATCATTCTAATTCGCTGGTTTATTTAAAAAATGTGATTTTGAACGATTCACTTGCATCTCAGTCCATTAAATTCAACAAGTTTGGATTGCTATCCGATTCACCAAATTTCTACGTCAGGCCAATTTTTAAAAATACGGATCAAATCACCTTCCAATAATTTTAGATGACTGTTGAACCAATCAGGCCAGGCCAATTTGCTAGTTTACTTAAAAACCCACGGGTTTGACCAGATTTTAACCAGTTCAATTGCCTCCTGGTCCATTAAATGCAACCTGCCCGGACTGCTATTCGGTTCACCGATTTTTGGGCTAGGTCGATTTTTAATGATTGTGCAAAAATATAATATTAAGATGATTCAATCTCTAATATTTCTTCTGCATTTTAATTCATGAAATTTATTTTATTTAAGTTATAAGTGATAATAAGTTATAGATAGTGATGTTGCTTTAAATAAAATCTTTATTTTAATTAACGTTTCATGGAGTAAATACTTTGATATTTATAGGTAAGGTTAGATGTAGGGTGATTAATTATTCTACATTTATTGGGCAACCACGTGTGGATGAGGCGTGTACTCCATGAAACTTTGATTTTTATAGGTAAGGTTAGATGTTGGGTGATTAATTATTCAACATTTATTGGGCAAGCACGTGTGGATGAGGCGTGTACGAAAATTGGGTTCAACTAAGCCTTTGTCACTCACATATCGCGTGTGTTAGACTAAAATTCCAGTCATATGGTGCGATAATTTGAGCATGGTGTTTGGAGCTTGACCTCTATTTTGTCGGGGAACGAGTTCTTAACAATTGATCAATTGGCAAACATCTTCCAGCGTGTGCCTGCGATTGATCAACTTGCAAACATCCTCACCAAACACCTAATTACTATGCAACATTTTACTCAAACTATGGGTTCTTGCTGCTGCCACCCTTCGTTCTTGATCAGCTAGCCTACATTAATTAGTCATATGTGCAGTTGCTTCCTTTGACGTATCTCATGGTCTAGACTCTGGAGTGGACCATGGGTGCTGGTCCGTAGGGTGGAGGAAACTGGTTGCAATCACAGCACATGCTGAGTGGGCCAGGTAGTTATCCACTGATGATATAAGTAATGATTCAATGGTTCTTATTCAGGAAATCATTGGCTTAGCTGCTTGGTTATATCTTATGATTCATCTTCATGTTTGTGCCACCAATGCCTTCAGAATAATTCAATATAGGTCCAATACACGTGTGTGGAAAATTCCATCCATGCTCAATGTCTTCGTGTATATACCAAATACAAAACTTGCATAGTCTTGTGTTGTGTCTTTATTGTCTAGGTAATATCCAACTTTTTTCCCGTTAGCCTGTACCAGCCTTAGTGTACATTATAAGCAGTGAATCTTATAGAATTTGTAGATAAAAAATGAGTAAAATTTGTGAATCTTACGAACGTATAAATAAAAATGATGTTGACCAATTTATAAATACTTATTAGTATTAACAAATATGCTCTAGTCAATTTTTTTAGCTCTGTTACTATACCAAATTGAACTTAAAAAGTATGTTTGATTATATTTAAAAGTAGATCAAAATTACTTATATTAAGCTATAATTGCTAAACGAGTTATGATAATAAAAGTTGCTTTATATTTTTAAACCTTTGACAAAGGAGACAACTTTTTAAAAAGGCACACAGGTTTCTTACTAAAGAAGTAGGTGGTTAACAAGGAAGCTAATCCGCCGTCTGGAACAAATGCTTTAGGACGGCCATGGGTTGTGAATTGATACATCTTTCCATTCGAGATTTAACTTTGACGATATAGTTCAGTGTATTGGGATAGTAACTTTATAAAATCACATTCAAACATCGATGTTGAATCTGATGATCACCTCGTGAAAAATATGATAACCAGAAGCTAGATGTGACCGCAAAAAGCGAGCCGGACTTTAGATTTTGCAGACCTAAGTCGAAATTTAAAAATTGGACAATCAAATAATAGTGTGTATTTATATTTTTTTCTTCATAAGAGTTTTTCGAAACTAAATCTATAAATTCAAAATCTAACAATAAAATAATAAACAAAATGTAATACCCAACTATAAAGATTGTTATGATTTTTTTTTTTTTTTTTTGTAATCATAACCAATGTTGCAATAATTTTATCGACATATAGACATATTAGAGAAAAAATTTACATATGCAAAATATGATGTCAACAAGAAATGACGAAAATCAAGTCTACCTTAATCAATTCAATTTGTTTAATCATTACAAAAAATGTAATATGTTAACTCATGGAATATATACATTATCTAAAATGAAATAGAATGAGTAAAAGAGAAATATCGTTTACACCTCTAATAACTTTGCTGATTCGACGTAGCCTATAGAAGTGAATTTTTGTTGGATTGGAGTGGAGATTAGCGGTCCGAACTTTGAAAGGTTTCAACTTTCAAATTGGAGAGAAGATGGATTTTGGAGTTGAGTTTTTAATTGTGTAAAATTTTTGGTTAGGTATGGACTTCGGTTGTCCTAGATCAATACTTTGAAATAAACAAAACAAATATAACACAATTTTTAAAGATTTATGGGCCCTCAAATATTTTGGGCCCGAGGTAGCCGCCTCTTAAACTTCCTATAAAGTCCGGGCCTGGCAACAGGGTAAGTTTTTTTTTTTTTTTTATGTCAGGCCTAAAACCCTTTTTGTATTATTTTTGTTTTTAATTTTTTTCTTTAATAATACGTGCCATTGAGCAGACTTAGGATTTGTTTGTGATTGATTTTGGAGTTCAACTTCTGATTGTGAAAATTGTTTTAAGCGTTTGGTAATTTTTTAAAAGTGACCTAAAAGAATCTGTATCATTTGGTAACATATTTTGAGAAGCAAAGAAATTGTAGATTTTTTTTAATTCGCTTTTTACCCTTTCTATTTATCTATTACTAAAATACCAATTTTGACCTTAATTAATTAAAATAATTCCTTTGATGTCACATATTTATTAATATTCAAATTATGATGCATCTCCACAAATAATTTAAATTTAAATCTAAATAGTTTTTATACTTTTATTTTTTATGTTTTAAAATTTTAAGATTTAATGGATATATATATATATATATATATATATATATATATATATATATATATATATATATATATATATATAAAAGTGTCTCATGCCTGCTTACTATTCACTCTTTCAACCAACGCGACGTCGTTTTGATGTTGTATTAGTCTTAATTTTGTCCAAATCTCACCATTTTGTCCTAATCTTTTGACACATTTTGTATATTAAATTAATATCTTTGGCCATAAATTTTGACTTCTTCATCTTTTCTTTTCTTTTATTTGTTTTAATATACATATATTAGTGTCTTTTTAGCCATAATTATTGACTTTTTATATATTATAGTCAATATATATTCATTTCTCCTTAATAAGTCATCAAATTTGGTGCTTTTTATCCTCGGTTGCTATGGGGAACAAAGGACTAAATACAATCGATTCCTAAATGTTTTGGTAAATTTCATTTCTCTAAAATGCAGTTTTTGTTGTCCAACTTAAATATTTGCTGCAGCTTATACATTACGTATTTTTACATAATTCCAGTTGGAGACGATATCCCTATGGGTTACCTAACCATTGGCTTTGGTTTCACATAATTTCATGTTATATAACTCAAGTTATGGACAATTTTGTAAATTTCGACAGCATGAATCCGAGAAACTGCCTTGGATGTTTCGGTGAGGATTTTAGTGTGTCAAAACATGCCGTCGGATTATCAAATTTTTATATGTGGTAGCTGCATGGGTATTCTACGTTTCTTGAAAATTTCATATTTTTCGGTGATCGTTTTCTATGGCAAAAAATTTTTTTCGCTCCATCATTGGGTGAATTGTTTCTCCAAACTGCACTTTCTGTTGACCAACTCAAAAATATGCTGCACCTTATATATTAAGTATTTTTACATAATTCCAGTTGGAAACGATAGCTATGTGGGTTACCTAACCATTGGCTTTGGTTTCACATAAATTCATGGTATATAACTCAAGTTATGGACAATTTTGTAAACTTCGACCGTATGAATCCGCGAAACTGCCTAGGGTGTTACGGTGAGCATTTTAGTAAGCCGAAACATGCCGTCGGACTATCAATTTTTGATATGTGGTAGCTAAATGAGTATTCTATGTTCCCTGAAAATTTCATATTTTTCGGTTATCGTTTTCTATGTCAAACAAATTTTTGTTACTCCATGATCGGGTGAAGAAATTTTAGTAACACTACCCTTATTTTGAAAATTTTATTCACCTGGTCATGGAGTAACAAAAATTTTTGACATAGAAAACGATCACCGAACTGTCTGAAATTTTCGGGGACATAGAATACTCAGGTAGCTACCACATATCAAAAATTAGTAGTCCGACGGCATGTTTAGTCATACTAAAATACTCTCCGCGAAACCTCCTAGGCTGTTTTTCGGATTTATGCCGTCTGCGTCTTGGAATCGATATTATAAACCAATCAAAAAATTTAAGTAGTGTAAATATCTTCTTAAACTTTTGTGGACCATGGTTTTGTGGTAGTTTTAGTGGATTCCCATGTTTTGGTTACACGTTAATGATGTGAACTTGAAAAGTTTTGCTAAACTTCATGTTTTTCTAAGATGCAGAGTTTCGTTGTCCAACTAAAAATTTCATGGACCTTATATATTAAGTATTTTTACATAATTCGATTTGCAGACGATAGCCCTATGGGTTACCTAACATGGGCTTTGGTTTTACATAATTTCATGTTATATAACTCAATTTATGGACAATTTCAGAAGCTGTGACAAAGATGAATCGAAAAACTAACTAGGATGTTTCTATTAGCATTTTAGTAAGTCGAAACATACCGCTGAAGTCGGACTATCAAATTTTGATATGTGGTAGCTACATGAGTATTCTATGTTCCTGAAAATTTCATATTTTTCGGTGATCGTTTTCTATGTCAAATGAATTTTGTTAATCCATGACTAAGTGAATTTTGAAATTTTTTATTTTTCTTTTCTCCACTTTGCTTCATAACTCGGCAAAGTAAAAAAAAAAAAAAAAAAAAAAAAAAAAAATAAAATTTACTTTCTCGGTAACTTGAGAAATACTAGAAAAAAAAAAAAAAATTAATATCTCGAGTTACTCGAGAGAAAAAATTTAAAATTTTTTTTTTTTTTTAAATTTCTCGAGTTACTCGGAAAAAATTTTTTTTTTTTTTTTACATTTTGTCGAGTTCTTGAATTTAAAAATATATATATATATATTAAATTTGTGGAGTTACCCGACAAAAAAAAAAAAAATTTTTTTTTAAATTTTGTCGAGTTACTCGATTTTTCAAAAAAAAAAATTTTTTTTTTTTAAATTTGTCGAGTTACTAGCCAAATATTTTTTTTTTTAAATCTTGTCGAGTTACTCAATTTAAAAAAAAAAATTTTAAAATTTTGTCGAGTAACTCAATTTAAAAAAAAAAAAAAAATTTAAATCTTCTCGAGTTACTCGAATTTTAAAAGAATATATATATATATATATATATATATATATATATATATATATTTTAAAATCTTGTCGAGTTATCGAATTAAAAAAAAAAAAAAATTTAAATTTTGTTGAGTTACTAGATTTTAAAAAAAAAAATTTTAAAAAATTTGTCGAGTTACTCGAAAAAAAAATTAAAAAAAATTTTCTTTTGAATTTTGTCGAGTTACTCGAACTTAAAAAAAATTTTTTTTTTTAGAATTTTTCGAGTTAAAATAAAAATATTAAAAATTTTTTTTTTTTAAATTTGTCGAGTTTTAAAAAAAAAAAATTTTTTTTTTTTTTTTTTTGTCGAGTAACTCGACAAATTTTAAAAAAAAAAATTTTATTTTTTGTCGAGTTCGAGTAACTCGACAAAATTTTTTTATTTTTTTTGTCGAGTAACTCGACAAATTCTAAAATTTTTTTTTTTTTTTTTTTAAATTTGTTTAACTCGACAAACTTTTTCGAGGTGAATAGTAACTCGAAAAAGTTATTGTTCATGAATTTTTTTTTTTTAAATTCAAAAGTTTGTCGAGTTACTATTCAACTCGACAAACTTTTTTGAGATGAATAGTAACTTGAAAAAGTTATCGTTCATGAATTTTTTTTTTTTTAAATTTCGAAAAAGTTTGTCGAGTTACTATTCAATTCGACAAACTTTTTCGAGGTGAATAGTAACTAGAAAAAGTTAATTTTCATAACAATTTTTTTTTTTTAAAAATTCGAAAAAGTTTGTCGAGTTACTATTCAACTCGACAAACTTTTTCGAGGTGAATAGTAACTCGAAAAAGTTACTGTTCATGAATTTTTATTTATTTTTTTTTTTATAGTGAGCTTTTACATTTCTAATTTTTTTTTCAATGAAAAAAATCAACAACATATTTTATTTTTTATAACTATTAATTATAACATTCTTACTAATAATGTTATAAATTAAAATTTGATTAGATTAAGTGTAAACAAAAATTAATTATATTATGACCATCTTTCTCTCAGATATTTTTTCACTTTTTAATATTTAAAATTATTCACAAGGAAAAAGGGAGGATTTTTGTGCAAGTTTTGAGAGTTCATGCGTGCATATCTAAGATGATTCACCGAAAATACTAAAAGTTATATTATTTTTGTCGCCGCTTTACGGAACCCGATTATTGCTTATTGAGAACCGATTATTGCTTATTAGATTATTAAACAAAGAGTTAGAATTTTTAACTTAGCAAAGGTATAGGACAATTAGAAATAAAATCCCACCATTGGAACAACATAACTTTACAAAATTAATGAGTTCATTATTTGACAAGTACAAAAAAATATTTAAATTCTATCAAAATTATATTAACACAATCGCTTTTAATTAGTAGATTATCACGGACAACTTACGTGCATAGCACGTACATATAAATAGTATATATATATATATATATATATATATATATATATATATATATATATATATATATTATTTTATTTTAAAATAATTATGGTAAATGCATTGTCTTAAAAAATATTTGATAATATTACATATTGTTATAGAAGTAAAATATAAATTTTACAATACTACTCATGATAATAATAATATAAACTAATATCATTATGATCAATATCTATTTTAGTAATTTTATAGAAGAGTAATGCTAAACGAATATCGAGTTGGACGTAAAGTTAGACACTACGCTAGAAAATATCAAATATGTCCTTTAAAAAGACATAATTCAAATTCCTATTTATGTCTTTTTAAAGGACATATTTGACATTTTACACATTGTGGTCTAACTTTATGTCCAAGTTGTTGTTCATCTAGCATTTTCCTTATATAAATTACAACAATAAATCACTTTTGTTACTAATAAGGATGGCAAAAAAAAGCGTCACCCCGGACCGCCGCGCATCCCGCCCCGCTTCTTCGAGTAATAATGGCGGGTCCGGGACAGAATTTTCTGCCTCACGGAGGTTCACCTGCCCGCCCCGCGATCTTCCCCTTCAATTTTATTTTTATTTTTTTGAAAAAAAAAATCATAAAATAGAATATAAATTACAATTTTGGTAGAAATGGATTAAAGAAGAATCGAACTCAGGTTGTAGTTAAAAATATAAATCTTAACCACTACACTACAACCACAATTTTGTACTTTTTTTTAATTTTATTTGCTATAAATATTTTTTAAAAAATTATTTTTTTTTTAATTATTTTTTCGGTTTTATAAAAAAAAGTTTCGTGGAGCGATTGGTGGGTCAAAGAGTTGTCACCAAAGAAATTATTAGGTCATGAGCGGGCAAAAATTTCATGGATGGGTGGGTGGGACTACACGCTCTCCGGACCGCTCCATTACTATCCCTAATTACCAAACGCTTAAATACTGATTTTGAAACATACAACAATTATGAAACAATAATTTGCTAAACACTTATCTGATTATTTCGAAAGCTGATTTTTTCCACAGCACAGCAAAAACTAAATACAACAATACCAAACCAAACCAAACCTTATTAAAAATAATAAAAAGTAGGTGTATTTTTCTTTTTTAAAGTTTCACCAAGCAAATGACTCTTATACCCTCAAATTTAAACTATTTAAAAGTAATCTCATGCCGAACATAAATTTACTTATAAGAGCACTTTATTCGAACGTACATATTGAGAAAGTAAACCTACTCTTTTACTTAAATATTAGTATTAAAATTATTTTTTAAGTGATTATATTATAAATTGTGGATGAATGTGTTGATAAAAAATGAATTGTAAGTTGTGGGTCTTATGAAATATGTGGATAAAAAATACGTTTGACTAGTTTGACCATATAAAATTATAATTTAAAAATTCCCAAACAAAAGCCAATTCTTTTTATGCTTAGCCAAACATGCTTTATTTTTCATTTTTGATCATTTTAAATTATATATAAATAAGTTTTTCAAGACACGTTTCTATTTCTTTATGTAATCATTATAACAATGTTTGAAGTCAAACTAATTAAAAACGCATTTAAATTAATTTCACGAAAGCGTAGGTGTTTTTGTCGGTGCTGACTGGAAGCTTTTGTTCTTTCAACATCAAAATCAAAGGATTTTAACTGATGAAATAAAACCGCGTTTTATAACATTAAAAATCGACCGACCTCTTTAACATTATCCATTATTTTATTTTATTTTTTTTGATCGAAACATTATCCATTATTTTGTTTCGCGCAGAAATGTGTGTCCTTCGCTAACAATTAAAAGATTCAGACGACGCAGAAGTGACGCCAAACCTCTTGAAACAAAGTCCCAACAAGGGTGTTTGATTTATGAAGATTACAATAGTGACAAAGGATGAAAAAGCAAAACGAAATGCCTCCAAGGGGCACAAGCACACTAGAACTAGAATTTGTCAGAAAGAAATATTTAAGACTAAATGGAATGAAATTACATTTCTCTGCTTTTTTCGAGAGTTTTTTTCTTTTTCTTTTCCTTCAATCTTCTTTCTTTATACTTTACCAAACGGTTTTACCACGCGTTTTCCTTCAATCTTGCGTAAAAACTTCTCGTCGCCCAGTTTCTACCTCATCGTCCAATAACCACTTCGTCGCCCAATAACTACCCATTTCCTCCATAATGATTCAACTGCTTGTAACTTCTCCATGATGATTCAACCGCTTGTTACTCCTCCATGATGATTCAACCGCTTGTAACTCCTCCATGATAACTCAACTGTTTGTAACTCTCAAAGCGTGGGAAAAGTAATAAGAGAAGAAGAAAAACTGCATTTAAGAACGGTTACTCTCGATGTAGTTATTGATCGTTTCTAATCGCCCAATGCCCTCGGGCGTTTTAATCTGGCGATATCTATTTTGGGCCCTATCTCGCCTGGGTATCCATTGGGGCCTGGGCGATATATATTTCTAGCTTATATGCTTGAGTACTTTTTATGGGCCTATATGTACAATCTTTCTTAAGTCTCTTTTAGGCCCTTGTTATTTCAGATATCAACAGTTATTTCAATATGGCTTAATTAATATTATCACTTATTAATTAGCCATATTCACTGTGGCGCTTCATCTTCCGAAAAAATAAGTTTGGCGCCTTAATTTTGCAATCCCTAAAGCACGACTTATAAAACCCCAAAAGGCGCCATTACTAATAACCACGTCCCGCCTCCATCACGTCACGCCGCCCTTTTTCCCCTCTATAAAAGGGACACTATTCATCTTTCCCTTTACTTCTCACTTACTTTCCAAAGCCGTTCACCTCTTTTGCCATCCTCTCGTCCATTTGCCGAAACAATGTCGACGTCCAAAGCTTCTTCGCACAATAGCATTACTTTCAAGATTTCCGTGCCCTCCTAACTAAACCTTATGTAAACCCATCGAATCTTCTACCCTCTAGGCCGGATATGAACGAGTTCTATTTGGGTCCGTCGCTCGTGGATGCACTCCATTGGCCACCGGCTACGGCCCAATTATTTCCTTGCACCCAAGAACCTCCTTTCTTGGACCCATTCTCGTTGAAGCCAATTCGTGAGAAGAGCATTCGCACATGGCCTCAATCGATACCACTTTTCGTCTTTGGCATGCGGCGTATGATGAAGCATGCCCCACGAAGGCGCTTTTTGATCGTGCTGGGATCTCGATCTTTCGGAAATTGCTACACGTCCCCGCGCCTATGACCCAGTTCTCTTCCCAATCGCCTAAGCACGGTCTTCCGAGTACAATACCTTCATTTTTCCTCTTCGCCCAATGTCGATTACTCTAAGGGACGTTGGTGCTTTGGTCAATCTTCCTCCTCCGGGCGATACCATTTCTCCCGCCATACCGATATCCTCCCTTGCTCCAAAGTTTGATAAAAGTATACGGACTCCTATTCGTGCATGCGGGAGCTTTATGACAACACGGGTAAAGATCCCACTCATGTAGAGCGCGTAGCCTTCCTCCAAGTTTGGCTGTGTAGGTACATTCTTTCGTTCCTAGTCTTAAACCTTCCATGGCCTATTTGCCCATCGCCCACGAGTTGGCCCTCGGTAGGTCTTTAAATCTCTGCTCTCTGCTTTTCGGCCGCTTTCTATAGAGGTATGGCCTACCTTCAACATCAACTTAGGACCAATGCTTCTCCCATCGGAAGTGGGCCTCTTTCGCTCGCTCAATTGTGGTTGAGAGCGTATTTTCCACAACTTGGTGTTCCTTCAATACCTCCTAGGCCAATTGAGTTGCTACGGGCTAGTTATCAACCAATTAGCTCCCGTTGATATGTCTAACTGGGATGTCTTCACATTCTTTTACAATTTAAACTCGATTCCCTCTTTCTTTCCTTTCTCTCTGCTCATCAAGTCCCGCCTATGTCCAACCCCTCTTACTCGAACGAGGTGAGTAACGCCTTGCCCGTTTGGGTCCAATACTTGATGTGGCGAGAATTGTTTCATGACATTTTCACGGGCACCAATGCCAAGGGTGGGGTTGAGGTCTATGCTCCCAGTTCTTTGCCCGACACTTGGTTTTGGCCAAACTTGGCCCTTCCTCCTTGTTACTCAAAAGTTTTCAAGAACGCTTCCATACCATCACCAAAGTAGAAGCACAGGCTATAGATGAGCGTAATGCTTCTCTCGATGAATGGGTTCTCTTTCGCTCCTTTCAATCCCACTTTGGCCATTCATCCTCTTTTTGAGCAGCTTTTGGCCTTGGTGAAACGTAGATTCTTTACTACTAATGTCAACCATGCATTCGATATACTTGAAGGGTCGTGGTCTTCCGTAACTTCCATTTCTTCTACTCGATTCCTATCCCCATCGTGCCCATATCCGTTAAACAACCCGATCCTTTGTCTTCTTCTACAAAATCTTCGACGGTGCGTACTAGACGCTCACGCAATTTTCGTTCAATCCGGGCCTCCTCCCGCCCAAACCGGAGTTGCGAGAGGTACATCTAGCCGTAAACGGCCAAGCATTGGACCCATCGGATCACCGATGATGAAAGTGATGACGATGATGGTGCTCCTCCTATGACTGTGGAGAAAGGTAATATGATTTCCCTCATTTAAAGAACACTTTAGTATAAATATTGATATCATCTTTTATTCTAAACCGGAAGGGGTCACTTCTCCTTTGAAGGATTCTACGTCACCCGACCCTTCAATTCTTCGATCTTTCGAGCCATTTGTCAAGTGGATTTGCTGAAGAGGATTTGGAGACCCAACCGCCTCGATCGCCTGACAGTTGAAGAATCTCCATCATTTCGTATGCGTTTCCCTCCAAGTGTAGAGTAGGATGGTAATATGTGCCCATAGTTATAACATTTTTCTAATTCCACCAACATTTTTCTAATTCCACCATTTGACATGGCTTTACTATTGAAGCACTTATCATCATCCATCCCTTTGCAGAAAAGACCAATCGATTCACGGTTGTCTGGGAGCAAAGACGCGATTCGGATAAGGTGAATCTTCGCGGTCGTCAAATCACCCAAATGGCACACTTCCCCTTCTTCCTCCAAGACCACCGATGAGGTAATTTTCTTTCGATTTCCTTTACTTTTCTTATTGCCATAAAGACACTAAGTAATCGTTTTTTACCTTTACGGGATGTCGATACCATCTTGCGCTCTATTCGTCGGGGACCTGTTTACGTCATGGGAACAAGTGAAGGCTAGTCGACCGCTCGTTCGTCTTGATCATCGTCTTTCTTCCGCCTCGTGCTTTTTCCATAGAAAACATGAACATTCTTAAAAGCAAAAGATTTGAATACACTTCTTTCATGGACATGGATATCTCACACGCCATGGTCTTTGCTAACCACCGAGACAACTTTGAGCATTTAGGCGCCTAAATGGCTCAAGCACTTGAGCTTCCTCGCTCAAACTCTCCACGGATCTCAAGTTATCTTTGAAAGTCATCCACCAGGAGATAAGCGCGCTGTTGGCTAAAAATGTGGAGCTTAAAGCCAAGAAAACTCAATACGTCAATGCTATGACCGAGAAGGAATCTCTTCACCAGGAAATCGATCAAGCCAAAAACAATCTGAACGAGATTTCTTCCGAAGTCATGGTTGAGGATTCTTTGATGATGAGTTTGGCTGCTCAGATGAAAGAAATTCAAGAAAAGATGGACGACTGTAAGGCCAGGCTGGCAGCCAAGAAGCGCAATGCTTCTCAGGAAGTTGAACGGGCTAGATCCTTGCTTGAGCGTTATTCAGGTTTAGAAGTGGACGATGGAATTATGGATGAATTATCCGCCGCTTCTGTTGAACAGCGCGATGAATGGGAGAAACTTAGAGAGCAGATGCGCTCTATTTGGGGTAGGATGTAATTAAGATTCTAACGTTTTAAGGACAACTTTTGTTTTATTCAATTTTCCTTTACAATGGTAGCCAATTATGGCGACCAAATTATCCGATGAAATGAATAGCTTCATTCGCTTATATAATCTGTGTCCTTTAATGTTAAACCTCTAATCGCTCAAAATCCCAAACCTGACGGAATGTACTTCTTTAAATATTTGCCATTAATAGACCTCACGTGCCTCATACCATCCAAATTTTCTAAATGATATGCCCATTTGGTAACACCTCTTTAACTCTGTATGGTCCTTCCCAATTTGGTGACCATTTCCCAAACTTTGGATTACTACTATCCAATGAGAGTATTGTTTTCTAGACCAAATCCTTCGTATAAAACATTTGGCTATAACCCTTTTATTATAATACGAAGCCACTTGGTTTTTTGAATTTGCAACCTATCTAAAACGCTCAACTTCAACTCGTCTAATTCTAATAAATTTCGAACGAGTAGTTCAAGATGCTCGATTTCATCTATACTATTTTGCAAACGCATTTCGATCGATTGCACATTAATTTCCATATAAAGACCGCTTCTCGCCCATAAGTTAACCGGAAAGGAGTTACTTTAGTACTAGATCGCGGAGAAGTTCTATAGGCCCATAACGATCTATTCAAGCACTCATGCCAACTTCTAGCATTTTCGCCTATCATTTTCCTTATGATACTCTTTAAGACCTTATTTGACGATTCCGCTTAGCCGTTGGATTGGGCGTAATAAGGTGTAGAGTTTGCCAACTTGATTCCAAACTCGCCCAGAAATTCTTTCACTTGACTCCCATTTAAAGAAGTTCCATGATCCATCACCACAGTTTGAGGTATCCCAAATCTATATACGATGTGATCACGAATGAACTCTATGACATTTCCTTGAGAGATTTCTTTTAAAGGTATCGCTTCTACCCATTTAGTGAAAAAATCCGTAGCGACTATTACAAAGGTGTGTTGTTTGGACGATGGTGGGTAAATCTTTCCTATCAGGTCTATCGCCCAACACTTGAATGGCCATGGTTTAATAATAGGTACCATTTCCCTTGCTGGCAATCTTTGGATTGGGCCATGTTTTTGACACTCCAAACAACTTTTAGCATACTGAACGCATAACTCGCCCATTTTTGGCCAGTAATACCCACTTCTGATGATCAACCACCTCATCTTTTGGCCAGCTTGATGTGCTCCACACACTCCTTCATGCGCTTCAGCCATAACCACTTTAGCTTCTTGCAAATTTATGCACTTCAAAAGTACACCATCTGAGCGTTTCTTGTATAATTCTCCTCAATCAGACATAGTTCAGTGAGCGTAATTTTACCTTCCTATCGCTCTTCTTATCGGGTTCTTTTAAGAATTTTTGTATTTCTTCTCTCCAATCCAATGTGTCTCCATTTTGTATACAATGCACGTTAAACTCCTTCGCCTCTTCGTTGAACTACAGGTGCAATATCATTCCATACTCACAAGCGAGCCATTATTTAACATTTTGAATAACTCGATGCCATTTGGGCCACCTCATTTGCGATCGTTATACATCCTATTAACGTATTGAAGCTCCACTTGGTCGAATTCGTCCAAGAGCTCTTGAGCGATGCCATATTGACTTATGACAGAATCACTTTGGCATTTGAAATTGCCATTCAATTGATAAATTATTAATTGAGAATCACCTCTGATGAGCATATTTTTCGTCCCTAAATCTAATAATAGCTCTAAACCGACAATCAATGCTTCGTATTCGGCTTGATTATTAGTACGCATTTTAGTCTGGGCGAAAGCAAACTTGTAACAAACCCCTAGTGGGTTTATTAGCACTACCCCTACCCCTACACCCCTAGCAGTTTTTGAGCCGTCAAAGTATAATATCCAAGGTTTCAGCTCGAACGAATTGACTTCTAATTCAATTTCTTTAGGCACATCTAGCATGGATGATCGGCCAAAAGTTAGCCAATGCTTGATTTTTGACCGCCTTTTGGGATATGAATCTGATTTCAAATTCGATAGTGCTAAAGTCCAAAGACCAATCCTTTGATGCAAAGCAGACGAGAGAACATGTACTTAACCAAATTTACTTTAGAAATTAAGTAAATAGTTTATGTCGTAAGTAGGCCCTTAATTTAGTACATGTAAAATATAAAGCAAGACATAATTTTTCAATAGCGTAATAATTACATTCACATGCGTTAACCGCTCATCGAGGTAATAAATCGCCCTTTCTTCTCCAAACTGGTCGTCTTGGGCGACTAGTCCAGCTATTGATTCATGTTCGGCCGATATGTAAACTTTCATTGGCCGTCCTTGGATAGGAGAAACTAACACTGGTGGATTTGATAGATATGTCTTCAGGCTACGAAAAGCCTCTTGATGCTCTTCCTTCCAGACGAAGTCGTCTTGATTTTTCAACTTCAAAAGGGGCGAGAAAGCTTTCGTTCGCCCTGCACAATTAGAGATAAAACGTCGTAAAAAGTTCACTTGTCCAAGGAATTTTTGCAATTCCTTTTTATTCTTAGGTGGTTTAGCCTCTAAAATGGCTTTTGCTTTATTTTTATCAAGTTCAATTCCTCTTACATGCACTAGGAATCCTAGGAAATTTCTGTATTAACACCAAATGCACACTTCAACGGGTTCAATTTTAGTTTATATCTTGTCTCATCCGCTCAAATGAACGTTTCAATTGTTGGAAATGGTTCTCTTCTTTCAACGATTTAACCACTATATCATCAACATAAACTTCAACGAATTCTCCTATCATGTCATGAAAAATTAAATTCATTGCCCTTTGATAAGTGGCTCTGTATTTTTAAACCAAAAGGCATGACCACCCATTCAAAACATCCTAGAGCACCCGGGCATCCGAATGCGCTTTATGTACATCTTCTTCACTATATAAATTTGGTTGTATCCCGAATATCCATCCATAAAGGAGTACATCACATGTCCGTGAGCTTGAATCTACTAAGAAATCTCATTGTTGGCATTGGATATTCATCTTTAGGCGTTGCAAATTTAAATTTCTGAAATCTAT